>VZTY01019185.1:9472-54314 GCA_013400935.1 Turnix velox
ACACTTATCTTGATGCAGCCCAGGGTTGGGTTGGCTTCTGGATTGCAAGCCCACACTGGTGGCTCATGTTGAGTTTCTCATCCACTGACACCCCGAAATCCTTCTTTTCAGGGCTGCACTCAAGCCACCCTCCACCCAGCCTGTATCTGTGCTTGGATTTGCCCCATACCAGGAGCAGGAAACAGCATGTGTCTCCACAACCCTTTGTAGCCAGCTCACAGAAAAATGCATCTGACCAGGAATGCCAGCACACAGACTTCTGTCAGATCATCACTTAGTTTAGCAAGTCCTCTTCTTCCATATTCAAAAAAACATAAAACGTTCTGGCTATTACAGAAGTAATAGCTTAAAAATTAGGTGAAGAAATCACAAAGAGAGTGTATTGTCCTGATATAATTTATTTTCATAGTTCCACTGTCATCACAGCATCACTTTAAACAAAGAGGGAAATGAAGAGAATGTCCTATATAACCTCCTTTTTTAATAGATCTGTAATCTCACAATAAGCATGAACACAACCATTCACTGCAAAAGCAGAGAGTGGCATTTCCTTCCTGCTCTTTGCACTGTCAGCACCCAAATAGAAATGTATTTACTTTCCTTAAATAGACACTGCTAGGATAGTGTTTAGAAACAAGCTTCACCTAGTTGCCATGAATTATTAACCAGAAAAAAAACCCCACTTGTTGCCCTTTTACAGAGACTTGATTTCCATGTTTAAAAATCAAACTGACATGTCTCTTGCACGAATACCTAACCTTTGAAAAAAATGCTCTGAGCATTATAAATACAATATTTTGTCATGAATATGAGAACAACAATTCTATAAATAGCTATTCTTCACAGAACTGCTTCAAGACATTGTTTTTACAGACAACAGTAGGAAACTGAAAGGGGGCCCTTAGTGCCAAACATATTAAGATGTGAAATAAACTCCCCAATCAACTCTGGGTTTCCACTTATTATTCCAAAGTTTGCCATTATTTTTCAGCTTATACAAGTAGTTTATGCAAGGGAAGGAACAAAACAGAAGACAACAGCACTGTGTTCTGGCACAGCTCCTGGGTTGCTATAAATCAGCCACAGCCTCCAACTTCGGAGGGAATTCACTTTGCTTCTTTAGGCTGTAATTTAAGAATTCTGGGCTGTCAACAGATAAACCCACTATTAACCAACAACAACAACAACTTGTACATGCTCAAGCAAAGTATGGCAGGATTTCTGTTATAATCCCATGATATGAATTCCGAACAGTGGCTCAAAACTATATTTCCTCTAAAAAGCAATCATATGAAGATAATATTTATCTAATATTAATAGCAATTTGACCATACAGTCTGCATCTTGAATGGTTGCTAACTTCTCGAGCAATTTTACTCTGATATCTAAACAAAATCAACAGTAAAGCAAATATTCAACTGGTAAACCAAGTCTCCATAGCAAGAATACTATGGATATACTGTATATAGCCATTTTGGTAAATTCTTCAACAGAAAAGCCAAAGCTCAAGCATTACCAAGTAAAAACACTATTTCCAACAGGGAATCAGTACAAGCATTTCCTTCATAAGTACTTGAAAAAATACCTGTAAAAAAGAGGAATACACTCATCTCCCAGTTTTGATATGTTTTTTTGCAACAATAGTTTGTAACTGTTTGTCTGACACGAAACAAGCTGCACCAAATAGCTCAGGGTACTGATGCTCTTTCATGACCATGTAGCTCTAGTCTCCAACAGAAACACAACAGTATGGATTTCAAGGGGTGACAGGGATGTGAAAGTGGAGGAACAGCAATGAATAAGGCCATGAGCTTTTCCAACATCTCCCCAGCCATAATAGTGACCTAAGCATACTGGAATGTTTTTTAAAGAGAGTGTCCAGTGAGGGTTAGTAAGAACTTGGTGACACCAGGAATGGCCAGGGAGCACACGGTAGCTCATAAGGAAGAATCCAAAGGCAGCTCTGGCTACTGGGAATTTTGGGATTGCTGTGAGCCCCAACCAAAGCTCTCAGTCTAGGGAAGGCAAGACTAAGAAAGCATAAACCGTCTATGAACCACAACAGCATCCCAAGCAGATCCTTGCCAGTAAATCAAACCAATCACACACCTCATTGTCCATCAGACTGCTAACATAGCTAGAAATTATCTCTCCAAGTTTTATGCACAGAGGATGATGCACAGGCCTGTTGTATTTGATGCCCAGAAGAGCAGAGGAATGTATATGATGTAATGCCTGTCTTCTGTGCCAGCACAGGCATGAAAAGCCTCCTGTCTCCTGCCCATCAAACCACAGAGTAAACAGAAAGAACAATCCTGAAGTTGGAACCTTTCTCTTACCTTATTTTGATCTGTCCAGTAAAAGAAAAATCCTTGTGGGTCTGTTCTGAGAATAATTGGAGTCACAACAGTAGAGTCCTGGAAGAGAATAAAAAAAAAAAGGGTAAATTAAAAAAAAATCATGTAGTTATACACTAGCTGCTTTGCCACCCGTACTAATGAATTGCAACACCTAGAAATTGCCCTGAAGGTATCACTATTGAGATGTCAGTAGAAGAATTTTGTATCACCTGCCTAATCTCCATTTCTCTGACATAATGCATTTCCATTACTGAGAAGACAGCACTAAATAACTCCAGACTTGTCAACACCTGGAGTTCCTCCAGAAAAGCTGGAAGCAGATGAAGTTAAACAGACACAACACGTTAACTGTCAAACTAGAACCCATGCTGTAAATTACTACAGCTATCAGAAGTCCACTGCTCACCTTGATCCAAATTATCTTCAAATACAGACAAGAGCTCAATGCCTATAAGCTTTAATGAAAAAAGACTCAATTTGCCTAGAAAACCTAAATTAATATCCCATTACAATAAAAATTAATAATTACTTTCTATTAGTTTACTCAGTCAGAAAATGCCTACCTGAAAAGGGAAGTTGCAAACTAGAAAATCCGTTCAATTTTAACACAAAAGAGGGCAGCATCTTTATTTTTTTTGTGGGTGGGTTTTTTTTTTGGTTTGGTTTGGGGTTTTTTGGAGTTTTTTGTTTGGTTGGTTGGGTTTGGTTGGGGTTTTTTTTCTGCAATCCAACAATGAAGTAGTATATACACTCCAGCTCACCTCTCCAAATCAATTCAAATTCTACTCCAGTAACATCCACAGTTCAGGTCATTTAAAAATAAGCCTATTTGTAAGTACTACAAGTAAGGCAGAAGGGTTCCCTACATATTCATGAATTTTAACTACAGCAGGTACCTGACTCAGGAGATGCAAGCTCTAATGGAAGCCTTTCCCACAGATGGGTGTTTGTTACACCTCTCACCCACGATTCCCTGAGGCTGAACAATTACTGACATTACTACCACCTAGTCCTAACAGGATTACACCTCTCTATTTTTCATTCCACCTGCAAAAACACTATTGTTTTGACTCTTCTACCCATTCATCAAACTCAATTTGAAAGTTATGGAGGGAGCACAAGAAGGAGGAGGAAGGCAACCAGCCAGGAAAGTTGCATAAGCCTTATCTCCACAGGCTAAACACACAATTCCTCTTCCAAAAAAAGGTATAATTCTGTTAAAGTAGTAGATGTGTTTCACAGCTTCAACATTCACCTACATCCAAAGTATGTGGGGTCAGTTTATATCCCTTTAAGGAAACAAAAAGGACTCTAATAGCTCAAATTTAAAACAAACATTTAATCAATTAAATCTTTAAGTGCAAATAAAACTGACAGAAGTGATACTATCATAAATAAACACTAACTTATGCAAGTTGCCTTTCAAAGGCAAGGAGGTAACTTGCCTATATTATGTCACCAGCTCAGTCCTTTGTGACAAAGCATCAAACTCCCAACAGCAGGCATTTGTGGAAAAGTTGAATTATTCCCAGTTTATAGCTGGAAAAAATGAGACCCAAAGTGAAGTGACCAAAGCCCAGCACCAGGCATAGGCCTCCAAGGGAGCAAGGAGAAGAACAAAAAGAGGTCAAGCATAGAATGAGAGAATAGTTTGGACTGGAAGGGACCTTAAGAGTTTGGATTGGATTCCAGGAGAAGGGGCATCCACAACCTCTCTGGGCAACCTCTTGCAGTGTTTCATTATCCTCACTGTAAAGAATTTCTTCTTATATCCAGCCTGAATCTCCTCTCTTCCAATTTACATCCATTATTCCTAGTCCTTCCATCACATATCCTATTAAAAAGTCCTACCCCAGCCTCTCTGTAGCCCCCTTCAGGTATTGAGAAGCTACTCCGAGGTCTCCCCTGAGCCTTTTCTTCTCCAGGCTCAACAACCCCAACTCCTTCAACCTGTCCTCATAAGGCAGTTTCTCTATCCCTTTTATCACCTTCATGGCCCTCCTCTGGACCTGCTCCAACAGATCAATGTCCTCCTTCTGAAGTTCATTTCTACCTCAACACAAGAGAAACACAAAAAGAAGAGCAAGCTCTACACTGAGAAAAAATATGAGATCAAAGCCCTGACCAAGAAAAACAAAAGGCTTTTCTAACTGGAAAATCTGTAGATTGACTATGCCACAGGTAGACTGAAACTCAAAAAGGTGCCAAGTGAGCTGTCAGAGGCTGGGAACAAGCACAGCTGTACCAAAGCCATGGTACAGGTGTCATGAGAATGGCACAGCAAGGACAAAGCACCACTGACCCTGCTCTGCCTCATTACACAAAAACAGTAGTATGCACTTTCCCTGAGAGAATTTGTACCATCTATTTTTTCCCCCTTTTTCTCCATAGTTTCTAGCTATCTTGTACACCTGAGTGTTAAGTACCATCTGAGCCTAATAAGCAAATTTATTTTTAAATGAAATCACTTCTACCAAAGTGTTCTCAAAATTCTGCCTTTCAAAATGGGAAAAAAATACCACAACGAAGATATAACTCTCCCTTTTTTTAATTTTTTTATGCCCTATGCGTAAAGGAAAAGACTAACTGTCCTTCTACATTCTATTGAGATATATTCAGCTGCAGAGTGGGGAGATGCGGGAGAGGGTAGACAAGAAAGTGATGGGAATAAGACAGACACAAAGTGATTATGTCTAGGATTAATCAATTTTGCTGGTTAATCACTTCAAAGCAGTTGCTTCAACCCCAAAGTTGTTTGAATTTGTCTGGGCTGGTGATATACAGCTGTCAAAGTAATACTTCTGGAGATGTGGGCTGTAAACTGTTGACTATAATCAGACTGTGAAGAGTTGAAGAGGGAGGGGAAGAGACTTTGATATCTATTAGGTGACACAAATAAACCCTCAACTTGGCAGGGATAATGATGAGTCATAATTTAAAGTCCTCCACTCCAGGAAATTGTTTGCTTGTTTTTTCAGTGTTTTTTTTTTTTTCCCCATTACTGTTATGCCACTTGTCTAAAGTAAACTATGCCACCCTGACAATGAGCATAGCCCAGTTAACATGCTGATGAACATGAGAACCCCACAGCAGCATGCTGCATATAAGCACAGGGGTGAGAATCATAGAATAGTTTGGGTGGAAATGAATGTTAAAGATCATCTCGTTCCAACCCCTCTCCCATACGCAGGGACACCTCCCACTAGATCAGGCTGCTCAGTGCATTGACCAGCCTGGCCTTAAACACCTCCAAGGACTGAGGAGGCATCCACAACCTTCCTGGGCAACCTGTTCCAGTGTCTCACCACCCTGACCCTAAAGAACTTCTTTCTTGTATCCAGTCTGAATCTCCCCGCTGCCAATTTACATCCATTATTCCTAATCCTTCCATCACATATCCTATCAAAAAGTCCTACCCCTGCCTTTCTGTAGTCTCTCTTCAGGTATTGAGAAGCTACTATGAGGTCCCCTTGAGCCTTCTCTTCACCAGGCTGAACAAACCCTACTCCTTCAGTCTGTCCTCAGAAGGCAGTAGCTCCAGGTCTTTCATCATCTTCATGGCCCTTCTCTGGACCCACTCCAACAGATCAAGAATAACTTTGTCCATGTGAAATAATGGATATAAATTGGAAGAGGGGAGATTCAGGCTGGATATAAGAAAAATTCTTTAGGGTGAGCGTGGTGAAACATTGGAACAGGTTGCCCAGAGAGGTTGTGGATGCCCCCTCTCCGGAGGTGTTTAAGGCCAGGCTGGACAAGGCACTGTGCAGCCTGATCTAGTGAGATGTGTCCCTGCCTATAGCAGAGGGATTGGAACTCGATCTTAAAGGTCCCTTCCAACCCAAACTATTCTATGATTCTACAGGAATACAACACTGCAAGCCCTGCTCTCTGCTCTGCATCATCACATGGGCCTTTGTTACAAGGAACAAGTCTGTTGCTTGCACTCTACTCTGCCCTCAGAGCTCACAAAGGAAGGCAACAACTGAAAACATACATGAAAAATCCTTACAGAACACTTCAGAACAGCAGCACTTCAAGGCTCTGAAACTGAAATTTGTTTCAAATGAGAAGTGCCTGGTATATTTCTTTACAACTATTGTACTATATGGGTATAATTTGGTTATTATCCAATCCAGAGTAATTCAGGAGAGTATACTGAAGTCCATTAATTCAATTTCCTCACCTAAAGAACTGACCTATCGTAACTCTCCTCAACAAATTTTCCAACCATAAGCAACTCTGAAGAAGACAGCAATCAGCACACAATAGATAAAGGGAGGGAAACAAACAAAACTTGAAGGACAAACAAACAGAAAGCAGATTAATTTCTTCCCTAACTCTCTCAGACCTAGAAAGTGAGACTAAAACAGAATAGGTGGCAGAAGATCATTGTTACCCATCTCCAAAACTGATGGTTTCAGAAATTAACACATAGTTAGGTGGAAGAGCACAGATTTTAACATCCTCTGGATGCCAGCAGAGTGAGCAGCATTTTTGGTTAGTCACGTATTCATGGGACACTTCCAAATACGTAAGCAAAGAAGCAGGAGGAGCTAACTCAAGCAAAAATCAGACTTGATCAGATCAGAAAGAGGAGAGGAAAACAGAGAAATGCAGAGTAACCCAGTCAGTGATGCAAACAGTTGTGCATCACAGCCAATGGTGCAAATAATAATGGGTTTATCAGGCTTTTTAAATGCTACATGTGGGTGTTTATGCCAAGCAGTGGCTTTACCTGGCAGTCCCAGCATTCTGCACATCCCACCAACCGAAACTTCAGTGAATAATCTTATAAAGGGTTTTTAATTTTACCTTTAAAAGCCCCCCTGCCTCTTTATTTGTTGACTTAAAGCAAACCCTCTACTTCACTCCAATTTAATAGCGTCAAACAAGTAATGTGGTTCTATATTTATTCCTTTAAGTTGCCTCCTAATGGCCTGCACAAACCTCAAACCCTGCATTAGCAAGATTTTTCATTTTCTGCTTTAAAACATAAAGGTTACAAAATTTATGCCCAATAAGTGCTACAGTGAACTTTTCAATACTTGACAATCATGCACAGGAGAACATGGGCATATAAGATTAATATCTTCAGGCTAGACATAAGAAAAATTCTTTAGGGTGAGAGTAGTGAAACACTGGAACATGTTGCCCAGAGAGGTTGTGGATGCCTCCTCTCTGGAAGTGTTTAAGGCCAGGCAGGATGAGGCATTGAACAACCTGATCTGGTGAGACATGTCCCTTTCCATGGCAGGGGGTTTGGAATTTGATGATCTTTAAGGTCCCTTCCCAACCAACCTAATCTATGATACTATTTAAGAGCCTGTCTGGTAACTGGTCTGATCTAAAAAGGTCTGATTCTAGGTGTGAGTCCCCCAGATTACCCTATCAGTGAGCCAGGAGTTCTACCTTCATTTTAGCATTACCAACCAAGAAAGACTATCATACAAAGCCAAACCTTGGTTTAATTCCTTTTTAGCCATACACCCACACTTCTTAGCCCTCCTACAACCAGACTGGAGCCTTCTACCCACTCCTCAACTGGAACTGGTAAGGTTTGAAGAAGTACAAGGCAAGAAAGAAGGGCTGCAACACTCTGGCACCTTTGGCCCTTGATCCCAGAACTCTGTACTTTACTCATTATGGATAAAGGCAAGGGTAACACCACTGCTGCTGTGTTTTATGCTAGTCATAATTGAGTGCGAAAATGATCCAAGAACATCCCAGGCTGGGACTGGTAAGCCTGTGATGCAAAGTATTGGGTCAATCATGCCACAGATAAAGAATATTAAAAATAACTACAGGAGGATGAAAACTTATGTGTAGCTTGTCAAGCAGCAAGACCACAAGCCAGATGAGCATGTGTTTTAATAAATCATATATGGGTAATGATGATGTTTCTTAGAAACAGTTGCAGTCAAAATTAACATAAACAGATTTTGAAGAAAAAAAGCAGACTAGACTTTATCTGCAGCTCTCACAACAGATGGGGCTCACAGTACTGCCTTATTAAGCCAGACCTTTGCTTCCTGATTTTGCCTCATATTTTTAGAGGCATACATCTCCAAATATAACCTGAAAAAACTTTTACATGCATCATTATTTCATTTGCTTGAACCTTCTCCTGGAAAAATTCTGCCAAATCTCTTCCAAACACAATGCTAAGAAATTGATTTTTTTTTTCTGGCAGAGGCAAAATATTCTGCAAGTTTTCTTTCACTTGGGCAAAAGGGCTTGAACTTCAGTTGGAGCAAGGGTGGAAGAGGGGAGAAGTCCCTGCAAAGAATCTTCTTGCCATCCTACAAGTCAGGGAATGGACAGACTTAGAGAAAGTTTACTCCAACAATTAGAATTTCTGAAGGCTGACAATGAAAATCAAAATGGGAACTGAATTTACAGGGTCAAAAAATGAAATCCCACTTATTCAGGAAGAACGTGTAAGAAAGTATTAGAATGAATAAGCCCTGGAAAAGATTTGGTGATGGCATCACAGGAAAGAAGTCATCATTCTGCTAATTAAAGAGTAACTTTATGTGAAGTTTAAAAGAGCTGCCATGAGAAGGATTTGTTTTTAAGAAGCAGGCTTACCTGTCTGCTTAAGACATTCATAGTCACGTGCTAATTATAGCTTTACTTCATGTAGCCTTGATTTGTCTGCATGGGTCTTTATTTGTTGAAGGTGTTGCAAAATAAGAAGTCAATAAAGAAGGAATAAAGGGAGAGAACTTTAAAACAAGAATAAAGCAGGAAGATTTTATCTCTGCTAAAGACTTCTTACATTATGCTGGGCATACTTTTTCAACCAGTCTGCTCATGGGCATCAATGCTGTATTCTGATTTTTGGGGAATATTGGAATTTTGGGTTTTTTTCCCATTTTCAGAGATCCTGAGCCCAAATTCATCTGAAGTCACTGGGGAGACATTCTGAACATCTGACTGCAGAGTGTGACATGGCCTGAAAATTAGGTCTCAGGTATCTAATCACAGATTAAAAATTAGGAAGTTTCTATGTTGGTCTCTTACTTTGAACCTGCAATGACACAACTGGGAATACATTTTGCCATCTAACTGGTCATGTGAAAATAAATTTAAAAGAGCTTATGAAGCATTTACTTTATAATAGATTAATGACTCAATACTGATTAGGTAACTTATTTTGGTGGAACCTTTATTAAGAGACAGGTCTTGAGCTCTCAAACATTAAAATCAAGAAAGCACATAGTGCACAGCTTGAATTCACTATTAGCTCCTCTTCCATAAAGAATTCCTCATTTATTTAAGAGCTGTTTTCTGATTTTGAGCTGCCCCATTATCTACCAACACTCTAATGGGCTCAGACTCTACAATAACACTGATGTTATTTGCAACTTGGATGTGTAAATTCTTCATCAGATCTTTCTAGGCAGGCATTTAAACACTCTGCAGGGAATCTAAACATTTCCCCCCCAGAAGCTAAAGTTAGCAAGTGGCACCAAAGGGGTCAACCAAGTTCAGGTTATCTCCTTTACTAAATGTTAATTGTTGGGAAGTTGCAAACTCTATTCAATTACTTTCCCATGCTGCTAAAGGCCAAACAAAACTTCTACTCATTTAGACCAAATATTTTTATACAGCAAAGAGCTTATATTTGTTTACTACATAAAGATTAGCAACAAAGAAAGCAAACCCAACAAAATATCTGACTCTTGGTCTAACTTCTTTCCTCCAGACTGAAAACATTCAGAAAAAAACACTCTTTTCAGTTTATTATTTTAGTTTTATGCACACAAAACAATAGTGGTTCAATTTTCATGGTCACGGTAATATACTGTACTGACAGACTTGTGCAGAGTTTAAAAAGAAAACTAAGGCAGGAAAACAAACAAGTAGCTCGAGCATCAACATCTTCAAATCATTTCCTAAAATTTCCAGCTCTTTGTTTGGTCTCAGCTTATCCATAGCAATGATACTCTGATGCTGTATTTAGTTGTAAGGCTGAAGGGGATGTATCTCATACTAGTGATAATCATCTTTAGAAGATTCTAAACAAATAAATATAGAAAGTTTAACATAGCACTCACCCACTGAGCTCAAAAATGCTTTCTAAAGACAGGGAAGTGCTCCAGGAGAACATTAAAATAGAATTTAACAGACCTAAATTTGTTTTTGCTGCTCACTGCAATATCTAAGCAATGCTACCTATCAGGAGGTTTGTTTCAATCACTAAATATTTAGAAAAAAAATGGTTATAAAATCAGAAACATACTCCTCAGTTTAGGCAGAGTTACATTACTTGGTTGGTACAGTTAACTTGGGAGTAAAAGTAAATATTCTAAGTCACAGAGATCAGTCAAATTTTTAATGCAGAGTACATATTTTCACTAGGGAAGATGAGAAAGCCTTTCAGCAAGAACTGAAAACAAATCTATTTTTGAATATACACCAGCAAATTAACTGGTTTCAGTGTGACAATTTCTGCTCTTAGAAAACATGAGTAGAGCTGTGCTCTAGCTACTGAGCTAGTTAACTCAGTGATGCTGATCTTGTTCCCACTAAGGTCAGAGAAAAACAAAGCAAAAAAGACAGCCAAGGCAAGCTTCAGCCCCTTCAGATATCACATTAGTCCAGAAATAAGTTGCCCAGGTTACTCAAGTTGCATTAACCTTCTCAGTTAGAAACACATTCTGCTACATCAGGTTTAACCCCTACAAAAAAGCTTCACTTCATTGCATCGTTGTTATTTATTTATTAAACCTTTCTAAAACTCCCACTGGGAAGAGCTGTTATAACCTGAGTTTTACTCTTGCAGAGTGGATTGAGTCAACTCCTCTTTAAGCATTGCTTCTCTCTCACCAGTATTCCCTCTCTCTAGGAATAGTAGAGTGAATATCTTCAAAGACCAGACCAGTATTTCAGAGACTCAGGGTCTTTTCCTAGCAGTAAGAGAAAAGTTGTTAAATAGGTCCAACTGTTGTGATATAGGCAAGAAGAAACGGGACTTGAAGGAGTGAGTGCTCATCCAAAAAAAAGTCAAAGATGTAAGCAATCAGTCACTTTTGTCTTTCATCTATTCAAATGTCAGCTATTTCTGCTCACTGCCTCACATGCCAATCTTTACATCAACAATAAGTTCATTCTAAAATTAATTTTCCAACCTGTGACACTGTAAACTAATGAAACAATCACCTGTTTGACTTCAGTGCTTTATCCCCTGATCCAAAAAGGAATTTGGGAATAGATTCTATGAGGTACTGGGTGGGATAAGTGATATTACCTCCCATCTTGATGCACAAGTATGATTTGTCTTGCAAAGCCAGAATGTTTTAATTGACTCTAATGCTTTTGCAACTTAGAAACTGAAGATAGTCCCACAGAGGAAATGGGTTTGAAGCCTCCTGAACTGCTTGCTTTCCACCTGCCTCTATGTAGTCTTGAGTGGTTGCCATAACCTCTTCCTCTCCATAAAGCTCTGGCAAGGCATTTCTCTTTCAAACTGGATGGATCATCATCACACTGGGGACTGGGGGAGGCACTGGGTGCGGGTAACATTAAGCAGGCTTTGCTGCTTTTCAGAGAAGAAGTGCACACAATCACAGAATATCAGGGATTGGAAGGGACCTCAAGAGATCATCTAGTCCAATCCCCCTGACAGACCAGGTCACACAGGAAGGTATCCAGATGGTTTTGAATGTCTCCAGAGAAGGAGACTTCACAACTTCTCTGGGTAGCCCATTACAGTGTTCTGTTACCCTCACTGGGAAAAACTTATTTTCTTACATTTCTCTGGAACCTTCTGTGTTCCATCTTGTACCCATTTCCCCTTGTCCTGTCATTGGAGGTCAGTGAGAAGAGCCTGGCTCCATCCTCCTGACACTCACCCTTTCCATGTTTATAAACATTAATGAGGTCCCCCCTCAGTCTCCTCTTTTCCAAGCTAAAAAGACCCAGCTCTCTCTGCCACTCCTCATAAGGAAGATGCTCCAATCACTACATCTTTGTTGCTCTGCATTTTACTCTCTCAAGGAGTTCCCTGTCCTTCCTGAACTGAGAGGACCAGAACTGGACACAACACTCCAGCTGTGGTCTCACCAGGGCAGAGTAGAAGGGGAGAAGAACCTTTCTCAACCTACTGACAATACCCCTTTTAATACACCCCAGGATGCCATTGGCCACACAACCATCTTCTCATTAGCAGGCTCAGTCACTAATTAGGCACAGTGCTTCTAGAAGCTTGGGATGGAAGCCCAGGGATGGATCACTTAGAAAGTCTGCATCACTATGTTTTTTGTCAGTGTTCTGCACACCACACTGCAGCATCCTCCCTAAAAAGCTGGCAAATACATTCTTTAACAACTGTTACTCTAGACACCATGAAATTCCTTACAAGCCTCTCATGCTCTGGTTTCAATCCTCCCAGCATTCCCATTTTATAAAGACACTACTTTTGTAACTTAGGCAGAAAATATTTTGCTTGGGGCTGAAACTCCGTACAAGTCATAGGAATTTACCAAAAAACACTCTTGCTTTTATGAAATGCAAAGCAAAGTCGACAGAGGCATCTTTACACTGCAAAATAGACCAGTAGGCAAGTGTAGCACAAGGGTATGCCTTGGATAGGAATAAATGCTGCCCTAGTGCCCAGGCTATGTGGAAGAACTGAACTCCTGCTCTCAAGCAGACACAGTAAACAGAAAATGGTGCATAATAAACATCAGCATGTGAGCCTGGCACTTGTGAAACAGCCCTGTTATCCCAGCCACTCCAAAGTACTCATTATGGTCAATTCCCTTTTACTGTTCAATTTTGGAGTTTACTATTTCTCATTACAGCCTATTGTTTCACTGGAGAGTCTGTTTACATGAGAGACCATGGAGGTTCAGATTAATAATCACCATTTTTTAAACCCCCTTCAAGCAGATTAATTGGACAGAAAACAAAGGCTCCAAGGAGGATGTTGGCTACTTTGAAAGTCACTGAACAGGCATTCACTTCTCAAGACCTTCTTACATCTGGAGCACCAAAGAAGATTAACTTCCATCATAATCTTTGATTTTGTGGAGCTTCTACTGGTGAAGAGAAGCACTACAGACAGGAATCTGAGAAAGAACTTTTTCACAGTGAGGGTGACAACACTGGAACGGGCTGCCCAGAAAGTGTGTGGGGTCTCCTTCTCTGGAAGGACATTCTCTGGACATTCAAAACCCATCTGGATGAGTTCCTGTGTGATTTGGTCTAGGTCTGGCAGGGAGATTGGACTAGATGATCTCCTGAGGTCCCTCCCAATCCCTGATATTCTGTGATTCTATGATAAAGGGAGTGCAGAAAATACATATACTATGAGTAATAAATTAATGCTATTATTTTTTATACACTGTGATGCTCAACAGACATCAGCTTTCACAAGGTTGCTGTGAAAGGGCACATTAAACACAACAGGGCTTTTTCTCATCTCAGTCACATATTCCAGGTAATACCTGTGTATCACTGAGCAACAGCTTTAACCAGAAATGCACATCTCTTGCCATAATTTGGCTGCATTTCATTACCACAGCCTTTAGGTCTATAATTAAAAAGGTTTCTTCCAACTGGGCTCCAGACCAAACACTGACTGCCCGTGGACAACAGCTCCTCCAAATTTAAGGATACAATCTACCATTTAAGAAGCAGCACTAAAACTAATAATTTAAATTGTTGCCTAAATAAAGCATTAACTTGATCTCTACATGTACCTGTGGAAATTAATAAAATAATAGCTGTGATGACAAGACAGAGCTTGTGCTGCCTTTTCCTATACTAAGGAAAGTATGAAAGGGAGGAAAACATTTTCTTAGGCAAGTTATTCAAGCTAAGCTCCCATCTATCTCCCAAAAGCAAACAGTCTGTGTCAAGCCAATATTTACTACTGTAGACAAGGTCAGGTTGCTGAGCTTATTAAAAACAAATTAAATTACTGGAAATAAAACTTCACACTGTAAGTCATTCAAGTTTTTGGTGTTATTTTCTTCCTACAGGGTTTTGTTAAAGATCTATCAAAATTGGGTTTATACTTTTGGTTGCTGAACAGGCTGAAAGCAACTGCAATACATAACAAGAACACTACTTAAACACATTAACTGATCTTCATCTCTTTCTGGTGCCCATTCAACTGTTGCTGTGGATCTTCAGTACAGTCAAATTCACAGAAAAAAGAAGTGAGAGGTACACTAAGACTTTCAAAACAAGTGATCCTCAACAGTTCTCCAGACACACAAACTATCAGCCTTCTTTGCCAACCACTACTCTACCACAGCTCAAGCCTTACGATGTCCCTCTGTCCCCATACACCATTCACAGACTGACTTTTTGGGGTACATTCTCCTCAATGTTCAGCTAAGACAAACACCTAAAGTCTAATTGTTAGAGGAAGGCAAGCTCAGGACTTGTCATTTTTATTTTCCTTCTGTGCACCACTGTCTGAAGAAAGAAAAGCAAAGCAAGACCATCTTTCCCTGAAAGTCACTGGCATAACCTGAAATCAATGAAAAGACCTCACAGTTGCTGAACTGCACTGCCAAAGGTGAAATGAAAACCACACTCTTCTTCTATGTGAAGCAACACAAGCAAGAGGTAAGGGGAAAACAGGTGATTTTGAAGCAAGTTTCATACTTTCATGAGTCATAAAACACGAGTGCTTCTGCAGAGACAGGAAGATGAGTAGGGGTACCCAAACAGCGAGCCTAGGGAGAACATGGACAGTGCTTGATCATCCCACCAGAGAGAGAAGCAACGGGAAGGGCAAACCAAGAAGCCGGGAGGAGGAAACGGGAGATGGAAGTAAAGAACAGGTTGAAACAGCTATGTTACAACTAGAGGGATGAATGACAACGTGCAATAGAAAAAGCAAGGGTGGCAGGAGAGGCACAAACTCTCCAAATGAACCAGCTCAACTCATCTCGCCCCGGCCAAGCCAAATGAGCCGGGAGAAAAACCTTAGGAGAAAGTTTTGCCGGCGGTTGAACAACGCCTTTTGGCCCAGCCCAGACCGCACACGGCGACCGCTCGGGGACATGTATGACTGCTAAGGGACAGTGGCTGCCGGTGGCCAACTCCTCCGCTCCGGGACAGCCCCGTCACTGCACACCTGCCCCTCTGCAGGACTAACGAAACCCTCTTGCCCGATCGATGCCCGAGCGTTGCATAAGCCCCGCCATACCCCTGCCCCGTGTTGGGGCACGGAGAGGGAGGTTAAGGAGGAGGAGGAGGAAGCTACTCAGATCGTCCCACTTGACGAATTTGATGCCTTTCTTGAGGGTTTCGGAGACGCAGACGGGCTTGAGCTGGAGAGCGTGCACTCCTGGCTGCGCCCCGGCCATTTGCACCGCATTGACGCGCTCACACCCCCGGGAGCGGAGAAACCGAGGGCAGGAGACAGCCTTCAAGAGGTCGAAGCCGGGACTCCGGAAACAAACCCGGGGAGAGAGAGGCCGGCAGCCGCCCTCGGCTCGTCCGGAGCGGACGGGGGAAGCGTCAACCCAGGCAGGGAGGACGAGGAGAGGTTTCAGTGCCGCCCGCCGAGCGACCTGGCGCGGCGGCAGCCGGGGCGAGCCATGCGGCGGCACATCCTCTATATACAGCCGCCTCTCCACGCACGCCCGCCCGCTCTCTCACATACACACACACGCACGCAAAAGGGGCACGGAACGAAGGGCTCTGCCCGCTCTCGTTTCCCACCCCCCCCCTCCCCTTCCCCGCTTCACCGCTCCTCCTCCTCCTCCCTCCTGCGCTAGGCTCGGCCCCCGAGGTTCCCCCGCGCCCAGGGCTGCGCCGGCGGCCTCGTGGCGCCACCTGCCGGCACAGCCTGGAACTGCAGCCACATCGCCGGCCGATTAGTGGAGGAGGAGGAGAAGGAGGCCACTGGGCGAGTGCTTGGGCATCCTCTCCTAGGGACATCCCACCCTGTGCTTTCTCCTCTTCCCCTGTCAATTCAGAAGAGATGGCACAGGGGGATCACAAAATGGCTTATGAGTATCTGGGGGTGGGGCTCCAGGACGGCTGGAGTAGGACTTTTTGGTAGGGTCAAGGATGGTAGGACTAGGAATCATGCATGTAAATTGGAAGAGGGAAGATTTGGGCTGGATATAGGAAGGAAGCTCTTTGCTGTGGGGGTGGTGAGACGCTGAAACGGGTTGCCCAGAGGGGTTGTGGATGCCCCCTCTCTGGAGGTATTTAAGGCCAGACTAAATGAGGCACTGAGCGACCTGTTCTAGTGGGAGGTGTCCCTGCCCATGGCAGGCAGATTGGAACTTGACGACCTTTAAGGTCCTTTCTGACCCAAACCATTCTTCAGGCTAGACATAAGAAAAATTCTTTATGGTTAGGGCAGTGTAACACTGAAACAGGTTGCCCAGAGGGGTTGTGCATGCCCCCCTCTGGAGGTGTTTAAGGTTAGGCTGGCACTGAGCAACCTAATCCAGTGGTTGGGTGTCCCTGCCCACAGCAGGGAGGTTGGAACTTGATGATCTTTAAGGTCCCTTCCAACCCAAACGATTCTATGAGGCAAAAGCTCTCCTGAAAGGCCACATGATGAAGTGATGGGAGGAATGGATTAAAAAACTTTTTCAATTCTAATTTCAGAGAAACACCATATGAAGTAGCTCAATCTCACACGCAGTCCTGATTTTGTTGGTATAAAGCTACGTTTTTAAAAGAGCCTTCAAAACACTTCAAGGAAATGGCACACTGACATAGTAAGAGTTAAACACAAGAGGCAGCATTTTCAGGGTTTGGGATTGAAGAAAGACTCAGCTTCTCTGGAATTATATCATCCTAACTGCCTTTTAAATTGGGCCAAACTATGTTTTAACTACCAGTGGGATCAAGACTATTAAGCTCTGCACAGAAGAAGTTGTGAATATTTAACCCTGTCTTTCTGATGAGCCACACAATGTCAGGGATTTGAGGGGACCTCAAGAGATCATCTAGTCCAATCCCCCTGCCACAGTGGGAACACCTAGACCAGGTCACTCTGGAACTCATCCAGATTGGTTTTCAAATTCTCCAGAGAAGACTCCACAACCTCTCTGGGCAGCCAGAGTTCTTTCACCCTCACTGGGAAAAAGTTTTTCCTTACATTTCTCTGGAACCTTCTGTGTTTCAGCTTGTACCCATATCCCCTTGTCCTACCGTTGGAGGTCACTGAGAAGAGCCTGGCTTCATCCTCCTGACATGCACCCTTTCCATATTCATAACCATGAAGGCTCAATGGTTTTGAGAAAAGCACTTTTTGAGTCATTCAGACCATTGAACTCAAACTTTACTCATGGGAGACAAGTGCCATGAGGTGTAGGGACACTGCCTAGTGTGTGACTGCTGTGTCAAGCAATGAGACCTACTAAAGGCACCAGTCCCCAGAGAGATTATTATTTGTTTTAGTCACACATTTACTAAAAGAATTTACCTGTTAAAATAACACTTCCATGAACTCATGCCTAGTGGCCACTGGAATGTTTTTCTATTTCATTTGATTCACTTACTAGATATGCCATACACAAATAACACCAGCAGTCAGATATGTCCTTTATCTTTATGAGTGAGGCTGATAACTTATGTGGCACAGCCACTCCATCAGGTGACTCTTGAAGAGAGAATATAAAAATTCTGGCACACAAAACACCGCCATAGCAACAAAGACAGCCTGGCAACAGCAGCTGCTGCATGAAAAGAAATTGGAAAGGGAGGGGGAAATCTTGTACCGAAGTCCATTTCCTGTCAAAATATTTTCATTTTTTTCTCCCCCCTCCATAGTTGCATCACAGATGTCTTTTAAAACAGTGGGAGAATAAAGAGAAATACACCATGTTTGAAATTATGACAAAAATAGAGTCTTTGTATACAAAATGACCTGTTTCTGCTTCACTTGTTGGGATCATATTTATACTCTAGAGATTTTGGCAACGATGGATCTTCATGCCAGAGGGAACAGCCCATGGTCCTCTGTGCATGAGGAAGAGCACTCACTGGCACCCAAGACCTCCACCATGACTACTGTGGCAATTAGCAGAGCTCTATTCATGTGTTCTCACTGGGGCAGTCAGTCTCTGACAGAGATGTTCCATCATGTCTGTCTCCAACTCTCCCACAGCCCATGCAAGCCAGGAGCCAAATGCATGGACTGATGTCCTAGTTTGGCTTACACCCAGACACAACTCCATGAACCTGCCATCCTTGGGCTGTGTCACATCCTGGTTTCCCTCACTGGGCCTGATCCTCACCCCCATCTCCCAGACCCATGGAGATGTCTGAGGCAGCTGGAAAAAGTTCTTGGGTGGTGCGGTCTTTCCCTGCTGCCTCACTGGCCAGTAGGACTCCTCCAGGTCCCCTAGTATCCTGGTCCCCACATACCACCTTGTGGTACCCTGACACTGCCTCCCTAACCTCTAAATGAAAAAAAATAAAGCTATCACCAGATGAACATTAACACAACATTTGTACATTTAGAATCCCAAGTCAAAATGGTGGGTTTCTCAGAAAGTGTTAAAACCTCCTTTTCTATTTCACTTTTTTCCCCTCTTAAGTTTATAGCACAATACTTCTTTTGCAGATTAAAATCAGTCCATATAACACATACCATTTAAGAATGCTGAAGCTAAGTGTAGAAGACTTCACTGCCCATCACATTTGTTACATGACAGCTGGTGTAAACTCTCAAAGGTCCACTCACATAAAAGCTGCACATTTATTTACACCAGTGCAGTCTGTGCCTTTTTTTAAATTCTCTCATCTCTTAACTTCTGTCCCAGCTCTACATGCAGATTAGAACCGACTGGAAAGCATATAATTCAACCTGCCCTTATTTACACCCAAGTTTAGCTGTGAGGTGAACTATAAGTCAAAAAAAACTCCCATTTAATCAATTGCAAAGCGGAAATTACCTCAAAAGATCCCAAACGCATTAAGGAACCAAAAATTATGATCTCTGGACTCTGTAGCCTCAGCAGCTTAGAAATTTCAAGCCCATACCAGAGGATATACTTTGCTTTTAAACATTTATGGAAGGGGGTTTATAATTCTGTGAGATGATAATAGATTAAGGAAAAACTTTATGTTGAGTTTGTCACATTAGCAATTTGACTTTTTCCAATTTTTTTTTAGATTTCCCATTACTATGTGTCTTTTGATATTTCACAAAGTCAAATTTTGATGGTAAAACTTGCCTTGAAATAAAAGCAGCTCATTTAGAATTTTATGTCTTGATATAAACCACTAACATTTTTCTCTTATAATATTCTTATAATTCCCTATTCTGAATCATATCAGATTTCTCATAACCATTCTGGCTATTTTACCAAACTTGAAGCTGTAAAGGGTGAAACACCACAACCAGCAAAACATTAGTCACAAGCAAAGCAACAGAACACCATTTACATAGCTGAAAAAACTTGCTCTGAACTGTATTTCTAAGGCTTGGAGCAATTGTTTTGTGGTGTGGAATTTGAGACACTTTATCTCTTAGAATAAACTGTTAACTATGGAGAAAAAATTCCTGGTTACATTTCAGAAAGGCTGATTGAAATTTAATTCAGTTCTCAACACTGCTAATTAAAAAAAAAAAAATAGGGTCCAGCCAATAACATGCTTAATGGAAGAACTAGTTAGCCTCCAGTTTTCAAAATCAGACTGAGGACAACCATATCCTCCATGACCATAAAGCTCAAGCTAAGCCAAAGCTGAAAACTATTACAGCCTGTCCAAACACTTATGCTGCCTTATCACCAATAATTTTAGTGCAGATTTTCAATGATTTAGTAAATTCCCTCAGCATAAGATCCCCATTCATCAGGAAGTAAGAGTAGCTGCTGCATGAGTCTGCGTTTTAGGTAAAAGCTATGAAGCTACAAATAAATGTTCAGTGAACGGTTCAGTTAATGCCCTGTGCTGTAAATCTGTCGCAAGGAAAAGCACTAACAGGTAAAGCACTTGGCTGTCTGGGAGGCAATCTGCTCTAACAGGATGCCTGCTGAGCAATCAGAAACAACATTTACCAACCTCCCAACAAGAAGACATTGTTAGAAGCAGGAAGACATTGTCAGAGAAAGGCAGGAGGTTAAACGGAAGAGTTGAAATGCCTTTTTGAAGAAGACCACAGGCTGCACCTTTGTGCTTATGAACAAAACATAGCTGGCAAGGAGAGGAGAAGAAGAAATAGCCAATGCCTGTATATTGTGTAGCAGCACAAGATCACCACACAGCACTGGCCAGCTCACTCCCATTTTTTTCTTCACACTTCTATCAAACATTAAGCTCTACAATTCCCAAAGTCTTCTGGGTGTGGGAAAAGAGAAATGAAGAGGATTAGTAGGTCAAACTGAAGGGCCTGTCATATTTCCACTGAAGTCATTCCTCCAGCTTTGATAGGAGTTCAAACAGACCCTTTGGAAAGCAAATCACAAAGTACCTCACAATTATCTTTCTATGAGATTACTAACAGTTTTGATGAAACAGCTGATGATTAATTTAGGATTCAACATTCATTTCCCCAGTTCTCTTGTAAACATGTAAAAGGTCACGACATATCACTTCAAATAAGGAAGAGTAATTATTGTAAGGAAATCTCACATTTCAGAGAAGCCTGCAGATATAGAATTGCGAGCAAAAAGTGAACATCACAGACCATAATAAAGAATACATTCTGACTTCTCTAAACAATGAGATTTGCAGTAGCCATAGGGAATATCTGGCATGAGCACCGATTTTAATTAGTATTCTCACCATCAGTGTTACCAATATTAACTAGATCTGCAAGTAGACTGCACATTACAGAACTAATATGAACATAAATTCCAATTAAATAAACTGGCTTTCTGTTTATTCAACAGAATCACCAGGAAAAATAGATATTATTTGCTTTTATGGTGCCAAGAACATGCAAGAATATAGATATACTTGTTAATAATATTGTAATACCCCAAGAATTCAACCATAAGTTAAGTTTAACTCATAGAGAGTGCTGTTTGGACAAGGGCTGTTGTATTACTATCTAAATCGGCAACAAAAAGGGAGGAAGTGTGCTCAGAGTGTGTATTATCATTCCCCTAAGAGACCACAATCTCACAAAAAGCCTTAGACAAGCAGAGAACTGAGTCCAGATTTCCAAGAAACCTAATCAAACTGTTCCTCTGTTCTCCTACATGCCTCACAGCACTGATAAAAAAAAAACACAGATGTTTTAGATATGATGCAATAGGAAGAATGAACAAAGCAGCATATGGTGGGGAAAAGGATCTTATTAATATTACACAAAAATGAATTGATGGTTAGCATTTGATATTATTTGGTATCAAGATTATTAATAACATTCTAACCACTATTCAAAGCTAACTTGATAGTTACTCCTGAAGGATTTTGAATTAAAGCACAGCTGACTTGCAGACTAGTTCAGGGGAAACGCATAAAAGAAAGCAGAAGAGAAACGGAAACCTGTGTTCAGCTTGGCATTTTGAACAAAGTCACCAGAAACTTGATAATGGGATCTCACCCCCACAAAGCCAGAGCTGCCTCAGTCCTGCTTCAAGCGACCTTCAATTCCAAGAGCCTGATCACACACTGTGCTAATCTTGCCTGACATTTCCCTAATTTACATCGAGCTGTAAGTATCACTTTCTTCCTGGCATCAGTTCCCAAAAAGCAATTTTCAGAGACAGAAATGGGACATGAGCACTCAACAGATCCATAGGAAGTGGGTCCATCTGTTTTAAAAATCAGAATTTTAGGTGAAGATTAATCAAGACTAATCTGTTTTTAACAGAAGATGCAAATGTACATCTAAGATGCTAAATGTACATCTGTATTTGCTCCTGTGAAGCAAGCATTTCAGAAGCAGATATCCCTGCTTATTTCTTTACTATTGTTCATAAGTGAAAGCCTTCCTTCTATTTGCCATTAGTGGATCTGAAAATAATGCACATGGGTATTATGGATAAGCATCTTGCAAGCTGAAACACATATCTAATTGCACCATTCATTGCTAAGAAAATATTTGCTTTATTACAGGAAGATATAAAACACAGTAGGCAACAGAAAACACAAGGCAACCTGCAAAGATGGCAAACAAAAATAGTGTTGGGGTGATGGGAAAGGTAATGGATAGTATTTCTTGTTAGTAGCCCATCTTAGCAATACACATCTCAGACTGTTGTGCAGAAAGGTTAGTTACACTAACAGGTAATAATTAATCAGGATAAATTCTGTGCAAAAGACATATGCTGAAGGATAGAGGTTTCATTAGATGGTAAGTATAACAAAACTTGTGGTGTGTACTTAACACATGAGGAAAAACCCAATGACCTGAGCTTCACAGAGCACTGAAAAAACTAGTGAGCTGAAAGCAAACTGCAAAGACACAAACAAGAATGACTGATTTCTCTATACCCCCTAGCAGGATATTCTGAAAGTGCTCAAAGATACCACCACTTACTGTCAGGAAATGGCTCAATTCTGATATGTCACGAGGGCTTTGGGAGATAACAGATCTCCACAGATAAAGCTGTGGAGGTTGATAGGTTTTGAAATCTTCCAGTCTCATTTGGTGGTGAGTGAATTGTTGCTCCTCAGTTCTGTACCAGCCTAAAATACCTTATATTCACATTTCCAACCAGATGGGATTTTGCCTGCCAGGGTGGATAGGTGCTGCATTTAAAATACTTTAAGAAGCCTTGGTCTGTAGGGACTGCATAGTGGCCCAGAAGCAAATTCCCACTGTGATGCCATGCTAGTTCCTGAGAAGATGCTACATGCATGTAATCCTATTTCTATTAAAGAATAAAAATATTATACCTAGAAGATGGCATACAGGTACATCTTCACGGAGAGCTAGGTCTACAATTCTTAATTCTCTTAATAAAACTACTTGAAACATTTTCAACAAAAGGAATAAATATTTTCCTTTACACAAGCCCAATTGCAGCTCCTTTTGCCAGCCTCTTAAAACCAATTTATGGTCTCAAAGAGCTTGCCTAAACTGCAGCACAGATCAATAGGCAGATCACAGTTGAGACCAGTTTGTGAGGCTGTTATTTTATGAAAGCACTAGCCACCACTTCCCAAATGATATAAAAATCCAACAGTTCCTCATTTCCCTCCTGTCTTCAGGAATCAGCAGCTCATTCCTGTCAAAGCCACCTGTTACCTCTGTTCTGTACCTACCAGTCCTCAAAACCTAGTGGGAAAAACTTAAAATTATATGTGGTCTTGCTCTAGAAGTAATGGTGAAGTGCTGGGATTAGTTATTTCTCACAGCACAGCAGTTTGTTGCACTCAGCTCTGTTTCACTAAAGAAAACAATTGAAACTAAACCTCAAGAGAGGAGGCATCCTCTCTGGGCAACCTATTCCAGTGTCTCACCACCCTCACAGGAAAGAATTGCATTCTGATACCCAGCCTGAATCTCCCCTCTTCCAATTTGCATCCATTACTCCTAGTCTTGCCATCCTGTATCCCACTATGAAGTCCTACCCCTGCCTTTCTGTAGGCCCCCTTCAGGTATTGATAAGCAATTTTGCCCCAAAATATGAAAAGGATTTGGTGGCAGAAGATAGTCTTTTCTTTTTGGTACTTCAAACAGAGATGGAGGATGAGGCAACTCTAAGTTGGAGGAGTGTTTTGATCACACCAATGCATACACCATTGTATTTTCCATTTATTTCCAAATAAAGCTTTTCTTGCTTGACAAATCAAGTTAAAGCTTGAGTGAGAGAATGTCTGCTATGATAACCAGGGAATGTGCCTGGGGATATTTGACATTTTGGCAAAAGTAAAAGATTCATACTTGGGTAGCACATACTACATACATAAGGTATTTGAATTTTGCCTGTACTGCTTCCAGCACTTCAGTTTCAAGAGGCTTTTCTGCATAACTTTAATGTCGATTTTTGCTTGAATGTATCAAGTTGTTTAGTCTAATGATGAGTCTTAACCTCTGTGGAAAACTTCATTCTTCCTAAGAGCCATGGCCCACCTCTAATGGTAGCATTTCTGTGCTCTGAGGAAAGGCTATTAGGAAGATACTGCCTTAGTGTGCCATAAAAATGAGTTAAAAGCATTTTGCTGGTAGGTATTTTAGATCTACAGCTACTCAGAAAGAAACCTGTCATTCTGTGTTATAAATCTGAGAGAAGGAAACATGTAGAGCACATCTTTATAGGTAGAAAATGAAGAAGGAAAGCTTGTTTTCTGTGTAATATATAATACAACTGACAGTTCTCAGTACATGAAAATACTATTAAAAATTTAAAGGGGTATTATGCCTGTCCCCAACATCAAATTATGTGAATTCACTTGTACATGAAAAATAATGACATTAAAGTGAACTGTATCTATTGAAAATGTGATATAACATTAATAGAGTTGCTGCACTTACATCTTAAGAAATATATTTATTCCAAATTCCTGATCTTGGCTGTTAAGTTGCCTGCAACAAACACAATTTGGTGTGACATTTCTCTACCTTTCCTGAAGTTAGACTTACCGAAATGGGCATGCTACATGCATAGAGACTGTTTTGATCTCTGGGGGATTTGTTATACTGTGTTAATTAATCCATTAAGACTCTCTAGGGCTAACTAAGTTTGACACTGTGGCAAACAGGAGTGGTTTTGTCTGTGCCATGGCATACAAATTTCTTTCTCCAGACACACTGTGAAATGACTACATTGCATTCATGATCATTTCCCATGGTATTAATCATTCTTGATTAGATTTGCTTGCTTTACCTGTATCACATGATGAAGTCAAAAATCAGTTTCATATTTGGGGGTAAGCAATTTCAAGGATAGCTAAATATTAGTGAGATGTCTACAATATGCTCCTCTTCCATTTATTATTTGAAAGTCAACCATTTTGGCACAGTTACAACCTCATAAAGCAAAAAAGAAGCTACAAAGTGCATATGGAGTGCTGCCAGAAGCTCTAAAGGAAATTGTGTGCTATCTCTACACCTCCATCCTGCCATTGTCAAATCAGTCAGCAAGAGAAAACTTGATGTCCTTCTCTGGAAATCAGTACAAGCCACCACAGGATGTAGAAAGTAGTTTAGATACTTGCAGATAAAGGAGAGGTTGCATTTTGAAGACCCCTACCCTCTACAAGCTCACCTCAAACTGCCCAAAAGTCCTCTAAGCTACTCCAACTGGCTGTCCCAAACCAGTTCTGGAGCAGCCCCAAAATATGTCCGTCTGAAACCACTGTACTAAAACCTAAACACAGATCCTAAAGATATTCTTGTCTGAGTAACAAAGCCAAAGCCATTCTGAAGCATGGGAGTAGTTGCCCAATGAAGGCAATTGATAGATTTACTAGTAAAGTGTTAATTAGTCAATGATTAATTAACACAGTGATCTTCAAATCCTTGCACAAAAAAGCATCTTAGCATTCACCTAATTTCAAGCATTTGCTTGTTATAAGTGCAGCTGCCATGGTTTGTGATCTAATAGCAAATTATTTTACATAAAACATCATAGACGGTTTGTAAAGTATCCTCACTATTTAACATCTTGGTAGTGATTTGCTTGGTGTAAGTGTTCAGCAGAGAATTTTTTTCAGACAGTAATTACAACAGATCAAGTAGTTCCAGTCTTCTACTATCAATTTTAAGAGAATTGAGTTATGAATATAAATATTCAAGAAGTGCTGTATTACAAATACAACTGGTAGAATAAAATGTATCAGATTACAAGAGAAAATTACATTTTACTTCTAAAATACAACAATAATTCCTTTTACATTTCAGAAACAAGTCCCATTGAGTTGGCACTTGAATTTGTATTATAATCAAAATCTTTGTTGTGTAATGCTGGCATAAATTAATTTTAGCTTGAACATATGAAATTTGTTTGCTTCAACTTCAGGTTTCACCTCGATGATTTTACTAAGTCAGTTTTTTATCAAAAAGTTTCTTTAATGACAAAAATCAGGAGCTAATTTGGATTTGTTGTAGATAATTTGGCAGTCAACAGACATTTACAGTAGACAAGTCTCTTGAAAAGGGGAATTGATGTGCAAAAGAAAAGGTATAACCAAAGCAGTCAGACAGTACCCCAAGTTTTTTCGGTTGATGTGACAAATTGAAAGATGTATTACTTTGAGAAGCATGGTTTAAGTGCAAAAAAGGTGCTTCTAGAGCCAGAAGTTGTACAAGAGAGCCAACTTCTGCAGCATACAAGATTAGAGGATGGCAAGAGCAAAACCTCAAAGGATAACTGAAAGAAATTATTATAAAAATGTGTAGTAAAAGCATGTTTCATAAAGGCCTGACAACGTATGTGAAATACAAAAGCCTTCAAAATTTCATGGAAAGAGGAAAGCAAAATCTAAGAGTATTTTACCTTGTCTTCTCCCAGATATATTTTAGATCTTTCTCCATTAAAATTAATTTGCCACTTCAAAGCAAACCAAGATCCTCAAGTGCTATGAACTGGTGCAAAGCAGCAGAACAGCTTTAATTCATAACCCTCAAAGATCCTGAAGAAAATTCAGCTCGTATTTGTGATCAGTTTCTTTTTTTTATATAAAAAGCTACAAATTTTTCTCAGTAACCGTATCACATAGTTCAGTGTTTTGAGCTGCTAGTACCACTACACTTAATATCAGATTTATTACACAACAAAGTAATGATGCCTCCTGCATCCACAACTTGTTTCACTCTCCAAAGATGTGGGTAAGAACTTTTTAATAAGTTCCAGGGTGGCAGGACTAGGAGCAATGGATGTAAATTGGAAGAGGGGAGATTCAGTCTGGATATAAGAAATTCTTTACAGTGAGGGTGGTGAAACACTGGAAGAGGCTGCCCAGAGAGGTTGTGCATGCCCCCTCAATCCCTGGAGGTCTTTAAGGCCAGGCTGGACAAGGCACTGAGCAACCTGGTTTAATGGGAGGTGTCCCTGCTTATGGCAGGGGGGTTGTAACTAGATGATCTTTAAGGTCCCTTGCAACCCAAAACATTCTATGAATCTATAAAGCAGAACTGGAGCTTTTCTATAGGATATCTAGTGACCATTTTGAGTCTTTGTTCCATATATATGCAAAGCTGAGAATGCAGAAAACTGTCTTAACGGGCAATCATGTTTCAGCTTTTTCACCTTCTCCCACTTTTATCCAAGAAAAAGAATGTACACCTTGTCCTCAGAAAGCTTGCTCCTCACTGAAGTGCATGAAAAATTATGAGAATGCTAAGTGGCATCTGAGATAATCTTTGGATAAGATTGAGTCTGAAAGCTCCTTAGAAATTCAGGCTTACTCTTGCACAAAAAAGAATATGAAATACACCAATCTCCAGCCAGCATGACCACTCATTTATGCTAATGGACTTTGATGGGAACTTCCCTCATCAACAATTTTTAATGCCTCTTCAAAATGTTTCAGATTCTTAATAGGCCTAATAGCATGGGGAAACCAAAAGACATCCAGATGAATTATGCTTTCACAGTAAGATTACACTGCCATCCCCTCATTGTTGTAGCTTTAAAACAGTATTTTGGGTTAGAGTGACCTCAAACACATTGGATCCTAAGCCATTTTGAAATCCATCTAGCTTTTAATTATAAATTGGTTTGCTCTGCAGATACAATTTATTCTAATATCTAATCTGTAAGGAAACAGGAATTGGACTCTGATGTGAATATGCACTGTGGACTTAAAAAGCATTTATGAAAAGGCAATCATGCTTTAGAAGAGCTACTATCTTGCCAGGGGAAAAAACCATCTCAAAATGTTGAGATAGATGCCAAAATAGTCAGTTTATGCCCCATGTTTCAACTTTATAGGATTAAAATGCAAAGCAACATAGGTAAAGATGAAGCTGGCAGATCTAAGCTGCACTCTCAGTGGAGTATGGCCAAATCTTCTGTTGGCAAAGACCAAGCAACAGCTGTCCAGGGATGACTTCTTCAGCTTAACTGGGACCATACCAGGCCAGAGCAAACAAACCAACAAGCTAAATTTTATGTATAAACTCATTTATCCACTTGGGGTTGTGTTTTTGCCTTCACTGATTTTTCTTATTGTTGCAGAAGTTGGGTGAGATTTGATCTGGTTTGGTTTCCTTCTAGGGTTGTTTTTGCATGTCTTGGTTTTGGTTTTGTGGGTTTTTTTGTTTGGGTTCTCTTTGCTTGTTTGGGGGATTTTTTTTGCTTGGTTGGTTTGGTTTGGGGGTTTTTTTGCATTTTCCTCTAGAGTAACTGCCTGTTGTTTACATGTTTTGCAGAGATACATGACCTGAAAGGGAAAAGGACTCCAAGAGACATCAAGAAAAGGCTTTTTTCTCACAAAATTTCATAAATGAAAGAGGAGGAAAAGTTCAGAGTAGTAAGCATGGAAGGTCTCATAACAGGGACTGTTTGCCAGGTCATATAGTGAAAGGATGAGGAGCAATAGTTTTAATTAGAGCAGGGGAGATTTAGATAAGGCACTAAAAAATTCTTCACCATGAAGGTGGTGAGGCACTGGAACCAGTTGCCCAAAGAGGTAGAGGAGGCCTCATCACTGGAGGCATTCAAGGCAAGGCTTGATTCTTTTAAAGCAATAATAAGATCTGAAGAAACCAAACAAATCAAGGTCTCTCTCAGCCAGAAATGCTTTTAATTAAAAAATAATCAAACCAGAATAAAGTCCTGAAGGAAAATGAAAAAAAAAAAACAACACAAAATCATTCTGCTTCCTGAAGGCAGAATGATACTACTGAAAGAAACCAAACCATCAAGTATTTATGGAAAGCTCAGCAAAAGAAAAAGAAATAAAAATTCACAAAGAATATGCAAGTGATTTCCTCTATTCCTGCAAGCCTGGTCATGCAGAGAATAGATGGATCCTAGATTCATACACACATGCAAACCTTTAAGTGTGGAAACACCAAGGAATTCATAAGTTGAACCTTACTAGGTTGGCATTTGGAAGTTCATTCACTTCAACAGAGAATCACTTTGTGCTGATAAACAAATGTTATGGATCAGCACACACTAATGGAGAGGTTTGACTTAAGAACATTCAGAGAGGAGCCCCCTTTAATGCTCAGAGTTGCAAACCATGAAAAAAACAACAAAACACTATGCTTATCTACCACATACATCCTGAAATTGAAATTCTTAAGCATTAAACAGTGTTCCAACTTGATTAATAGAGGTTGCAAAGTAACTTGGATTGTATATATAATGCAGGGACCATAACTAAGGGTTAGAGGCCACTTAGTATGTTGTGTCTAAGTCTTACTGGTTGGCTGTAGCATTTCACAGCAGCTTGGGAAACACTGGGATTTAGATATGGGTTAGATCAGGCAAACCTGTGCCATCAGGTCTAATTGTATTCAATTCTGCCTTACACTGAAAATGCATTCCACAACAATGAAATGGCCAGATCCAAGTGCAATCACCCAGTAGAAACATGAAGAAAAAGATTTTATTTTCATCCATGTGGTTCAGAGCCTATGGCATGTCAGTTTTGAGAGATGTCTTGCTCTAAATTAAAAGCTTTAGATGGTTTTCAAAACACACACCTTATTCAGTCTCTGAAAAATTCAGGTCTGTTAGTGGCAAGCACAAAGCAAACTGAGCCATCTAGGATCTTTGTCTAAAGCTCATCTTACTCAATTTTGTTGTATATACCTGTAAGTCTCTTCATTAAAACCAGATCTGTCTCTCCCAAGAAAGAGAAGAGAAACTGGCTTTTAGATGTGCATTCCTATAGTCAGAGGTAATTAGCAAACAGAAAGCTGTCAGAAGACTTTGGCAAGCCCAGGCAATAATGACTCACAACAACAATTTTTTAAGCCAAGAAACTTTCTCTATACCTTCTTCAGCCCCTCCTTTCTTTTACATTGAGAGCAGCTTCTAACTTCAAATTTGGTCACTTGCAATTGTTGATATTGTGTTTGGAGAGTACAAAAGTTAACCGAGTGGGGTAAATTATTGAAGAACAATTAATTCCCCACTTTCTTGGCTGCCATGGGACCTTGCCAAGCAACTGCAGGATGTTATCAGTGTCAGATCTGATGACAGGATGCTTATATTTGATACTTACCTGCTCACTTCTATCAAACTGAATTATCCAGGGAGTCAAGCCTTCAAATAAACCAGAACACACCAGCAACTCTAACAGAGTTAAAAAGTCTATTCAATTGATCCACAAAACACACAGTAAGGAATTTGGGGTTTAATTCTGGCTTTGGTATTGATTTAAAATCTCACTTCTTGTAGCCTGATTTCACCTCTGTGACAACAATTGCACCCTGTAGATATGCAAGTGTTAATTAGTTGTAATTCCCCTTCAAAGATGCAAAGGGCTACTTAAGTGCTAAATACCAAAAATTTATCCTATTGGCATAATTCCTAGACCCAATTACAATTTGTCCAAAACCCATGTATAATCCATGTGTACACAAAAAGGTACTTCATCCATTTTACATGACCTTGAAGAGCCTTGAGAGAGGATAACTTTGCCCATCTCCTAAACTGTTGGTTAGCAGTCACACCTCCAGCTCTGTCTTATCAAAGGATTTCCTTTACCTGTTTTATCTTGCTATTTGTCAAAAAATGAAAGTCCCCAGAACAGTCACATGGAGATACATAACTCTAAAAGGAAGTAGCTGCTCATAGTGAAAACAGACAATTTAGTAGAAGAGAGGTAAAGACAAAACACATCAGACTCAATTTTTAGTAGAAGCTTAAATGTTTGTGGGATACAGCCTCAAACAGCAAGTTCCCATTCAAAAAAAACAGACCTGATAGAGAACAAGTATCATGTTGGAAGCCCTGGTTTTATTTCACTTGCATAAAAGCAGAAGAAAAACTAGCATCTCAATTATGTACACTAATTTGTGTTTATAATTGCAGACAAGAATTCTAGCTCTAGGAGGGACCCTTAGTTTCTAAAATAAGACCTTAGACATTTCCTTAGCTATCCTAAATTTCTCTTTTTGGGTAGCCAGCACTGTTAATAGATTTTTGCCTCAATGCATGACTATTCTTTAGAAGTCTCATCAGGTTCTTGTCACCTGTACCTTGTACCTCAACTCAACATGCCGTGAATTTCAGGGAGCAAGTGATTCTGAGTCCCTGAAGAGGAAAAGCAGGACATAGGAATTCTCCTCCCAACCCTACACTTATATTTACAGGCTCAGCTAGTGTGTATGTGAGAGAACAAAAAGTTGCTTGCCCATTAAATTGGAAGAGGCTGGATCCAAGAAAGAAGTTCTTTCCTGTGAGGGTGGTGAGACAGTGGAAGAGGTTGCCCAGAGAGGTTGTGGATACTCCCTCAACCCCTGGAGGTGTTTAAGGCCAGGATGGAGAAGGCATTAAGCAACCTGGTGTGGTGGAAGGTGTCCCTGTGCATGGCAGGTTCATTGAAATTAGATGGCCTTTAAGGTCCCTTCCAACCCAAACCATTCTATCATTAGCTGTCCTGTTAGCAGAAAAGGATTGGAAACAAAAGGGCATGTCTCCTACTTTTTTCTTCTCATTAAGTTCCTGCCTTTAAGTTTGTTATGTAGTTAATATCTGCTGCATGTTTAGATTGAGTTTTAAAACTTTAGAAGCAGGAAGTAATTGAGGTATATCTGTCTTAGGCTTTCCCAATTACAGCTGCACTGGTGTTAACTCACAAGCTGTCCCCAACCTGCAGCTCATAAACCTCTGCCCAAGTTGTCAATGAACTTGGCGAAGCAAGCATCACTCATTCTCAGAAAAGAACATTTATTCTAGTAGTGTTGTGCCAGCTGCCCAGAACACCTTCTGCAGACAGGAACACTACATTTTCTACCTTCTTCTGGCAATATATTACACCTTGACCTGGACACTGTTGCTTGCCATGAAGTCTATTAATGATTTATGATTATTTTTCAGGATTCTGAAAAATGACAGGTAATGTCAACTACACAGCTCTTCTGAAATACGGCACTTGCCAAGTAAGAAAATGGACTTGGTTTTCACCGTTTTCAAGAAAGGCTATAAAACACGTTAATTCAATCACAGCTCACATCCCAAATCAAACCAGAGCTATCTAGAAAAAGATCCTCACTGTGCTAGCACCTCCAAGTCACTCAGATATCTCTGAACTCTGCATCAGAACTGCTTAGAAAAATCCAGCTTTATTCACATGCATCAGGTTAGAGCTTGGCAGACAACTTTGCCTAGTGGCACAAAAATTAATCCTTTGAACATTAGCAGTCTCCAGATAGCCAACTAAATGAATAATTTGCTGCTTTTCCGGATATGCATTTGTTGGGGGTTTCCAAAGGGTTAAGGGCTAGATCTGCTAATAAAGTTGCATAAAATATTCTTAATGGCATTCATGTAAATTATTTCAGGCTCCAAATCAGTTAAACCAGTTTTTAATTAAACAATATTTAATAAGTAACATCTAAGACAATTGGTTGCTATCTTAAGCCTTATTAAGGAGTAGGTAATTCTTAAAATTTTTTTTGCAGACTCTCTGGCTGCAACTTAGAGGATGTTAGGCTGAGCTTTTGTAGTAGAATAAAGCATTAATTGTACAGAGATTAACCTCACTGCAATAACCTTGATTTCAATTGAGTTTTGCCAGGATCACAGTAGATCTGAACATTTCAATATGTATTAGCAGCCTGAGCTGATCAAAAAGCAATAATGGGAGAGGCTCTTCCTTGCATACAGACATTCCTATTATATTTTCAAATCCAGTATATAGGGACTTTTAAACTTTTGAGACTGTTTGTTCTGTGTTTGCACATTGCCTAGCAGGGTGCAGTCCCTAACCCACAAACAGGGCTGACAGGTATTCCAGTAACACAAACTGTAAGTGATTTACTTACATTTTGTGTGTCTTCATGTCACAAAACAGATGCTCCTTCTGTCATCTGCAAAGGATTGTATGTTACACAGTTTGACTAAGCAAGTGTGAAAAGTGCCAAAGACCTACCTGACAAACAGTATGGCAGATTTCTGTACTGCCTGAAAACAGGCTTGTCAAACAATTCTGTGGTCTACAAACATGCAATAGTCTTATTGTGGTGGGAAGCAGAGATAAAACACACAAACTCCAGTAACCTTGCTGGCTCCAAGTACCTCATTCCAGCACAGTTCCACTGGAATTAGCTAATCAGCATATCCTATAGCTGTATCACCAGCCAGTTGATAAGTGTACTAATTATGATATCACAGGATAAACTATCTTAATCCCCTTGCCCTGGTCACTGGTGTTCTCTGCTCCAGTACAATCATCTCCAAAGGAAATGGGATTGTTACCTTGAAAGCCAACCTACTGCCTAGGCTATGGGAGCTACCTTCACTGTCTGGGATCCACTGGGAACTCTCAGCAGGGGTGAATGTTCTAGTGACAATAGCATCTGTCAACTAAGGAATATGTCACCTTAAAAATATCATGGCAATGATCTGAAAATAGTGAAAACACCAAAAGAAATAAGGTAATCCCACTCACAGCACAGAAATAGTGTGATGCGTCCTTTCATAGAATCATAGAATAGTTTGGGTTGGAAGGGACCTTAAAGATCATTTAGTTCCAAACCCCCCTGCCATAGGCAGGGACACCTCCCACTAGATCAGGCTGAGCAGTGCCTTGTCCAACCTGGCCTTAAACACCTCCAGAGAGGGGGCATCCACAACCTCACTGGGCAACCTGTTCCAAATCTCACCACCCTCACCATAAAAATTCCTTTCTTGTATCTAGTCTGAATTCATCCTCTTCCAATTTGCATCCATTATTGCTAGTTGCAGCATCCTTCCCTTACATCAGGCAAGAAGGAATCCTAGTGCACATTTGCCAAGTCCCTAATAGATTACAGGAAGAGCCAGGTACATGTCACATGACTTTACAGCTATGGGACATAAGACTATTGAGCTCTTTCAGCATCTTCTGCCACAGAGGTTTGTCCATTGTTGCAATGATGGAAAGGAAAGAAAAAGCTCTTTCCTGGGATGTGGCAGACAAAATCCTGCTCTCTCCCAAAGTGACCTCCCATGGCTGTTGGCTCTAGGGCTGCCACACTTACTGACTGTCCTGTCTCACTTGGCACTATCAACAGCCCAGGGATCAAAATATCACCAAAGAATAACTTCACACACAACACCCAGACAGCAGACGGAGCCCTGCTGCTGGAAAACCAAATAAAAATCCAAGTTTTCTCACTTATGCACTTATTTAACCACTTTTACACTTCCTCTCCTTTTACTCTAACAGCTACTGTCACATATTTCTGGGTACTTCAGTTACTCTACCCAAACAATAAGCCTATTCACAATCACTATCCATCACCAGTAGCACTAATTGAACTGTGCTTAAATGTTTCATATTTTTAAGCCCTACACCTTGCCCATTCCATATCTTTAAGCTCTACACCATGGCCATTCCTAGCCTGTACATCCTCATACATAGTATTACATGGACCTGCAGGAGACAAGGACACCCTACACTAGATCAGTTTGCTCAGAACCTCATCAAGCCTGGCCTTGAATGCCTTCAGGGATGGGGCCTCCACCTCCTCTCTAGGCATCTTGTTCCAGAATAATCAGTATACAGATCAGCTAACAATTGCAAGCAGATGAATGCATGCTAAGATTAGTCTTTCTTGCTTCAGCATTAAGTTAGCTTCTCTCAATCCGCTTCAATCAGCACATACTTATCATCTAGCTTTTGATGGCAAAGTGCTTCATTTACCCTCTAACTGTACATACAGGCAAGACTTTTAAGGCTTGATATTTCTGAGTGGAACTTCTATTTATTTTTGTGCATCATCTCCACAATAGCTTATGGTTTTGAATCCATTGATGTAACTAAAACTTAGTTATAACATTGTTGGTGAAAGCATATTTCACAGGAAAGTGACTTTTCAGATACCAGATATCTTTTCGATATTCATGTCCAAATGCCAATATTAAAGAGAGCTGCCCTTCAAAGACATTTTGGTTTGATTACTCAAGCCATTTAATCATCCAACAACAAAACCTCTCCACTTCTCAAGAGTAAGCCTCAAAAATGCCTGTTGAAACAGCCTTGAAAACAATTCCACAATTCATTGTAATTAAAATTCTATTTAGCAGCTGGAACAATTTCCCATTGATATTATTGCCTTTGTCATAGTAGAGAACTCATAACTGAAATGAGAGAATCATAGGCTATAAAGAGCTGCAAACTTGGTATTTGGGGAAACTAATAACTTACTGGTAGCTGGAAACTAGAACATTTCCTTTCCCCTCCATTCTTCCCCCAAAAGTGTATCCAGTAGATGATCTATGATGCTCTGCACTTGTTACTTGTGAATTTAAAAAGCCCAGGCTGAATGAGCACGTGATGAAATTGCTCAACACTAAAGAACAGTGCATACATTCTTTGGGATCTTAAAATAATTCCCCAAGAGAACATTGTGGTTCTTCTTTGAGACTGAAGACTACATGGATGCCAAATAAAGTTTCCATGTACTGACTAATCCACTAGCTATCTATCATTCTGCCGGCCTGCTTCCAGTTCTTAATTCTCTTCTCTTTTTCTTGGCATGACTGAGCAACTCATTGTCCTTTGGAGTTGCTACATGCACACCAATGACATGTTCTCCTCTTGGGCAACCTTTCATTAAAAGACACCCTTCAGGGGCTCCTTTTTTATCTTCAGTGTCCACCTAACAGCATTGTTCTCAATTTTTTCAATTTGAGCTATTCTAAGTGTTTATGTCTAATTCTGTACTGCATTTCTCAGCATGTATCTGGGAAAAGATAGCCCAAATAAGGTGTACAAGGCTCCAAAAAGCACTTCCTAATATTTAATCATGGATATGCAATCAAATAATTCCTTAAGTAAGGTGGTCCTTCAGCTAGAACTACATCTGCATGGCTTAAGTAGTTAGGGGATCCATAAGGCATCATAAAAATATACATCAAGTAGTTTCACTACTCAGGGGGAATAGATCAACTGAAGTTATCAGAAGTTAATTTTTTTAAGGAAAGCCAGACCTTTGAATAATGTCTTTCAAAGACTAATTTTTGGCAGAAATGTCAGTTTCTGAGTAAACTATGAATGTCTGAAGCATTGTAAATACTATTTGGAAATGAAAATACAAGAGAAAGTTGCTCCACACAGCTCTATTTAGATAAAGACAAGGGAGATATGACTTTGAGACCCTTTGATGACATTTCATAGATGAAATACGGGATTAAATTCATCTTCCTTTGTGAAGATAGGTCTAATTTACTGTCCTTCAAAGCACCAATTTAAAACAATTTTGGCCTTTGCATTTTCTGTGAAGTAATTTTACCAAAATCCACTATATCTGCATGAACCAGAACAAGACAAACTCACTTCCCTAAGCCCTTCATAAATTCATATTAATTACCAGATTATTATTTGTATTTCTTTTAGGTCTAATAGATTAGAAGTTCAAAACTATAGAGGAAAAACTCCAGTTTAATAAATAAAACCTTGAAAGTCAAGAGTTGAAAACCTGCCCATGCTATTGCACCATAGGCTACATTAGCTCTCAAGAATACATTTGTAAAATAAATTTTTAATTCTTCTATTTCTTTCTCACATGCATTTCTACCTGCCAAACTTTCCAACATCCAAAAAAATTATAAAACCTTTTACCCATGTGCTCAGAGTTTTACTTTTTCCTGCACAGTTTGAGTCCATTTCTCCTCTTTCTAAAGTAAATGTCAACCTTGTCAAAGTAGAGTTGGGATTAAATTCTTTATTTAAAAACAAGCATTTAGTCACTAAAGTTTGACAACAATTAGCACTTCCACATTCCTACTTCTATGGGCTAAATAATAGCTTTGTGCATATAATATAATATATTCAAAGTCAAAATAAAATCCTAAGTTCAGCTGCCTTTCTCTAAAGATAATACAAACTATTTAGAAAAACTTCTATTTCTACAGGAAGGCCTAAGATAGGACAGATTAATTTCTGACTGTCATTTCTCCTTGGATGTTCAAAGGCAATACCTCTTTCCACTTCTAATTTTTAATTATCTCAACAGTTTGCAATACAGGAACTCATGCACACCTACTGATCAAGTGAAACATAGTAGTGAACACACAAAAAGCATACTAAAAGGAAAATAACATCATTTATCAGTATTCCTGTCATTTCAACATCTGCACACAGCATCTCCTTAGAGTAGAAACTTGTCTATTTTTCTACCAGACTGAACATTTAGCAATGACAATCAGTTCCAGAATGTTAGTGTACAAACATACCACTAAGGGAACTTGTGGATATCAGTCCTTATTAAATAAACAATGTGATTTCAGTAGCATAGAGCAATAGGGAATGAATGGAACCATAAATTTCCTGGAGAGAAACAGTAGTATCTCATTACTTTTTTATAAGAATTGATATTTTTCAGAAGATAAAAGGTCTAGCAGACTGTCAGCAAGCACATTTTTATTTCTCTTTTCATAGAAAATAATTAATAAGAAGTTATGAATTTCTACAGGATGCTTTGAGCATTTGTATGTCAATGAAGCAGGAGTTTTCTTAGTATTTAAATGAAGTTACTCTACACCGAGGCTTTTGAAAATTTCTCCTCAAGGTATTTCAGGAACAATGAGAGGTAAATGTCTCTGCTGTCCACAGAGACATTAAACATTCTGTATCTACCTTGAAATTCCAAGTGGCTGTCATTGCTAGTGAGCCACACTCAAAGCAAGCATCTGTTCAAGTAACATCTTAGTAGAAATGGGATAAATTTATCAGCTCTTATAAAATAAGTATATGAGCTACATTGTATAAACATTTAAAGCTAGCTGAATTATACAGTGGTCTTAAGATACTTTAAATAAGTTAATTTACAGCTGTAACATGCCTCACAAGTAGATGAGGAAGCTTTTTTGGCTTAGACCTTGCTGTAGACCCCAGGACCTTACTATGTTCTTGAGTAACATATCCAAAGCCAACCGTGTTGGATTTCAAAAGAAAAGTATTTAAAATTAAAATTCCTAATTCACCCAGGAGAATGCTTCATTTATAATGGTCACTCTAAGTACCTTTTTAAACCTGGCAAAGAGCCTAATTCTCTCGAGTTTCAGTAAGATGTAAGGTACTAAGTGCTCAATATTCATAGAGCTTTTAAAAAACACACAAAATACAAGCTTCCTGGTTGCTCATCCACTCCTGGTCTAGAGAGTGGGAGAAGAATTTGAAGGTCTGCCTATTAATCTCTATTAGTTTCTATCTGGTCACATCAAAGGAGAAGAAACAGCAAGAATGCTTTCAACCTTGCTTCCAGGCATACAGTAGAAGCTGGCAACTGAGAGCAAAGTGGGCATTTTCACTCCAACAATGCACAATAATTCAAGTCTCAATCTGTCACCATGCCTTGCAAAGCTTTTATGTTCCTTTTTTTAGGACTTCTTTTTTCTTTCCCTTCATTTTATTGTAATGGAACTAATGCATTAAGAAGCAATGTTTTGACAAGGGGGGGGGGAAAAAGGACTATGCAACTGTTCCTTTTAAAGCAATTATCAAAGTCCAAAATCATTTTAACAAGGAAATTGGTGCTTCAACCTTGTAATTAATGGAGACAATTCCAGAATCAGGACTCATTTTTCATGTAGTATGATGACAGATATTGTTTTCAACAAAAAAAAAAGTTGAGGCAGCATTTGAGCATTCTGCTAGTTTCAGCCAACATAGAGCATTTAACACCAAGGTCTAAGAAGAAAATTGATTCCCTATCTTTATGGGCAGCTGAATTTTCTCCAGGGCAAAGGACACAGACTGAATGTTGGAAGCTATGAGCTGCAAAACCCAGGCACAGAATATTTTATCATATTGAATTTATCTCTCATCTATAGAAATGTGAAAATTTTGCTAAAGGTGCAGGCAAATAATTTGATTTCTGTTACCTTATTACTGTTCCTTTTAATTAGGATTGTAATTTATAAAGTGTATAAGGGCACCAGGTGAAACAAGTTCATTACTTACATAAAGGCAGCAAATTTGCCAAATTTACACTAGAATAGCAGCTATCAGGAACCCAGTAATGAGCTCACATGTCCCAAGAAGAAATGAGCAGGTAATTAACCAGCTATTTAGTTTTAATAAGACTCTTGCATCCAGTTTTACTGTTGAATTCAATAAAGTAAATTCAGTGCAAGACCTATATGGAATGTCCCCTACAGTTTCTGCTCTCCAAAACACACAAGAGGGTAAACAGCAGGAAAAAAAGCCAAGAAAGGTTCCAGTTTGTATGAAATTTCATCTCTATTGATACTGACCCTATTTCTTTGCTGCCTTTAAAACTGAAACACTTGAAACTAATCTACCCCAGTCAGTTCTATCAACCGAACATGGAGCCTATCAGGTACTCAGTACATATGACAAAAACAACTCAAGTTTTTAAATTGTCCTGTGGATAAGTCCACTGAAATGAACTGCAGAAGTCACTTCTGTCATAAAGTAGGGGGAGAACACAAGTAAAGGATTCAGTAAAGACTACATTGTGTTGCATACTTTTAAATGATCTGAAATGAGATTCTCCACCACATTTCTCTCACAAAAATGAGGTCAAGACTCAAAATTTCAAAACACGGAAAAAAGCTCAAATCAGAACACTGAATGGTTAGAATGGTATTGTATTTTCTGGAATCTACAGCTCTTGTGAGAGATTCCAGGCTGTATTAGGGGTATTTTATCCTCAAGGGGAGTACACTAACAGTTGCTGCACATGCTTTAATGTGAATATCCTAGTTCTACACTTCTAAAGCTTTCTGAATAAAAGTTTTGAAAGATTTTGTGAGATCATATGAGCTATTATAAATGAACTCTTAGCAAGTTTCCTCCAAACCAGGAGAGGCTGCAAGTGATGCTTAAATTCAGCATTCGTCTTGAAATTGCATTCCTTTTCACAGTGAAGAGACTCTCTGAAGGCAGAATTCCAGCCACAATACCATTTCCAGGCTGGAGAAAATTTGCTCCCTCCCACCTCTACTTTGGAAGAGAGAAGAAAAGCATCTTCAGCCAGCACTCTGAATTTATGTTAGTGGCTCATTTTCTAGACAAAGGAAGTTGAGGAAGCCATCCTTGATTTGTACACACAAACAATGATTTTATCAAAGACTTCCTAGCCTCCCATCAAGCCTGGGCACTTATACACACCTGAAAAGGCATTAAGTACTGCTTTTACCATTTGACTGGGTTTTTTTTCCTCACCACCTGACATTAGTGCAAATGTTTGCCATAACATTGGTGCAAGATCTGCATGGGCTAAGTGCAGAAATGGAAATTTCAAGAGAGTTTATTACTATTTATCTTTGAAGCATTCTGTGTTATTATTTCTCTCTTATATCAACCTAAGGAAATGAATAAATAATTGCCTAATTTCTCTTCCTTGCAGAATATTAAATCTGTAAGTAAAATGCTACAAATAAGTACATGATAGAACAAGATTTGTCCATACCAGAGTACAGATCAGAAAAAAAAGAAAATCAGTTTACCAACAGAAAAAAGCTAAAGGAAAAACAAAGACTCCCCAGAAATATGGGTATTTCCTCCCAGATTTGGAAACAAGCATTCACAATAGAAAGAAAAAGACATCCATTCTGCTTGCTGCTATAAACATGTCTCAGGTGCATCATAAGATGACAACTGAATACTTGGGAGTAAAGCCTTATGGAGACAGGCAAGTAGTACTCAAAACCCTACAGTTTTAATAAAGAGAAATTTCATACACAATTCATGAGCTCAGATCACACAAGAAAGCTCAGTCAAGATCAATCTTCCACAGGAATATAGCAGTGTCAGCACTGGAAGCTTTTAAGATGCAACCAGGTTTTTAGAGACTGTCATCTATGCTCTCTTTTCTACAAAAGGCTGGACCAGATGATCTTCCAAGGTCCTTTCCTAACTAAGTTGCTTCATGATTCCATAATTAAAACAGCCTCTTCACCTTCTGTGAAGCAGAGTATTTTTCCACAATCTTAGTGACTTTAGGCTTGATTGGCTGCCAAGACATTTCAGGGCCAGCTCTAATTCCTTGTCACTGTGAAAGAAAATTGAGAAAACCTTCCAGAGCTGCTGTTCAAACTGAAGCTCTGCCCAACAAGTGAGGCAGTACCAGTGAGGAAACCAAGCTCAGGCTGCAAACACAGTATTTACAGGCACCAAGGTGCTGATATCCACAGAGAAGCAAAATATATTTTGTAGGAGGTGCTATCTTAATTTTGCTATCCTGTAATCAGCTGTTGACAAACTGCTAATTGACTGAGCATAGCATCCACCAACACAACCAAGTGTTGAGGAAAACATGGATTGTCTAACTGGATGCAATCCCAATCTGTCATCACATTTTCAAAAGATAAGCACACAACTAGTTCACCAGCCAGAAATGGAAATCACACCTGCTTCAAGCTGTCATTAACTACAATGCCTAGTAGCTGGAAGAGGTAGAAAAAGCAGGTTGCATTTGCATCTAGAGCTAACGCAAGAAGGGGCTGACATTCATGATCAATGTGATCAGCCAGAATCCGTTTATTGAGAGCATCAGACAAGCTTATATACAGCTATGGTTAACCATGCCCACTAGCCACACTCTGATTGGTTACATGTTACATCATCTATGTCGAACCCTCCCCTTGCGGTTTCTCTCTTATCTCCCTCCGGCACTGTTGACCACGAGTTCCTTGTTCACTAGTTCTTCGGCACCTCCCCCAGGCCTCCAAGGATATCACGCGGCTATGGCTCCAACCTGGCGAGGTCTGCCTCAGGCCTCGATCACTGTCTTTGTCTTGCTCCAAGAACTTGATGGCCGTCGTTAACTCCCTAGCCTGTGCCCATCCTCCAACATAGAGCAGGCATTTATTTTCACTTCATAGATCAGTAGCCCAGGTTCCATCACAGTCAGTGGAACAGCATTTGATCTAGAGAATGCCAAAACTGAGGAGGAAGAAAACAGTTTCTACCTATTTCTTACAGTCCTACTTACAAGAAGATATTTACTGGTTCTGAAGCCATAAGTATTAACCAAATAAAGGAGGTATTTCTGCAATACAAAGCATAATTTATGGAACCTACTGCTAAAGGATGGTAGAACTACTAATGGGTTACAAGGGGCAAATTTACACAAGTTCCACTGATGACAATTAAAGGTAAATTAGAAGCTACCAAAAATCCTTATTAGTGTCAAGTGTTTCAAAGATAGAAAAAACCGAAAACAGCCTGAGTTTCTATGCCTTCCCTAGGAATTTGTTGCTACTCAGCATTGAAATAGAACCCTTGGTTTGGCAAATTTTTCCAGTTCATTCTTGCAATTCTTACATTTAAGTTTAGTCAAGTGACGAAGAATCTGGTCTCAAAGCTCATAAACAGCTAACTAAGGGGAATTCCACTAATTTCACTTGACATTAGCAATATTCTATATTTGAAAACCATGTGTTCAGCATGAGACATCGTATTTGCTATAATTTATAAATGCAGCAATAATAACAACTTTTATTAATACTTACTCATTTACACTAAAAGGCACTCACCTGTACAGAATGTTAGTGATACCTAAAGTATTACTGGCTTGTAGAAATGAAGGGAAAATATTTGAAATAAAACTTCCACACATTTTTAATACCATACAGCTTATAAAGTTCATCTGAACATAAAGGGAGATTACTTCCCAGAAAAGACAAAGCATTTCAAACCAAAGTCCTACATCTGTCAGAAAAATCTTTCCTGAGGACTAAATGAAAACAAAGAATGAAAAAATCCTATTAGCAAATGCAATAAAACAACATTTGCCTTACATGAAGGATGCCCATTTGGAAATTGAGGAGTAGAAGGTATTTGTTTTGCCCAAATAAAGTACTGAGAAAACATGCAGGAAACACAAATATGCTGCTAGAACAGAACTATGAAGGAAGCACATCCAACTCTATTATATTCAGATGAGTTTGGTAACCTTGGGCTCCATTAGTTTCTCCTGGCATCAGATTCTGCAGCCTTACTGAGATATTAAAGCCACAGATATATTTAGAGCACATGTGCACAGTATTACATGTAAGAGTGTTTATAAAGACCTCTTCAAGACTGTTAAAATCAGAGAGTACAAAGGAGACTGTTTTCTTAGAACATTCATATCTAAATTTGACCTGAAAAGAATTTTACTGGGAAGTCATCCTTAAAAGCAGGGTACACTTAACACACCTCTATTGTTTTCATGTGCTTCAGAAATGCTCAGACAGAGCATCCACTCTAACCTTTTTCCTCCTTCACCTTGTATTTTAACAAACAGCCTTCCTATTTCTTCAAAACATAACTTTTACAGGCTCCTGTTATACATATACATCCTAACATAACGAAGTGCCATGCAGTATTTGCCATTTAATAATAGAGCTCTAGACAATTTGTTATGAAAGTACACTCTATTTACTACACAGAGAACAGTGTCAGACAAATTAAGAGAAAAACCTTTTAATTAACAAAGAAGGGTCAGAAAGGACCCTCTTGCTTTCTAAAATCCACCTCAGAGGAAGGCCTAGATGCCTTAGTCCAAGCCTAGTTTATGTCTAAAGGACAACATAGGCACAATAACACTTTTACCTTACTTGGGTAGGAGTTGAAAATTTAAGCAAACCATTAGCTACTTACCAACAACCTGTGGAAGTAAAAGATTTCTCAGTCTTGAAAAGAGGAAATGCAGAACCACAAGCAAATGTCCTTCCTCGAGAACAATTCCTGCTCACTGCCATGCAGAAATGCTCTTAAGGACTTTTGGGCTGTTCACTACTTCTGGAGTAAGATAATTTACTTACAGTCATATTCTGTAACAAACAAATACTTATACATCTCGATTCAAGACAATATTTCAGCTATTAACAGCTATTCCTCAAGGTTTTAGTGCAGCTCACCATGACTAATAGTTACGGCACAAGCAGTAACTAGGGTGAGAAAAAAGAAAAAACTACCATAGCAATAAGAAGCAAAGCCACAAAACAAGCACTGAAACTAGACCCAAAGCACAACTAGAAAGTAGCTCAAACCATTGCAGAGTGCCCAAGCTTGAGCTTAAATAGGACCCAAGACCTATGGGAATGGGGTGTAGGTGTGGGTCCCAGGTGAGGCTGATCAGGACCAACAGAGCTTATCAATGCCCTCGGGAAGCTGATGTGCTTGGTTAGCGAGAGTAGGACTTTTGGGAGCAGCTTCTTTCCTGCCAAGTTTGTGAGTATTTAGTTTTTTTGTTTGGTTTTTTTTTTTCCTTTCTAAGGGTCTGTAAGTGGTAATTGAGAATACGGTGGGCTGACCTAAGATAGAAAAGAATGGGTTTGATGGAGGGACCACTCGCTGGATAAGGAGCAGGTTGAATGGTCAAACTCAAAGAGTTGCAGTCAATGGCTCATTGTCCAAGTGGAAACCAGTGACGAGTGGTGTTCCCCAAGGATCAGTACTGGGACCAGTGCTATTTAACATCTTTGTAGGAGATATGGACAGTGGGATTGAGAGCACCCTCAGCAAATTTGCAGATGACACCAAGCTGTGTGGTGCAGTTGATACACCTGAAGGAA
>VZTY01019185.1:54554-81771 GCA_013400935.1 Turnix velox
CAGGGGGGTTGGAACTCTATGATCTTTAAGGTCCCTTCCAACCCAAACTATTCTATGATTCTAAGATGTGGGTTTTGGTATGTTTTGTTGGAATTAAATGGTGGCTTGCTTTTTTTGTACCTGTATTTAGTTCTGTATCTGGTACATGTTCATTTGTTTTGGTAGATCTGAGTCTTTGCTATCAGCATTAGTTCTTACTGTAAGTTGTATAACAAAATTTATGCCACTAAACAGAAAAATGGGTTTTTTTACTTATTATAGCACTTAACTGCATTGCTGTAGCTTTTTATGTTAGGGGGCTTTTACTTGTGTGTCTTCAATAGGAGTTAATGCTTTTCTATGGAGCTTGGAATAGTAGTTAATGTGTGTGTTTCAAGCTTGTGCTTTAAGGGCTTAGTATGTAGTCAGATTTGAGGAGCCCAAAGGTTTAATGTATCTCTCTGTCTCCAGAAGGCTGTAGTGTTTAACTTGCTGATAAGAAAACGGGGCCTGAGAACTAGACCTTTAAAAGCTTTTTTTGTTTCTACTGTGGTCTCTTATAAAGTAAAAACACACTGTAAAACCAGTAGAAGACTGGTGGTGCAGTAATGTTGGGGTGGGTACACCTTCTCTGATCAGTCCCCGAGCATTAAAGGAATTGGGGTTTTTTAAATTCATTATTTATGTTGAGGGTTAATACTTAGCCTCAGAAGAAGTTCTGGTCATAAAATACCAAAGCCTTCTTGGATAGAAAAGGCAACTACTACCTGGAACTAGGTAAAAAGTTGCTCTAATTATTTGGCTTCTTGTTCCCAGGGCAGAATTTATTGGGAAATAACTGGACTAAAAGTAACAGCATGTAGTAGGCAGGCACCTAGGAGGACTTAAAAAAGTGTTTGTTGCATTTCCAAATAGCAGCCCGCTGCTCTAGAGAATGAGAGTAGAGCTTATGTCTTAAGGTGCAGTGAGACTTGAGTGGTTCCCTGCACATTCTTATGGCTGTTTTTCGCTCTTTGCAACAGAAATTGTATACTTGCCTTTAAGAAATTACTTGGAGGGTTCAGTCATTTAAAATATGTTTTACTGTTTTCTAACTAGCAGTATTTTTCTTTCTTTTATCTTAATGAGGCATGTAATTCAGCTTTCGCTTCAAGCCATATAAAAAGGAGAGTGCTGCTGTGTTAGAAGCTCTGATTTAGCAGGACACATTCTATGCATATGAAACTGAATTTTGATCAAAATTCATAGGGAACTTATGGCTATATCCTAATAGGATGCTAAAAGTGCAACTCTATGACACTAAAGTGAGAAGTTAATTTTTTATTATTATTATAGACAGTGCTCTGTCAGCATATAAATCTAGTATGACTTTTTCTGAACCTTTGGGTTCAGTTGCTATTGGATTTCCAGTGTTAGTGGCTTTCTTACAGTATTGCACGTGTAAGACAAGCCTGCATGGCTTTAGATATGAAGTGCTATGTTAGAATATCAGCTGTCAGTGTCTTCTGCTTTCCCATGTTTACCTATTCATTTATGCTGAAAAAGCTCACAGAAATAAAGTAAAAAATTAATAGAATACCAGCTTTAAAAATATTCATCTTCTGTGCTACAGAAGCAAATGAATCAAAAGCTTTTCTGCTGGGTGAGGCAGGGAAATGTGAACTCTGTGCTTTCTCAGTGTTTTAAGCAGTGGGACAGTTATATTCCCAGTGGGTGAGAGAGTTGTGATATGAGCTATATTTAGGCCAGATATGCCAAATGCTATGCTTGCTTGAGGGTCAAACTGTAGGAGTGACCAGAGTCACAAGACTGGAATGTAAGACTTGAATCTACAGTTTCCTTGCCAGGGACAGGAGGGTCTAAAACCAAATTTGACTTGCTTAGCAGTTGCTGCTTTGCTGTTTGCAAACTGCTTCTTTCTCTTTGCCCAAGCGTATGCCAACTGCAGCTTATTAAAAGGTTAGGTTTGTTTCCCTAAAAATTACTCATCAGTAGCTTTGCTATCTTAAGCTGTGTGCCATGTGCAAAGCAAAGTAACTTTGTTTCTTAATCAATCAGCTGATATGGATGAAAGAAACGTGTTTGAGGTTATGTAAACTTTTATAAACACATAGTATATTTTAGGGTTCCCTCACAGGGAAGAGGGAAGACTGTCACTTTGCCCAGAAGGGAAAAAGAACTTGCTGTGTTTGCAGCACCCAGTGCAGCTTTCAGGTGTCCAACTCTTATGCAGTCCCTCTGAAGTCAGCAGACCTCCATTTCTACCTGAATTCAACCCAGTTTCATTAATTTAACACAGCACTTGGCTGACAGAAAGGAGCTGAAAAAGGGTTATTTCTGAAACACAAAGTCATTAATGGTGAAAAGCTGTGCATATCTAAAAAATCTTTGCCTTCTGACAAGGTTCTAAACTTTAGGTTTGGGTATTGTGCAAGGAAGAATAACTCCTTTCCCTTTAATAGTATTATTTCTCATTTAATTTGGGAGCACAACCAGGATTATTCTATGTCAATGACTGTTTACATTGTAAATTGTGCCCTACATACATTCACACTTTTTTACAGAGGTTAGAAGGGAAGCACTGTCACAATAGAGAAGAATACTGACTGCAGCAACATTTAAGAGCTGAATTTGGCCAGAGGTATTAGCACTAGATTTATTGTCTGATGAGCCAAGCTTGAGCTTGCATCATAATCTAATAAAAACCTAATAATACCTTTTAATCTAACTCACTTAGCCACATATATCAGGCTTTGGAGGTGTCAGAACTGAAAAGAGAATTGCACTTCTGTCTTGGAGATATTTTTACTGCAGAAGAGTAAAATATTACAAGAAGCCATTAATGCAGCAAGATAATTTCACTTTGGAAAAATAAAGAGAGGAGAAGAAGTCAGGCAGTAAAAATTCACATTTCTTATCTGGTTTGATGCACTTAGAATTTTCAAGAAATCTTTAAAGTTTTTTTTTTTAAATTCTGAAGAGGCTTGACAGGCAGAAAATTAACAGATGCACATCAGAGGTGGGAGATGATCTTGTAGGAGGTCTGTGCTTGAATTATTCAAGGACAAAGATATGGAGGCAAGCCTGCATGGTGAAGCACTGTGGGGGCAGAGGAATCCCCCAGCATGCACCTCTTGACAGGACCATGGAGTTACATAAGGCTTGGAAATGCCTTCATAGAATCATAGAGTTGGAAAGAACCTTCAAATGTCATTTAGTCCAACAGCCCCACAGCAGGCAGGGACATCCTGCCCTAGATCAGGGTGCTCTGAGCCTCATCAAGCCTGGCCTTGAATGCCTCCAGGGATGGGGCCTCCACCACCCCTCTGGGCATCTTGACTTTCCATTTTATACCTTGGAAGATATGTGAAGACACTATGATTGAGAGATTTCTCCAAAAATAGTCTCATTCTTTGTCTCCCAGTTTCCCTGATGAGCTGTTTGCTTTTCATAGCCATCAAGCAAGATGTTCCTCTAGTTTCTGTGCAGATTTTGTTCTTCCTCAATTTGATTCTCTGGCATATCTGCTCCTTTGAGGTTGATGCCTCTGGGTGTGACTCTTTCAGTCTTTGTATGAGAAGCTTCATCTCAGTAGCCAAGTGTCTTTCATAGCTGGACATACAGGGAAGATTTAAAATCTTATTTTTGTTATTTTAATGCTACAAGATTAAGAGCAGACATTTGGGAATGTAACTGTTAGTGCACATTGGCTTACCTGGAGAAAAAGCACAAACAACAAAAAGCTGGTGAGGTTTTTTGATAATAAGATGATTTCAAGTGCTGAGTACTATTGATAACTTATCTTCAAATTGGAGTTTTTGACAGAAATACTCCATTTCTTCACACGCTTCCACAGGACAGCAGAACTCAATCTGTTCTTGCGCAAGGCTTTCTTTGTGAATGTGAAAAAACCCTTTATTTCCTCTTGTCATTTTATACCTAGCTTTTGGTGGGTAGCCACTAGATTCGTAAGAACTTGATTTGTATCAACAAGAAAGCTCTTTATCTGTTTCTTTTAATATTCCAGTAAATTCTATACTCTTCTGAAGGATAGATGGAAACATTTCTTGTCAAAAGCCACACTTTATATACAAGTTATTGGTAATTTTAAATAGATATTGAAGGCAGACCCACGGTGAGTTTGCAACAGCTAGTTACTTTTCTGAATATTTACGGATCTGTCTGCTTTAAGCTAAAGCATTCTCAAGTATAGAAAGCTTTGAGGTTAACAAATACATGCTAGAATGTGCATGGAATATGTATTTCTAACTAGTTTATCCTCTACACTATTTGTTCTTTAATTCTAAATTCTTGCCATTGACAGAGTGAAAAATATATTGCTGCTTTTCATTATTCTCTATACAGACTAAATGAAAACTGAAAATATCAAAATTGCTGTTGTCTCTGTGACAACCTTTTCTGAGATTTCAAAAAAAACCCCATCAAAAACAAATTCCAAGAGTTTAGAAGGATAGTTCTGCAAATCCCATATAGAACTAAAAGATTACATAGATGGTGAAGTCAGGCATATTTTAGGAAAATAAGTTACAGCAGTTTATTCTGTTTTAGGTGGTGTCATAGATCTGGCATGGTATACTCTGAAAGAAAGCTCATGAAGGATGCTAAAATATTTTCCTTTACCATAAGACACCTACACAAAGAAATAATAGGACAACAAAGCAAAAAATAAAGAAAAACTTTTCTGCAAGTTTTTTTAACTGTAGCCTCTATATCATGGTTCTAAAATGAAAAAAGTTTTAAATTAACTTATTTTTTCTAGTGGAAAGCCGCACTATAATAGAGGAATACATTTTAGTTCAGTGAACATGAAGATAGATGCTGCACTGCTGAAATACTTAGGGAACAGAAAGTGGTGTTCCTCATGTCCTTCAAGAGAAGCTAGATAAGTATAGGAAACTATTTTGGCAGTGTCCTTTGTGCAAAGCAGGGGCTGCTCACCAAGGTAAAGAAGAATTCCAGTATAGAAATATTTGTGATGTGATTGTCAGCAGAATCACAGAACAGGTAAAAAGAAGTTGTTGGTGTCTCTACCTTCATTCAGGTCTACCACAGTTACTTGTTCTTACCCTACTGTAGTTGAACTCTGCCTTTTGTAATCAAGACAAAAATAAAAGAGCTACAAAAGTTAAAATGTTTCCTGAAACTTACGTTTAGCTAATGGACATGCTTTCATCAACAGCCATTGAAACCTAAACTGACAGCTCGATTCCTAAACATTTTCTGTAACAGTAATGGTAAGCTTGGAAATTGGAAACATTGTAACACTCAAGATCTATGCAAAGCCAGCAGAGCAACATACATGCATATCTATAGAGGTTCAACAAAAGCACAAATGAAGCTAAAGGAGAGAAAGTTTTGTAAGGGACAGTAATTCAAGTAAGCACAAAAGTGATACTGTTTCTCACAGACAGTAGTTTTCTCTGACTGGACCTTCTTGTTTCTCTTTTTATCTCTTTCTGTTTTCATGCTCCTAAACAGGTTCAAGTGAGGTGTATCTCCTCTGTCTTTGTAAGCTTGACCTACTTCAGAGGGATTAGCAGGACCATGACAGGTGCATATCTCTGTTTTAGGAGCATGCTGTTCTTTTTTAGAAATCAAAGTAACTCTGTCTTCTTCCTGGGAAGAATTTGCCTGAACTGCAGCCCTTCTTTGTGTTGGAAATTTGTTATATATTACTTATGAAGTATGTGTTTTGCACTTTTAATCCTCAAATCTTTCTTTCCTATTGCTTTTGAATTCAGAGGAACAGTCACAAATATTTGGAGCCTTTTTTTTCAAGTGTTCCTCCTTAGTCAGCTCATGGTGATCTATGATGCCACCCCCTTCATCTGCATCCTCTTTAAGGACTCAGTACCTTGTACCAAATGATCCCCAACCTTCTTTTCTGTACATTAGCCCTTTGTCACTTAAATTCTACAAATTTGGCTCCACCATATCCCAAAGCTCTCTAGATTTGGGAGATCATTCCCCCTGCTATTAAAGGTTCCATAGAAAAGCCTGCATGTTTCCCTTAGGTTTCCTGAGTTGTTACTGAGCAGCAGGAAAAGAGTCCTTTCAGTGCTACCTCTTCACAAAGGCATCAGCCAAGTGTATCCTCAAATAATTTCTACCACTGTATTCCTTTCTCTTTGCTGTGTATATCATGTTTAAACATTGCTAAAACACCACATCCAATTTTCAAACATTGAGATAGAGCAGTGACAATTCTTTTTATTCACAAACCACAACAATAGATAAAGGATTAGGTAAATCTGTAATATAGAGACTTCAAGTTCAGTATGTATATAGAATTCTATAATACTTTGGATTGGAAGGGACCTTAATGATCTTGTAGTTCCAACCCCCCTGCCATAGGCAGGGACATCTCCCACAAGGAAAATATTAGGAGATACATGTTCTTTGAGGCTCTTACTTGCTTAATCCTCAGCTGGTGTTGTAGTGGCAACAAGCTCACAGCTCAGAAAGGCAGGGATCTGGAAAGGATCTCAGCAATGATGAGAAGCTGTCCACAAAAATCTGCCCTGGAAATTTGAATACCTAGAAGGGAGATAATATCACTGAGTCATTGGGAGAGGTGAGATACTCTAGAGAATCAGCAAATGAGGAAAATTGCTGTCACTGTTACATTTCTGCATGTTGTCTCCCTGCTTTGTTGGGAGAATGGTAGAATCATAGAATAGTTTGGGTTGGAAAGGAGCTCAAATATCGAGTTCCAACCCCCCTGCCATAGGCAGGGACACCTCCCACTAGATCGGGTTGCTCAGTGCTTTGTCCAGCCTGGCCTTAAACACCTCCAGAGAGGAGGCATTCACAACCTCCCTGGGCAACCTGCTCCAGTGTTTCACCACCCTCACTGTAAAGAATTTTTCTTATATCCTGCCTAAATCTCTCCTCTTCCAATTTGCATCCATTACTTCTAGTCCTCTCATCACATATCCTATTAAAAAGTCCTACCCCTGCCTTTTTATAGGCCCCCTTCAGGTGTTGATAAGCTACTATGATGTCCCCCCTGAGCCTTCTCTTCATGAAGCCCGTGGTGGCTGATAAACTCTTGCTAACTAGGAGCAATCTTTTGCATTTACTAAAGCTGAGTTGGCCTCAGTGTGAATAAATAGAGGCAAGACCTATTCTTGGACTATAAGGAATGGTTTGATCATAGCCCAGATTCCTCTGGAGAATTCAGTGATAGGATCAGGGGCAGTGGGTGCAAGCTGTAGCATAGGAGGTTCCACAGAAACATGAGAAAAAACTCTCATGGTAAGAATGACAGAACACTGGAACAGACTGCCCAGAGAGGTTGTGGGGTCTTCTTCTCTGGAAACATTAAATACCCATCTGGATACATTCCAATATGACCTGGTCTAGGTGTTCCTGCTCTGGCAGTTAGATTGGACTAGATGATCTTTTGAGGTCCCTTCCAATGCTTGACATTCTGTAATTATGTGTAAAGAATATTGTAAGACAAACTGGCAAAATGAGGAAAGAAAAGTCCAGAGGTGGCAAATCCTACTGTTTCATCCCCCAGGATAGGGTGAAGAATGTAAAAGTTCTAACAAAGGGTCTTACCAACTTCTGAAGTTAAATTCTTCATTGGAAGTTGCTTCCAAGCTGAAGAGAAATTAATTTCTGTCCTGGATGGAAGGCAGCTCAGACTTTTGTACAGTGATCCCTTATTCTTTAGGGTGAGGGTGGTGAAACACTAGAAGAGGTTGTGGATGCCCCCTCTCTGTAGGTGTTTAAGGCCAGGCTGGATGAGGCATTGAGCAACCTGACCTAGTGGGAGGTGTCCCTGCCTATGGCATGGAGGCTGGAACTAGGTAATCTTTAAGGTCCCTTCCAATCCAAACTATTGAATTATATTTATTATTATTATGGTCGATTTACCAGAACTTGCTAATTACAGAAGTTATCTTTGCTAATTATTACGAAGTGTGTCATCATCCCAATCAAGGGCAGGGCTGCCGTTTGGAGAGACCCAGACAACCAAAAGGAGCTCGGCTGTTGGAAACCTCATTGAAACCAAGGGGAAAACATTTACCCTCCTTTCTAGGATGGGCTGAACAATGCACTGGGATAAACAAGCTGCCAGTGTGGGGTTTTAGGCTCCCTCAAAGCTGCTGCAGTGGGGTCTCACCCTGTGAGGAGAGGGAACGTGTCTCCCTCTGCCATAGTTGCCCAGAGAGGTTGTGGATGCCCCCTCTTTGGAGGTGTTTAAGGCCAGGCTGGACAAGGCACTGAGCAACCTGATGTAGTGGGAGGTGTCCCTGCCTATAGCAAGGGGTTGGAACTGGATGATCTTTAAGGTCCCCTCCAACCCAAACTACTCTATGATTCTATGGATTCTACAGGACTCTCCTCAGGAGGCGCCGCTGGGCTCGCGCTTAACGGCCTCAGCCCAACGGCCGCGCCGCGCGCTCGCCCCTCCCTCACCCTCACTTCCTGGGGCGGGCGGGTTGAACATGGCGGCGGCCGCCCGCTGCTGCCTCCTCCACTGCGCTGCCGCTCTGCTTCTCGTAGTAGCAGCGCTGCCACCCGCCTCCTCTTTCGCTTCCCCGTTGTCCTCTTCCCAGGCGGGCAGCCCCGGCCAGCCGTGGAGCCGCGTGCAAGTGCTGGGAGGCTCCAATTGGAGCCTGGTGTTGCAGGGCCAGTGGATGTTGGAGTTGTGAGTAGCGGCCGCTGTACCCCCACGCCCGCCCCTGAGGCACCGGGAGGGGAGGGAAGGGTGTCGGATCAGCTCGGAGGGGGGGTCGTAACTGCGGGGGACAGAGGGGCCAGGCCTTCCTTGTCACTGGGACGTCTGGCCTAGGGTGGGGAACGGTAAGGGTCCACCTGGGGACGCTTCCCGTCCCCCCAGTCCCCTTTTGCACCCGGGGGCACTTCATGTCCCCCGAACCCCTGCTTCCACCCTGGGACACTTCACGTCCCCCAGTCCTCTCTTGCTCCCAGGGATGCCTCTCGTTCCCCCAGTCCCCTTCTCCCATGCGGGGACACTTCCCATCCCCCCAATACCCTTCTTCCACCCGGGGACACTTTCCGTCCCCCGAACCCCCGCTTCCACCCGGGGACGCCTTTCGTCCTCCAAATCCCATCTTGCACCCAGGAACGTCTCTCGTCCCCCGAGCCCCCTTCTTCCACCCGGGGACACTTAATGTCCCCCGCACACCCGTCTTCCACGCAGGGACGCCTCTCGTCCCCCGAATCCGTTCTTCCACAGGCACAGGCTCCCCCCGTTTGGAGGTGACCTGATAGAGGTGACTTTCTTTCAAAGCCCATCCTGAGGTCCCCAAGGTTAAACCGGGCGCGTCTGGCTAAAACCTGGTGGCACTGGGCTGATATTTCAGCGGTGTCATCCCAGACAGCTGCCTGCTGGGGGACAATGTCAGGCAATGTCGGGCTTGCACTGGATCCTGTACAAGCCAGGAAAGCCGAATTCTCTAGGTAATATTCAGCAGCAGTAGGTTACCCAAGTGGTGAGTATTGCCTGATATCTTGGTGTGCTCTCATTTATAGTCTCGTTGTCCCCGAAGTTCTTTGAAGGGGATGCATCAGGTTTCATTAGGTTTCAAGTGCAGCCCTTGCTTTGTGCTGGAGAGGTTTGTGGGCTGGAGTTTTGAGTGGTCATAAGTGGTGTTGTGGCTTCACGTGGGACATGTGGCCCTTGGAATGCACTCAACATTTTGTGCTTGGAGGGCAGCTCCTCTGGATGTGCTTGGAAGGGGGAGAAGGAACTTGAGAGCATTTTGAAGACAGTGGGATTAGCTGTAGTGCTGGCTAAATGCGGTACATGTTGCTACAGTACTTAAATTAGGCTTTATGGATAGTGTTTGATGTGTGAAAGATTGGTGGTTCTTTATGATACTTTCTGCAGTAAACTCTAGTGATTTTTCAAGTGAAAAACTCATCTTGATAACTAAATACTGGTGTTCTTGAATTATTGAGCATTTGGGATTCCAAATCATGCCTAAACAGGAGTTTAGCCTATTATTGAGATCTAGCATTGATTCAACCTATCATCCTTGCAGTTGTTTTTGTGCTGATAGGTTTTGGCTTTACTGATTTTTGTCTGTGTCAGAGCTGGAGATCTGGACAGGAGTTCTTCATGGGTTCCTTCTGTACTTTGTGGTAGATCTGTGGGCAAGACTGTAGTGTCATTCATCATCAAAACCTAATTTCTGGAGTTTTTTTTTAATAAAACCTTTGTTTTCCAAGTAGTGTTTTTCTTTTTAATGTAAATATTATAGAATCTCTATGCAAATAAATTAATTTGGTCATCTGCTCTAAATTTTTTTTGTGGCCTTCTGGGTACTACTAGAAACTGTTTCAGTTTTTGTGAAAGTAATGAAGGTGAATTGCTGCAAACTACCAGTTTGTTGTTGACTTCAAGGGCATAAATAATCTTGAATAAGCAACTACTTGCATGCAGGATTTGTAGTGGAAATTGGATTTTTTCTTTCACCCCTGCTAGATGAAGTGTGTGTATTTGCTGTCTTTTTTTTTTTTTTTTTTGTAAATAGTCTGGTTATTATAGCTGGCAAAATTGCAGGCACTGGAACCACTGCTGCATTTCATTGATAAAAACACTCTGGGTAACTGTGTCCTGGCAAGACATTGCAACACTTTTTGCTTGCTGTTACTATCGTGGCACACAGATCCTGAAGTGCTGGGAATGTGATGCTGAAATGAACTGTTACAAAAGGTTCCCTTCTTGACTTAGTTTTAGTCTGTAGCTGCAAGATAATGACATGCTAATATGGGAAATTTTTCTTTTTGCTTTTAGTTTTAATACTATTAGGAATGCAAAAAGAATTTTCTGTTTATTTTAAGGAGTTTTTTACAATTAAAAATAGCTTGTTGCAAACTCGATTGGTCTTAATTTAACAATATCTTCTTGTTGAACTAGATTAAAACAAACATGTACAAAAGAAACCTCCAATAAGCTTGTTGACTGTCTCATATTACAAATGAATTTATTTATTATGTTCCTGTTGCACCTGCAGTACTTTAGGTACTTGCCCATCAGGAAAATATCTAGTTTAGTTCCCACATAGACTGTGAAATATTTTGGTTTCCATTTGTTTGAGCACAGATTTAGTCCTGTTTACCTAAAAAATAATGCCTTAATTTCTAGCCAGATGAAAATCAGTAGACCTTTGTAAGTAGTGGTTGTATTTTCAAGGCTAGTTTACCATATCAAAACCATATTTGCTTTGTTATTTATATTTGATTTTCTTATTATCTATTATTACTCATTACTCCGCTATCTAGTAGGCCACCTTATCACAAGGGTGCATTCCTCCCACTTGCACTTGTATCTGTTGTTTCAAGGGAATGTGCTAAACGTGTGTCTGAATTGTATTTGCACTGATGCTATTTAACAGTTGGCATGAAAAACTGAAGAATTCCATAAATTTATTAACAGCAGATTCAGGGTTTGATAAGGCTGGGAATTTTTGGTCAGGTAAGAGTACAGTCTTTTACTCTTTCTTCATCTGTTAGTATCCAGACTATTCTTTGTATTCTTAAAACAATTAAAATAAAATAAAAACCCAAGAACTGAGGGAAATTGAGGTTACTAAAGGTCTGTTTTGATTGAGTCTTCTGCAGCTCTGCTGACTGAGTTCAGAAAAAGTAACCAAATTGTCTATGGACTCTTACTAAGTAACCAAAAATGTAGCTAAATGCAGTAGAAACTGATAAAATAGGAAAATGAGATATCCTTGGCAGCAGGTGGTTTACTATAGAATGGGGCAAATACATCTAGAATTATGGAAATATCTATTATTCTAGAAGATTTCACATAATTTTTCAGTGATAGATCTACTTTGCATTTAAAAAATCAGTTCTCCATATTTAAAAAAAAATACTTGTGGATTAGAAGTTATTTGGGCCTTTTTCTTTTCTAATTGCAGATAGCACTCAACCTTTTATTGTTTCTGAAAATGGAGAACTAAATCATTACTGGCTACCCTGCTTTATTGTTGAAAATCCTCAAGATTTAAGTTTCAATACTGAAGAGTAGAACAAGTGGAAAGTAGAACTTGAAATATTATCTGAGAGAATGTAATATACTTGACTTTAATGGTATGCAGTTACTTTTCCTCTTTATTTGGTTATTATTAGGAAAGAGCAGATAGTAGTCTATTACATTCATTTGAAAATGAATAAATTGTGAATTTCTCAGCCAGGCAGCTGCAAGAAGAGAGATTAGTGGCATGGAGTGTATCACTAAATCTTATTAAAATAACTCAGTATTAACTGATCAGATCTGTAGTGAAAGAGCTGAATTAACATTTATTCTAACTGGTTTTAACTGAAGATGGGGCTTTGCAGTTGTTTTTTTTTTCTTTTAATTGTTGTTTTTTGCAGTTATTGGTGAAGCTGCAGCTGTTTGGAAGCTAAAGCTAGATCTTTTATGCTTTAGATCAGAGATAGACATAGACTTGACTCTTTAAGGGCTTAAAATTTTGCTTTTGGATTGGTATCTTTGTTCCTTCCCAGAAAACATCTGATACTGTGGTTGTAGTAGAAACTTCAAAACACCTGGTTATCTGCAATAGTGATTTCAATCTGCTTGAGTGATATTTTTTGTTTTTACTAAGAATCTGACTAGTAGATATGGATGTTAATTGCCTCTTTTGTGGAGGGTAGACAGTATTTGTGGATATTTCAGCTGCAAAACTTTTTGCTGTGTTGAGAGATGTGCAATATCTGCTTGCAGTGAGTAACTTGGCAATGTGTGATTAAGGTATGGGGTGTTTTCAATCTGATTTCTAGGTGATGGAGGTCAGCAAATTGCTTTTTAAACCATAATGGGCTACTAAAAATTTACTTTCCTTAAGCAGGTGCCCAGCTTTTGGTTTGAATTCCATTAGACTTTGGTTTGTGAATTGTAAAGAACTGAGTGTATGCTCCTTGTAGGGTTTACAGCTCAGTGTAAACAAGTTAACAGCACGATACCCCCTTGTGCACATGAGAAGCAAGAGGAGTAACAAGCCCTAAATTTGGTGCTGTTGATGAGGTGTTAATTAGTTCTTGCTGTGTCTGTAGAGAGTCAGAACAGATTTGGTTACATCTGCTTTTGTAAGTGACCTGGTGCTGCATTTTGTGAATTGAGGTGGAGTACTGAAGACTGATTTTACAGCACGTTTACCCATTTTCCTCCTCCTCCTGATATTTTTTTGTGAGGAAAAATAGTGGTTGTATCATGACTCTTGCAGAATTGCAAAGCTGCCACAATTCTAAATGATTAATTAGAGGTCTGCGTTGAAATAAAGCACCAAAAGTTGCAGTTTTTCAGAGTGCAAAAAGTCTTTTGAAACCGTTGAATTGTTTTGCTCTTCTGTATCTTACTAAAAGAATGTAAAAGGTGGGATTTTAAGACCATGAGACACAATGCCTTGGCTGTACAATGTTTTTTTTGATCCAGGAGAAGCTCATGATTTCTTGCTGCATAACAGTGAAGATGTTGCAGTAAACAGCAGTGATAAATCTGTAAAAATCTCATGTCTTTTGCAAGTTTTCTCTTGTATATATAGAGACAGGGTGTTTCCTGGCTGGCAAAATATTGCATGTGTAATTTCAGGAATGAAAAACAAATAGTTCAAGCCTGATTGTGCTCTTATTCAGCTGGAGTAGCTGAATCTTGTTGTGTTTTATGTGGCTGTAGCTATGCCACATCCTCTATTAGTAGTGAAAACTAAGAGGCAAACAACTAAGGTTTTTGTGAAGCTCATTTTTATGTTCTGTCAGTGCTGAACTGTGATATGGGTGGATTTTGATGGTGCTTTGACCTAAAGAAATTATTTATAGTCCTATGAATGTTAGACATGAGTATTGAATATTTTGCTTAAAAGAAATGCTTATTAACATCAAATACAAGCATAAATGTTTGTAAATCACAAATCTCTATTTCAAGATCAGATAGTGTCTTAATAATCTACTATCAGTGATATTAATATAAAACCTGTGAAATGGATTTATTTTTTGCAATAAATAGTATAGGAAATTTAGCTCTCAAAATACTTTTGTTCTTTTGGTGAAATTATTTCTGAGAAAAACCAGAACCTGAGAAAGACAATCAGTATGAACAGCAGGTATTTGATCCACACTTTCTAAATATTTGAAGATTTTTGTCCAAAAAGGCCTGCTTTGATGTAATAGACAGAGGCAAATGTAACTTCTAGAAGTTCCGAGTGGTGAAAAATTGATAGAAAAAGTTAGATTGAAAGCTACTGTTTCTGGGGATAGCTTGGCTCCAATTATTCAGATAGCTGCCATGGAAATGAATTTGTTGCATTTGTAATTAAGTCAGAAATGGTGAGAGGCTTGTATATGATTTTCTCCAATCTGTGGTGATTTTATTTTAATAATTTAAGGAAGAACATAGGGATTGAGACAAAACTACTTGGTTGTCTTAGAATACAAGGTTGGAAGGGACCTGAGGGATCATCTGGTTTAACCTTCTGTGGCAAATTCATAGTCTAGACAAGATTATCCCAGCATTGTCCAGTTAAATCCTCAAAGCATCCAGTTTTGGGGAAGACAGTAGACCTGACAAAGATAAATGGTGGTGTTTTTTCCTTTGATGCATTGTTTTGCCCTGTATAGTAAATCAATTTGTGTGTCTATAAATGTAAAAATATTAAGATATTTTATTTGTCTTCCCCCTCTAGCTATGCTCCTTGGTGTGCAGCTTGTCAGCAGATTGAGTTCACTTGGGAGAGTTTTGCCAAGGAAAGTGAACATCTAGGTATCACCGTGGGAAAGGTGGATGTCACTCAAGAACCAGGTATATTGTGAAATAGATTGTTTTTAATAAATAGTATTGTTAAATATAAGTGCCACTTAATATCCTTTATTTTACAGGAGGATCTTGGATACCAGCTAAGTCAGAAAACAAGTTTCTAAGTCAGAATAACTTTATCTACATTTTGCTTCTATATATAGCTCATATCTGTCCAAGTTTATGAACTCAATTTGAAGGATTAAAGAACTGGCGAGTGATCTGGCTTAATACTTCTTCAAAAGGACTTACTCTCTATTTTAATCTACTTGTCTGAAGGCTATTGTCTGTCTCATTCCTCTCTTCTCCAAACTGTTTTTGAAAGAATCCTGTCCTGTAGCTTCCAGTTACAGAGAGGTTCAGGGTGTGGTAACATTACACAGTGTGAGTCTGCTTTTAAAAGCTTTTAACTGTTTCCATGATGATGCTGTTCTATTGTCCTGTTCCATTGTAATGTTTTAAAATAGTTATTACTGTTGTTTTCTCCTGGTGATGCACAGCAAAGCTTTTAGAAAAATTTCCTAACTATTCACAGTCCTATTTATTCCTTTAGTGAATCCCTTCAAAGTTTTCCCTGTGTGTTTGTGTAAGCAGTATCAATGTTGTTTAAATCTCTGCATCTTTTGGGAATGCTTCATGCTTGTTTAGCTTTTGAGGGGATAAAAGGTTTTATCAACAGTATCAAAAGACTGGCAGAGTTAAGAAGAGATACTTCTAGACTAAATCAACCTTCTCTTACTGGTTTATTAATTTCTTTCTGATTTTTGTTTGCCTTACAAAGCCTGTGGCAAATAGATCCAATTTTATTTCTTGAAAATATGCCAAACAAGTTAGTCATTTCCTTCTCTTAACTTGATAAAGCTCTGCTCTTGAAGCAATTTATGTTCAGAAGAAAATGCCAGCCCTTCTAGTACTTGTGAAGGTTATCTTTTGTTAAAAGATAAAGAAATCTACAGCAGCTCTGGTACCAAAAAGCTGTTGATGTAGGATTCTCCTTTAGTGCATATACTAACCATTAACATAAACAGATACATTTGAATATTAAAATTTCAATAGAAAACATTTAGTCAGCCTCTGCACACTGTCAAAGTAAACTTTGCAAATGGGAATTAATTATAATCCTGACTTATTCTCTCCCAATTAGTGATTCTTTTGTTTATGCAACATTCAAATAAAAGGATTTGGATCTTGATTTGGGACACTTGGATATGACTTAGAAATGCAGTTTCAAAACTGATGCTGTAAAATCAAAATACTAGACTTCTCAAAGAATTATTCTTCCTGGTGAAAAAAACTTGGATGTCAGTGTTAGGACCTGAAGGGATCAGTGCCTTGATCTTTTAGTTTAAATTTTTCTGACTGCTGAGTGATTCTAGTTATTTAAGATAGAGATATAACTTTTGACCAGCAGTTGCTTAAATATTTGAATTTCTAATATTACTGAGAATCTTGATCTCTGAGGTTATTTGACTTCTGCAAATCAAAGGACTGACCTGAAATGATGGATTTGCCCCTAAGTGTGTGCAAGAAGATAACTGCAAAATGCAGTCCAGCTGAAAGCATGAGTACTGTAACCACTTCTAAAATGATTTGTTGGAAAACAGAGATGCATTCCATATCTGACCTTGGTTAGTGGTGTCATTTTGAAGACATAAGAGCTCTTTTAGAGACTTTTCAAAGTTAGAGGTGTTTTTATCACAGGCTTGTGCTTCAGTGCTCTATCTCCTTGCACAATGGTCCCTTAACTTTGGTTATGTAACCCCTTCATCAAATTGAAAGCAGTCAAAATGTGTTAAATTGGGGGAAAACCACTAGATGAGTGCAGAGCAGCAGAAAATTGCACTTGCAAAACCTTGAGGAGAAAGTAGCCATTCATGGCACTTAATTACAGCAGATGCCCCAAGAACAAATCCACCAAAGCCTTAATGGTTTTACAGTCACTTGATGCACTGGTCATAAAGTGCCTCTTCACATCCTTTCTATTGAAACATTCTATATTTCAATTGCAAGTAATGGAGGTGCTTTTCAATCTTAAAATTCTATGTATTTGTGGTGTCTTTCTTAAGCATAACATTTATGTTTTATTTATCAGGACTTTTTGGACCTTCTGTAGTGTTTGAGTAGCTGTTTGATGGAAGCATCTATGTTTTAAGGTGGCATCTGTATTTATATTTAGTGGTAGCTGGGGGTGACATACAAATACTGAAGATTTTTTTCCTATTCTTTATCTGTTGATTTTTAATTTGTTTTTGTTTTTAATTTGCAAATACAATCCTTAGCTCTGCATCAAGTTAAACTGTCAACCAGTTTAAGTTTGTGTTGTACAGCATCAGGACAGTTTCCTATCAGTTCTTAGCTCTTTGTAGCTTGCTCATATTTGCTTTTATTTTTAGATAAGCAGTAAACTTCCAAATAAAGTTTTGGAGAAGCTTAGATGCATTTTAGCAACACATTTCATAATTTACAGTTGTCATTGTTCATTCTGAGGCCACTGGTACTCTGTAGGATAGGCTGCTGGTAAAAGACTTAAGCTCGAGTCTTGGTTTTCTGTTTGACTGGCATTTGTAAGAACTTCAGGGAATCTTTGTGTCCCCTCTCAACCTTCTCTCTTCTTAAGCTTATTAAGTTCATTATGGCTTTCCATGTAGCTTTTCTCATGCTGCTGTTTTCTGCTTGATGAATTCTACTATTAGGCTTGTGCTTGTTTGCTTTGTTTCTGCCTTTGCTGTCTCTCCTTTCAGCTGTTTTTATGAAGTTTCCCACCACTTCCCTCTCATTGCAATAAGGGCAGCAAGCTGAAAAGCTGAAATGAAGATGACTTCCTTCTTTGAAACTTTAAAGATGCCTGCACTTGGTTTGAAACATCTTAATAAAACGCTAAAAATAAAAATCCCCAGCAACAAAAATCCCTGCAATGCTTTTTTTACCTATCCCACAGGGGAATTTCCACTAGAAAAAATATTATTACTGAAACTTTTAAAAATACCTGTTGTAGTTCAGTCTGACTAATCTTCGTCTCTAAAGGTAGAGGCTCCCTTGATACTCTTTGGCTGACTTCCTGGGTCCAGAAGATGTTTGCTTTATTGAAATCCAAATAAGGACTTTTGGGAATTAATTTGGGAAACAAAGTTTTTTGTGAAACTATATTAAAAGAAAAGTTAAATAACTGTTTTGTGTTCTTTATATTGCTTCTTTACTGGTTAGGTGAATTTAGTCCTTATCAATGGAGTTACTCTGTGTAGCCAGGGGTTAATAATCACTGAATTTTATTTTATTAGTGCACATTTTTAAGTTGTGTGTGTTGAGTAGTAAATAGTATTTCTTGGTACTAAAGTGTGTTCTTCCTCTCACTTGCATGTTTTGTAGCTGTTGGGAGTGTAATATGGCCTTGTCTTAGATTTGGAAGCAGAAGAGGGGATGTCATGTCTTTACAACTTAACTAGTTGCCTTGTACAGAGAGTCTGCTAATAAGATGTTCTCCTGTCTGTTGAAGGATCACACTTCTGGTGTGGTCAAAAACTTAAGTTTTGTACAAATATTTGCTGGGAAATCCATGCAGAGAAGTTACCTTGCTGTAAATATTCATCAAGGTCAGCTTCTTTCTTTAATTTGCCAACAGTACTTAGTGTCTGTTACTGTTTCCAGTATTTCTGGAGACAAACTATTTACAAAACAATGGTAAAATCTTTGCAGTCAGCTGCTTTCTTGTCTACAAATAGAGATCTGTAGGTGTTTATAGATAAATCATAATGCTGAGAAATTTTAATTTAACTGTTTGACTTTTTTCTTTCCTTTCTAGGTTTGAGTGGTCGTTTCTTTGTCACAACACTCCCTACAATTTACCAGTAAGTGTGTCATACCAGAAACTTGTCTGCTTCAGTGTGTGTCTTTTTTCCTGTCCTAATTTTGATCTATGGCATTGGACATGTGATGGACCATTAATTTTGTTCGGTTTTGTCAGTCTTTGAAACATTTCTGAGGAGCTCAATGCACTAAATGACCATGAAGTATATGAATTCTTAACTTACTATGAAAGATCCTCCTACAGACAGTTTTTTACCTGGAAAAAAGTGATTTTTGTTTAAGTTGGAAGCAATTTTTAATAATTATGATAAATTTTAAAAAGTTATTTTTAATGGTGGTAAAAGCTGGTGCGAGCTTGTAGTATTGGCTTCTAGAAATCTGCCTATATGTGAACAGATATACTTGGCTTTATGCAAGTGTTATTAAAATTCCTTATTTGAATAATTAACTGCAGAGGTTGCATGTAAAATAGAAGAGAAATTTTCCACTGTTCGTGGTACTGCTTCTCTTATTGCTAGAAATATTCATCTCTTGGCTTTGTTAGTAGTTAGTTGTTGACTCCTATTTGTAACTCTGAAATGGAGGAAAAAAGGAAAGATTTATCTTGTGATAAGTGCAGATTATTGTTTAGAGCTTTGTTTCGTTTTTTTTTAAGTTAATCATGTTATCAATACTGTTAAAAACAAATCGGGGAACACATTTGCTGTTTCTCTTCAATAAAAAGATGTCATCTTCAGTATTGAACTCTAAGATTTGTTATTATGATCACTCATATGTATATGTACATGTTTTTAAACACACTTTTATTTCAGAGATGTCTGGAGAATAGGTGCTTAACCTCATGTGGTTTGTTTTTGCTGTAGAGTGAGTGTTTAACAAAAATATTTCAATAAATAGCAAAATCATGCTATTTAAGTAGTGAGTCCTTCCATTATTGCAGTTTCAAAACATACTGAAAATGCTTAGGTGTTCGGAATAAGTCCTGTCTATAATGTATATGGGATTATTAGTTGTTTCTTTTTTTTAATAGCCAAAGATAAAGTTGGAGTCCTGTTTTAACGTTTTATTTCTATTTCTTAGTGCCAATGATGGAGTATTTCGCAGATATCGAGGTTCACGGACCTTGGAAGATCTTCAAGATTATGTTATGGAGAGAAAATGGAAATCTGTGGAGCCTGTAGCAGGATGGAGATCTCCATCTTCTATAATGTAACGCTTTTTTTGTTTTTATTAACAAGAAGCACATTTTGTAGCTCATTATTTATTAAGGCTGCTATTACAGCTTGAAGACAAAAGGCTTTTATTTCCCTAGATGCCTGGGCTGTGTTGACAGTCTGCTTTTCAGTTTCTCACCTTTAAAAGCCATTTATTTTCTGCTTTTGCTTGTGACTGCTGAGGTTTGTTTAGATTATCTCTGGAACTATATAAAGAGAAAAAAAAGTATATCTACTGTGCATTGTTTAAGTGTCAGTCTTAATATTTGCTGAGTACTGGAAACAAATGCATGTTTATGTGGATTATTTAATGAACTCTGGCTACTTGAAGCAGGCAGCTTTTAACTTTTAAGGATTAATTGTTTGTTTACAAGACAGCCTGTTTTGCTTATACAAATGTATCAGTTTTGTTTTGAGAGCACTGAATTTGCTTTGAAATAGCCTAGAATGCTTGTGAGGTGAAAAGAATGGAACTGAAGTGAATGGCCTGAATTTAATTTTGGCTTAAGTTTTATATGTAAATTCATATTGAATATCCAGGGGAGAAAGAGGGAAGAGCTGTGAGATTTTTAGTAATGGGGAGAGAAGCTACTGAGCTCTGTGCTGCCATGAGTTGGGGAACAGACAGACCTGCATTGGGTTTAAGCTGTGGGGTTTTAGCTTCTTGATTATGCTGAAATGTCATCTTTGAAGTCACTGTTTCAGTGCTTTGCCTTGAGCTGGCTTAAATGAACATAATAAAGAGGAAATGTATTTATTTGCAGTAAGATCAAATGGCATTGGAAACCTATGGATAGAATCTTTCCTAGGTTTCTGACCGTATTGCTGTGCATCTCAGTTTCTGCCTGCCTTAAAACATCTCTATCTTTGTTTTCTAGAATGCATGGAATGGCAGGGCTGTTTCACTTCTCTGGATGGGTCAGGGTAAGTAACCATGTGGTAGTTTTTTCCTTTCCCTTCTTTCTGGTTAGAATAATCTGTTTAGAAGTCAATCTAAGGGAGTGTTGCTTTCCTTGGTCAGAAAATTATTTTTTTCTGACTTTTCCTGTACACTGGAAGTACAGTGCCTTTGCACTATAATTTCTGTTTATGCCAGAAATGGCAGTTTGATTGTCAATTTTTAATACTGAAAATACTTACTGTTGTTATTACCATGGTTCAGCTTAAATATCCCATTGCAGTGTGCTAACATGATCAAGTAGTTTTTCAAGAGCTGCTGTAAGCATGAGGAATTCATTTAGCACTTAAATTCCATCACTTGATACTGTTCTTAAAGATTATATCCAAGTTTGTTTCATGCTTTTCCATTTGTCAGTGTGTTGTACAGCAGAAGAAAGGGAGGGTAATGGTTTTGTTCTTTAGTAGGAATTTCTATATCTGGATTTAAAGCTGTCAGCACTATTTTCATAAGAATACAAAATCTGGACAGCAGAGAGATGATCAGAAGTAAAAGAAAAATGCATAGCAAATGCTTGAGGCTTAAAATTGTTTCAAGACACCTCTGTTTGGGAGCTATCAAAGTTTTTCCCTTGCTATACAGATACTGAGAATTTTCAGACCTCTTTTTTTGGTCAGAAAAAATACTTTGTTAAAATCTTCAAGAGTAGCTGAGCTTGAGACATTGTATTTGATTGCAGTAATCAAGTGTAACTATTGTTGTTTGCTACAAAAATAAATGCAATAGAGACTTTGTATTCCAGTAAACAGAAACCCAGAATGAAACACATATTTTGGTTATTAAGTTTCCTGTGCAAGCTATCTTTGATTCTTTATTACACTTTTTTATAGCCTTCTGCTATTTCTCTTCCTTGGGCCTGTGTAATGATGTTGCCTCTGTCTAGTTTCCTTCCTGAAAGATTAAATGCTCTGGGGAGAAACCTCTTCTAATTTGCTTTCTGCTTTGATGAATATTTCAACTGTGCATTTCCTCACTCTCTCCTTGCTGTGTTTTTCTCACATGGGCTTCAATAAATGTGGGAAGCTGTGGTAACATAAAAAAAAAAAAATTAAATTCTCTGATATTTAAACATTGAAACTTTTGTAGATGTTGAGTGTGGTTTGTTTTCTAATGGATATACCCTTGGAAGAGACCTAATGCCATAATTTGCTTCCTTCACAGACTGTTAGACTCTGCTGCTTGGTTCAGCCAATTGAATTTACAGCTTTGAATGGAGAGAAATCTTTTATATTGCATTTGGGTTATTCTCTTCAAATTTATAAGTGAAATCACCTTGGAAAGGCACTTAAGAACTAAAGAGCTTCAGGAGGAACTAAATGACTCAATTGTAGTTAATGAATGAATTCCCAAGTTTAAGTGTGTATTTTTATCTTGTACAACTACTAAGTATCTATTGCTCTGCTTCCCCAGAATAATTATGGAGATTAAGCTCTGCTTGAGGTTTAATTTTTTTCACTTCTTGCTTGTAAAGTGGGTATCAAAGGACTTGCATTTTAACCTGACTTTGGTTAACCTGACTTTGGCTGGGCTGGACAAATAAATCACTGAGCCTATGGCAAAGGGGATGGAATTAGATGATCTTTAAGGTCCCTTCCAACCCAAATTATTCCATGATTCTAAGTAAAGAAAAACAAGATTTAACGGTATCAAAAGAAATCATTCTGTGACTTTAAAAAATTATTAGGGCTTGAGAGAGAGGACTTATTATAAATAATGTTAAATGAAAGGTCTTAATTAACTATGAAGTGATGTAAATGGATGTATAAATCCAAAGTGTGAAGTTAGTGAGGATTTTCTTCTCCTTTCCAGCAAACTCATGCCTACCTCACTGACACTCTTGGAATTCATGTTTGGATTTCTTATACAATCTTCATCTTAGCTACCTTATTGATTGGCCTGATCCTGGGTCTGGTAAGAAAGGATATTGTTTTGTTTTTATCAGATGCTTAGAGTTTTTGCATTAATTACTGTCAAGAATAACTTTCACAGCTGAAGTATACTGAATTATCTTATTTAAATTATATATTTCTTGTCCCCTGATAATCAGTGATACAGGGCATCTTGGAATGGTTCAAAGCAGTACCAGGGAAGGTTTGTGCTGCACATTTGGAATCATTTCATTACTGGAAGTGTGGTCAGACACTGGAACAGGCTTCTTAGAGAATTGTTCTGTGCTACAAATCTGCCAGTTCCAAAGAAACATTTGAAGAGTGTCCTTAACTTTAACTTTTGGCCAACCCCAGTTAATCAGGTGGTTAGACTAGATGATTGTTGTAGTAAAATAGTCTAATCTATTAAAGTTCTTAAGTATTCAGTGGTGTGGATGCTCTCTCAAGTGTTACTATCTGTTTCAGGTAATAGTTTAGACTGGTTCACTCTAATTTATTATTAAATTCATGCTTCAGTTTTAGTTCATCCACTAAACAAGTGATTTCTGTCTTGAATGTGAGACTTTTGTATATAGGGATTGAGTGTGTTTGGTAAGAATTGTGTAAAAGCTCCAACTTTACAGAAACACAGACTTTGTGAGATTGTTTTAAGCTGGAGTGGGATGTAAGCATTAGGGACTATATCCAAATCTTAAGAAGTTTATCAGTTAAAACATTTCAAAGTTACTTTACCTGTGGAGCTGGGATTATTTCCTCAGAATATTTGATTTTTGTGGCTTTATGATTTCTGCAATACCAATGTTAGATGAGAAAAAGGAGGTATAGATGGGAATAGATGATTTTACAGACTAGTTGCTCATTCCACAAATGTTTCTTGCTATTATAAAGGCAATTTAAAACAGTTATGCTGTTAATTGGTCTAATTAGCTGCTAAATCACTAGTCCATGTAGGATGTGTAAAGGTTGTTTTGGACACTTGCTCTGCCTTTCAGACCAAATCTTAATGGAATAAAGAAAACATTGCTTCATGTTTCTCAATAGTACATGGAAATTATTTCAAAGCAGTGCCTGTATGTAGGCAAAATCGCACTTTTGTGCATAATTGGTATAGATGAGCAAATGTATTTTATTATATACTTCAAACAGCTGTGCTTTTTACTAGGTGGTAGATTTTAAGTACCAAATAAGTGAAAATCAAGTTAGCTTAACTAGGAGCTGATGAAAATGATGCCTTAAAGCACTTTCCTTCTTCTTTCACTACAGAAATACAAGCTTGAAAAAAATTTGAAGTTAATCTCTATCTTTCTAAAGATCTTCAAGATGATTGAAGTGTATTTCTTTAACATGGTATCATCTGTCTTTGCATATTCCTCAGCACATGGTGGCAATGAGACAGATAACTTGCTTGAATTTTGATTCAAGTACCACAAAAAAAAAGCCCCATAAAAGATAAAATCAAGCACAGAAGGTGGAAGTGCATACTTTGCATTAACAAATTAGGGTTAGGAATCAAGTAATCTCACAAAATAAAGGGAATCTTGTCCAAAGAGGTTCTTGAAGTGGTTAAGGTTTTAAAAAATAATTCCTCAGCTGTGTTCTAGGCCTCTCTTAAGGATTCATGCCATTTCAGTCCTGAATAAATTTAGGGAAATAGGAGTCAGAAAATTTGGAGTAGTTAGAAGAGAATTTTGGTTGGTGCATGCTGAGAACACACCACTTTGCAGGGTTTTAATTTAGCTGCTTAGGATAGTTCTTATCTCCAAGCAAAGTAGTATAATTTTCTAGATTTTTATTCCATGTCAATCTCAAAATTATGAGTAGGGAAATAATAGCATAGGGGATAATAAACCCCCTTTTTCTTCTTCCTTTGCACAGATGCTGGTTTTGATTTCAGACTGCCTTTGCCCATCCAAACCAAGATACAAACCTGAAACATCTGGTAAGAACCCTTAAATGACTGAGGTGCAGTAGATTTGAACACATGTGGGAGGGAGAAAACAGTTAAAAACTGATAAGAAAAAGTGAACCTACAATTCAGACACTCCTTTATAGTCACACTGGCCAAGGATTGATATGTTTGGCTCTGAAATATCCATGTTGGACCATCCTCTTGGAGGATAGCAAAGCAAACAGCCCCAACCAGCAGTATTTTGCTCTGGTTCCACAACCATGAAGAAGCTAAAGGTAGGCAGAATGAGGAAGTCTTGAAGAAAGATGCTGGGGTTTGTATATTTTATGCAAGTGCATATTCACCAGGCTTAAATGGAAAGGAATTTGCTTTGGCACAAAAATTCCACTAATACACACACTGTATATTGCATTAGGAGATGTGATGTTCTGAACCTGAAAAATTCTCTGCTTTATTTGTGGTTGGGGAAAGGAGATGGAAATCTATTAGAAATTACAAATGTGGGGAAGGTGTGACATCTCCTTCAAACAGAAGAAATCATCTATCTTGATCCTTAGTGATCCTTAGTCTCCTGAAAGTTCCCTGCTCCCTATGAGTATGGAATCCAAACTTAAGAATAATTAAAAATAATTTTCAACTGTTTTTTAGTGATAGGTCTCCTGAAAGCTCTCTTGCTCCCTATGAGTATGGAATTGAAACTTAAGAATAATTTAAAATAATTTTAAACTATTTTTTTCTTAATTTCTTGTTGAAGATGAAGATGTATCTGTGACACTTGACTGTATAATTTTAGCGACAGCATGCATAATTTGTGTGCAAAATGAACATTTTCAAAGTTTTTAGGTGTTCCAAAAGAACACCAAAAGAATTCGCAGCCCTGTGTGCTTGTCATTGCTGTCCCCTGGGCTGGTGGGCTCACAGCAGAAGGCACCTGAAAGCTTTCCAGAACCTTACCAGTCTCCCACTGAATTCTTTGTGTAATTAAACCTCTTCTAGGGGCCAAGTAGAGGAGGTTTGTCTTTATTTTGTGATTTTTTTGGAATAAAATGAAAACGATTTAAGCCTATTATGCAAGAAAAAAAAAGGGAAAGAGATAAAACTGCTGTTGAGTTGAAATAATTGAGAAATAAGGAATTCAATACAAGTGTTGAATAATGTTAACAAACAGTTCAGAAGGCAAACATTGATGTAGCTGAAATTCAGCCTAACTTCTGTATTTTTAAACTTTTCTTTAGATGAAGCAATCGCAAAGGATAATGTGGAGAATGCAGCACTGGAAGAACCAGAGGAGGCTGCAGAGCATTCTGCAGAGGATGGGGAAGAGACTGCAGATGTCAAAGATCTCTCAGATGGAGAACGTGCTGCAAATTCAAGTGCTGATGACTCGGAGGAGGATTTACTGCTGGAAAAAGAATCAGGGGAAGAAGAAGAAATGGAAGACTTAAGTGAACAGCCTTTAGCTGAATCAGAGACTGAAAGCTCAGTGAGACAACGTAGAAGCCAGGCAGCTGGTGATGGACTATAGCTGTTTTGGTGACGTATTTTGTACTATTGGACCAAAGAAGTATCAAACCCTGTGTCTGGGGTTGAAGCTTACACTTGATTTGTCATTTATGTTTACGTAAAACCTCTGCTCTCTTAGCAATCTTCTCCCTTTTTTAGGCTGGTAGTTGCTCATTGGGGTTTTTTTTTATAAGCAAATGTGCTGTGTTGTATAACCTTAGCCATGACAATCAAAATTAAGTGCATTTTTTATCTGTTTGAAACCTTCTGACAGAGGAGTGTTACAGAGTCTCAGTTCACCAACCATAAAATGGTTTCTCCATGTTTGTGTTCTTTTCTAGGTATCAAGCTAAGCAAGATGAGGACTTTTTTTACCATAGCTTGGCAGGACTGTGACTTTTTCTGTCTGAATATCTGTTTCCAAGTGTTGCAGAAGCACCAGATAAGTGGTAGAGTAGTGAAAGAAGGCACCTTACTAGTCTTCTGTTCAAAAATGTTGTGCATCATGGGTTTATTTTTACTGCTTTCAGCTGAAGCACCTTTTAATCCTTTTTATTAATGCTTATTTTGCAAGTTTATCATGCATGCCCACAGATTTTTCCCTTTTTTGCTGATTTGGAGGCAGGCTGCACAGCTTAAGCTTGTCAGATGAGCTGAGTTTGAGTCATTGAAAACCCTCAGACCAAGAGAGTGGCAGCTAAATGTTTAAAATATGCTTGAACTTCTGAAAGATTTCAAGGAAATTATGTTGGTAGGAGGGAATTTTTTACTTCCCCCCCTCCTTCAAGAGAATATAGCAAGAAATATTCACTTTGCATTAAGCTGTGTATATCTTGCCAATACAAGCTCCTCATGTGCAGTGCAATTCTGCCTTTTTAAACTTAAATATTTTGGGTAGAACTCAAACTGCTTCCATGTTTTTAACTGATGAAGCACTTAAGGTTTTACCTTTGGTTGCTTTTCAGTTTTTCATCATGAGAATTGGCACATTAGGAAAAGAGGGGACAAAAGTGGGTAGCAGAAAGAAACTTTTGAGTGTGTCACTTCTAGCAAGATAAACATATTTATCTATTGAATTATGTAAAGTGTAAATGACTTGCTAGGTAGGCAGCATTAGATGTAGTTAGAAGATTTAAGTCATAAAATAGAATCATAGAA
>VZTY01019203.1:431-10631 GCA_013400935.1 Turnix velox
AAAGTGAGCCATAACGACCTCCCTGGGCAACCTGTTCCAGTATTTCACCACCCTCACTGTAAAGAATTTCTTTCTACATCTACATGTTTATGTTCTGCAAGACTTAACAAAATAAGGTCAAATTTCTAAATATGATTGCTGGAAGTTTTTTCGATATTTGCTTTGTAAGGAAAGTTAGCTGCTTGGGTTCTCCTAATGAATAAGGACTCTGCTGTGAATACAATTACCTACAGGAATTATAAAGGCTATAGGAGCTTTACACTAGGCATTTTAAAGTCCCAAAAGTTACTTTAGACACTGAAGTCTAGATAAAGTCTGCTTTTAAAAACACACAGAGCAGTTATTGTGCTCAATTCATTTCTGTATTGCTTTGTAAAAGTTAAATTTAATTTCATAACAACTGGTGTTTAAGAATATACAATATTTGGTGGAGACAGGAGGAAAAAAAATACCGTTCCATTTCATAGAAGGGGAATCTGAATCATTAGGTATCATGAAGAAACATTTTTTAAAAGCTTTTTACAGCTTCAGCCTTGCAGTTTAATTGTAAGTCAGAGTGTTCTGGAATTGTGAGAAAGGATAAAGAATAATGAGAAGCTAATTTACTTTTTCCAAAAAAATTGGAATTATAGAATCATAGAATAGTCTGGGTTGGAAGGGACCTTAAAGATCATCGAATTCCAACCCCCCTGCCATAGGCAGGGACACCTCCCACTAGACCAGGCTGCCTACATCTATATGTTCTTTGCTATTTATTGCTTTTTTAAGCTAAAGAGTTTTTAAAGTTACACTTATGTAGAAATCTGTTCATTTTGCTTATCTTTAAGCTCTTCTCTATATATGCCATATAATTTCAGAGACAGTCAACAGAAAAGAACACATTCTTCCAAATGGTCCCACAGTTAATATACAGAATAACTTTGAAATATTCTCAGTATTTATGTTCTTCTTCTGCCTTCACACTGTATCAGCTTTTCTGCACACCATACACCTGCACAACTTCTGACCCACATGTTACCCCTGACATTTATAGATGGAATTTACCTCCACAGTGGTGACTGGCATACCACTAGGGAGAGAGCATCTGTATCCTGATCCAGGGGCTGCCAGGAGGCATTTAGATCTTTTTAATCAGTGCTGATTAAGGCAAGTCAAATGACTCCCCCCAAATTTATCACTGCCTCTGAAGACCTTGTAGCAAGCAAATAGCAAGGGTGGCGAGCGCAAGGGATTGTCTTCATCACATGCCCTCCCTCTGCACTTGTGAGGACTTTGCAAGGGGAATTACACACTGTCTCTACATATTCTATCCCAATTTCTCACTGAGTCAAGTGTGTGCTTGGAATACAATTTTGGGATTTCAAGTACTGTGTGTAGATACCAATTAAACTCATTGTTAGTGAATCCAGCTTCTAAATCTTAGAGCATTCGTTTAGGGAACCAGGAACAGTAACCAGGTCCTGCACTTCCAGCCTGCACACAATTGAAATAAAATTTGATTAGAGATAGATTAGATTATAAAAGTTGCTTAAAAATCTGACTTTAGCTCTGCTTCATGTATTTAAGAGGAGTAGCTTCTGCAAGTGAAAGAATTTCTTACTGCATCCAGTGCATCAGTAAAATGTACTCAGTCTTCCTTTGGTTTCCTGTGCTTAGATAATGTGTATTCTTATGATCCTGCTAGATTTCCTTAAAAATACTACATTCACTCTGTTCTACAATGAACTCCATAGTTGGCAACCAGTGTCTATTACATTGTGTGTTGTGTTTCTCATTTAATCCCTTCCCTTCTCCTCTCTCATGAACAGCATCTTGGTATTCTAGAGGCACATCTCTCTTCAGAAAGAGATGTACCTGGGATCTTCAGAAAATGTCATAAAAGGAAAAATAATCAAGCCAGATAATTTCATGGTTGCTCTATTTTATAGCCATGAGGTACCACAGTACAAGTCACTCAGGAAGACAACAAGGAGATGTCCATAAAAGCTCCATATATATTTTCCCCTAACCAGACCCTACAAAGTTGTGCAGCAGTAGAAGCTTCTGCCTAACAGATCATCTATTAGATAAATCATCAAGGCTTAAGTTGTTTTTGGGTAAAAGTGTTTACTAAAAGCAACACGTGTGTCAGAACAGTGCTGACTGGAATTATACTCACAGTTTTGAAATACATCTCTCAACCAACATCTGAAATAGGTTTAAGAGATTCACTTGGTGGGATCACCCAGCCACCCAGAAGAAGAAATTCCAGTTGGCTTTATGTGTCCCACGTTACATGGTTCTCACTACAGGCAGCTTGAAAGGGTATAAGCATGTGAAGGAGAAGGCAGAATCATAGAATAGTTTATGCCAGAAAGGTTACAGAAAACCATTGTAGTTAAGTCCCAGACACTGAATTTGTTAAACAAATCTCCTAGCTATCCTCTGAGGTACATTTTACTCCTGCTGCAAATGTAGTGACAGATAATGCATGGTGGTCTGCCATTTCCCACCACTTGTCCTGCTTTTCAAGCAGTACATCATCTCATTTTATTTTTCATTCTGCAGATTAATGCAGTGACATGGACAAACAGATCTGTCCCAGTATATGCTCCTTTTTTATCCTTCTACTAAAACTACTCCACTTTAAGTTCACACAACTTCTGCNTATCCTTCTACTAAAACCACTGCAGTGAAAAGTAAAAAAATGAGGCTTTAATTTTGGTACATTTTATCTACATTTGCACCAAAATGAAGTCCCTGCTACCAGTTTATAGCACAATTACACTTGATAGCATCCATGTTCATATATTCCAGAACAATTTTTGCCATCTGTGTCTTTTATTTTTCAAGAACTAATTTCACATGTAATTTCCTCCCCAAAAAAGTTATGTTTTACTTTGACCCTTACTGTGTACTTTAAGTTCACACAACTTCTGCAAGCTGCATGAATGAACCAGCTGAGAATTTTCTAACTAGAAATGGCACTTTATCTCAGTGAGAAACACAATGCAGTCATTTTTTCTTTGTATTTCAAAAAAAATACCTCTTCTGCTCATTAACTCCAAGAAGTTCTAACAATCCAAACCATAAGGCATACACATTCATTATTAGGATGGACTTTCTCTAAAACAGGCTACAAGGGGCTTTCTTGGCAAAAATCATTATTCTTTCTCAATCACTAAACTGCATTTATGGTCCAACATAATCCAAAACAGAAGAATGACATTAAGATGTAAGGGCTAAAAATGCATAAGGCACACAATTTTCCATGGAGTTCACATGCAACTATGAAAACTCTTCTGCCTCCCTACATGTTACATATTTGTCTCCTTACCCAGTTTCTAACCTTTACCAACCTTGAAGTCCTTTTTATACTGTATTAGGAGTGAAGCTCATTTGCAGACAGCTGCAATATGAGTTTCCTCACCTAGCCCTGCCATTGACCTACAACCTGATCTAAAAGAACCACCTTCTTTCAGAGGGAGAAGTTATTCACTTGCTGTAATAGCTCTATTTTGGGCCTCCTCAGCAAAACCAATTGTGCCCAAAGAGCATGAGATTCTGTGATACCAGCCCTAGTTTTATACACTGAAAAAAATCACTTAGGAGTGGCTCACAAATCAGAGGCATGAAAACTTATATTTGAAAAACTGGCTTAATATATACTTTGCAAAATAAAGGAAGTATTACAAATTTATAATTCTATTTAACACAAGTTGACTTTAATTTTATTCTTTATACTATGTTATTTATTCACTGAATAAAATGTATTTTTTTTAGCACACGGACAGAGTACGAATGAAAAAATATAATCAGGGACTATGGAATAAAAATTGGAAATAAATAATTGCTGATGAAAATAATTAGTCACAGGCATTTCAAGTTGAAATTCAGTTCAGTGTTAAAGAGACAGTTTAGAAGCACATGGTACATTTATCACAGCTCCACAGACAAGTTATTGAGCTGTCTGTGAAAAACAGAGCCAAACAGGAAAGCTTTCAGCAGAAAGCAGTGGTTGAGGTCCTTGATTGATAGAGTTAGATGATGCAAAGCTGTCTGATGGCCTTTCTGCAAAATAAAGTGAAGGAACTCAAGGTCTTTCATGACGATCTCTGACCACAGATGAACAGCTACTTTATTACAGCACAGATTGAGGTTGCACCTTAGTCCATATTCTGCCACTTCTGGATGCACACGGTTAACTTTGCCAACAATCCACTGTGTTTAACATAAGTGTCTGCCATCTTTATAGGATTTTAAAAGGGGCAGCAGATTGCAGTAGTTAACATCTTTGCCTTCTTTCTGCTTAACTGTGGTGATTAAAAAAAAAGAATTGGTTTTATTGCACACTTCTTATTGCAACAATAAGATTGGTTATTTAGAGAGAAGGACCTAATTGAAAAAACACAGAATCATAGAATCATAGAATAGTCTGGGTTGGAAGGGACCTCAAAGATCATGGAGTCCAAACCCCCCTGCCATAGGCAGGGACACCTCTCACTACATCAGGCTGCTCAGTGCCTTGTCCAGCCTAGTCTTGAACACCTCCAGAGATGGGGCATCCACAACCTCTCTGGGCAACCTGTTCCAGTATTTCACCACCCTCACTGTAAAGAATTTCTTTCTTATGTCTAGTCTAAATCTCTCCCCCTCTAGTCACATATAACAGCCAAAATCTACCTGCTGTGCTGCTTCCCTCAGAAATTACGTTATTTACTTTTCTCAAAATAAAATCTCTATCTTGCTTATGACTTTGAGTGCAGTTCCATTCCTGATTGAGATGATGCTACTGATTCCACAGAATACATACTCACAAAACCTAAGGATTATTAACACTGTGTTCATATCAAGCAGAAACTGAATGCTTGCTTCCATGCTTGTGACAGGCAGGGAACCATCTCTTCAAGCAAAAGAATGTACATTGCCTGACCAATAGAAAGCATTTCCAGTCTAAGCAATCCTGACTGGTGGGGCACTATTAAATTCAGCTGAGAGCAGTGACTTATCTTTACATTAGGAACTGAGAATATTCTGTCCAGATTGTTAAAAGAAGTCAGCAGCCTGTGATTCACATTGGTTGGGGCTTAAGTCTTTGAGCCTGGAGCCAAATGCTACAACTTAAGTCACTTCCACACTTCTTACATGCATGAGTTCTCCTGCTCCAGCCTGCCACTGTTCTGACATAATAATCATAATAGCCAGAATATGATCAAAATACTCACAATACATGCATACACTTGGGCCCCATGATTCTTTCTGATCTCACCCAAGTACAGGAGAGTAATTGTATTTTCCTCTTTGTAAAAATATCTAAACCCTCTTCCTCTCTCTGCACAAACTTCTTTCTTGAATAACCCAATGCAGTTTTAGAGGCTGGTTTTAACCTCTACAGTGTGCTTTCAAATTGAGATTAATTCACTTCTACCAAAGTCATGATAGTTGGAAAGAAAAGATATATGACTATTTATCCTCCTGACATGTTCACATTGACACTTCTGATTTTAGAAAAGCAAAAAACTCCAAAGTTTTTTTCAGAGTATATATTAATTTGATTCTGATTCTGCCCTGTTTTAGTTCCTATTGCATATCTGCTCATGGGGTTGCATAAGTGACTTTCCACAAGTTACTCTCATTCACTCTCCTTCGAAGAAAAAAACATTTTTCAGACATTTAAAGTTCTTCTGCCTTGATTATATGTTTTTTCTCTCATTGACAAGGCCTGGAATTATTTGGTTTTTTAATAATTCTTGCTCTGCAGGTAGATGTGTTACTAATATCAACTTATTTCCTCCCCACATCTTGGTTTCAAAGTCAGTATTAATCACTGCTCCCCAAATTCTCTTCTTCAAAATAGCTTTTTCATTCCATTACCTTAGTTTAATATTTACTTTAGAGGCGGAAGTCTAAATTGTCACAATCAAAGGGCTGATAAGAGAAAGCCTGCCTTGAAATTTTGACTTGGGAGTAGCTAGTTTTCAGATGCTTTTTAAACAATTTTTACTATCACTTCTTATAACTGCACACTTCAAATATGAAAAATGTATTTCTTTCTGTGTTAGGCCACTGTCACCTAATTAGGTCAACGTAACCATCATGAAAACAGTGACTGATTAAGATAAAGAAGTTAAAACAAAATTCAAAGGTAACAGCAGAATAGCTGCCAGACTTTGGTATTGAAAATAAAGCGTCTGTTACTTCAGGAAAACCCTCTAATTCCATGCAGCATCTGTGCTTTTTTAATTAGAAAATGCATACACAAAAATATGATTATTAATCATCAACTATTTATGCATTTTGCAGAATCTGCATTCACAAAATTGCCCAGCTCCTTTTGTCATGATTGATGTGCATATAGAGATATTTTGGCCTATGTATTCAGCTTTCATCTAATTCAGAATAGAAAATTACCCACATAACCAATATCATACACCAGCAGTAGTTTTAAATAGTAACATTTAGAACACCTCCCATGACATTAATTCTGACTGATGGCACACACACTGCAAGTCTTGCTCGGCTTTTATGCAAAATGAGATTCTCAGAGTGTCATCTACAATCTTATTCCTCTCTTGCACAAAAGACTCCTCACACAGTAAAACCCAATAAAAAGGAAGATGCTCTCAATTGTCTGGATTAGTTCCTGGCCCAAAGGAGTTGGTGAAGATGAAAATAACAGACTGTTACCACCAGAGACTGACACTGAGAAATAAAAGGATTTCTGTCTTAAACTTTAAATTGCTGTGTGTTACTAACCATAACATTTTTAAAAAATTCTAAAAAAACCAAAATTATTTCCAAGTAGTGTTTCTCTCTGATTAATAAGGGCAGCACTACATTTTAACATCTATGAAAAGGATTGTATTATGACAACTTTCTGTTGCATAAATTCAATCATGAAGTAAAAACTCTTTAAAAAACAAAACACTGTGTCTGGTTCATATAAATAAAGATGTTTTAAAAACCTGTATTGACTTTTCCATGTTATTAAGCTTTTTAGATGAATCCAGTTGTTAAATGGTTGTTCTAGTAACTGGCCTGTCATCTGGAAATGTTCCTAGATTGTTTTTTTGACACAATGTCCCTACAGAAAGTTGGGCAGTGTGACATAAAGAGCACAGGTTTGCCTATCACGCTGATTACTTGATGTAATAGTAAGCAAGCTTAAGTGAACTGTGTGTCTTCAATCTTTCCAATCACTTAGGGATGGGCACCAGAGGATACCATCCATCATCCATGGCCTGAAACATATGGTGCATCAGCAATCTTAGGCTGACCTAAATGATAGTAAAAGCTGCTACGCTGTATACAATAAGAAATTGTTGTCCACTGAATTACAGGTTTGTGATTAGATTGCTAACATGGCCAACTTGATGTATAAGTGAAGTGTCTAGGAAAGATATTCCCCAGGATCCTTTGAAGATTAATTTATACCCTTGAAATGTGCACCAATCACAAAATGAAAAAAAATATGTCAAAGATATTTTTCTTGTGAACAAAAAAAGCACTGCAGTGGTAACGGCTATTCATTTATTTTTGGCAGTTTTAGCCAACAGAATTCAATAAACAATGTTCTTAAAGGTTTTTGTTTTGTTGCAGGGCTTCTACTGCTTGACTCCAAAAGCACTGAACACTACAATGTCTTTTATGAGAGGGACAGCTCCCCCTCTAAAAAAATCTCATATATAATTGCAAAGATCACACAAAAACAGTTAGAAAAATACTCAAAAACGTATATTATTATATTCCTACACAATGTGCCTATAAATATTATACAATATTAGAAATCCTAGAAACAATGGATATAAATTAGAGGGGGATAGATTCAGACTAGACATAAGAAAAATTCTTTACAGTGAGGGTGGTGACATACTGGAAGAGGTTGCCCAGGGAGGTTGTGGATGCCCCCTCTCTGGAGGTGTTCAAGACTAGGCTGGACAGGGCACTGGGCAGCCTGGTCTAGTGGGAGGTGTCCCTGCCTATGGCAGGGGGGTTGGAACTCCATGATCTTTAAGGTCCCTTCCAACCCAAACTATTCTATGATTCTATATTAAGTATCTATTTTTAGATAGGAAACACACTGAAATGTATCTGACCCAAAAATGCATTATACAGTTCAAGTTCAAACTGAAATATTAACTTTGGTGGAGTTTTCAGAGGGGGAAGGTAGCTCTACTCTTTGGATAGTGGAACACAAAGAGTGAAATACACATTTTAAGAATCACAGTCAAAGAGTGGAAGACAGCACTGCATTATAAGTTCTGTGAGCTACATCTGCCCAGAGCTGAACTGTTCAAGATCCTTTACAAGCTTACTCCAGGCTGAAGGATGCTACTCTCTTATAAGAAATGGCACATTAGAGAAACCATTTTTCAAATATGGCCACTACATACAATTCTCACAAGAACACTGGAAACAATGGTTCTCTACCTTGTCTATTTCTTTCCTGTGATATGTCTTGCTGCTGCTATACATGGGGGCAGGTATGCTTGATGTCCCTGTTAGATTAGGCCTTTTACTGAAGCCTTAATTTTATTTCTGACAAGTCCTGAACCACATGCAAGTCCTGTTTTAAAACAATCCTTAAAAAGCAACTAGACCATTCAATTTCATTACAGAAAAGCATAGGTTTAGACTCATGATTTTTTTTCTACTATTCCTTAATATGGTCTATTGTCAGCAGTGTAATTCACATAACATACCATAAATCATACCTTGACATGGATAACAATAGTCACTAGTGAAAGAGGCTCCTTTTGAACCTTCCAAGAGACATATACTAATTAAATAATGAATTATTTCCTGTTCATTGAGGATGGCCTTAATCTGCTAAAAATTATCTGGGACACACCTATTCAAAAGATCTTTCTAATTTATATCAAAATGTGTCACTTTCTTGATAAAGCAATTAAAGCCGATATCTGCTTCATTTATGTAACAAGCCCTCTTGACATCTCTTAATTTAAAAAATAATGGAAGTTTTAGGAGTAGTACATTATTGATACATAAAATCGAGCGGGCATGGGTTACTTGTGTCAGATGCATTTTGGGTTTATATTTTGCATTGGTTTCTTCTTTTTTAAGTTTACTTCAGGAGTTTAAGGAAAAAAGAAAAGGAAAAAGGAAACCTCCAACCTATCCTGTTTTAAAGGTGATAGGGGAAAAAAAAAATTCACAGACCAGCTATTAATTATTCTACAGAAAATATCTCCTGAATTCAAGTTCCCACTTCACCCTTTTCACTAGGCTATCTGAGCATCTTCTAGTAGTGCAGCAGGTGACGTGCCTAACATCCATCATATGAGAACAATACAGGAACCAGTCTTTAGGGAATTAGTGATAGATATCATTAAGTGTGAAACAAGTTGAATTTTTCCAAGCGTCGGGGGGAAAAAAAAAAAAAGTCTTCTGCTGATGCACTTAGAACTTGAAAAAAAATTTCCACAGATGTACTTCAAAGGGTTCTGTATTCATTAACATCTGAATTGCTATCTTTATTAGTAGATACAACTAGAAAACTAAAATATATTGCTGAAGATAGGATGTTTGGACCTTAGAATAATCCACATGCCAACACATTAAATAAGGCAGGGTAAGAGAAAACAGTAAACAATTCCACAATTTGGGGGTCATCCTGTGCTGATTAGTTCTATGTACCATCCAAACAGAAAATACTGTTTCAATTAATAATAACAACAATAATCTGTTTTGAAACAATATTGGCTCATCTTTACATAAAAAGCAAAATATACTCTGCACTATCTAAGAGATGTGAAATGCAAATGGATGTATGAAGACCTTTTAAAAGGTGTGAAGCAGAAGCAAATAGACATGAACACATTTTCCATCTTGAAAATGAACACTTCTGTTGACACACCTTCCACATAGTGATGGATATATACATCTCACAATTGGTTCAATATTTTCTTGATACACTTGATAGGCAATAGAGGCTTCTTTTGAATTATTTCCCTTCTTTGTTTGCTGAAGTGGATGACCTGCTCTCTTATTTTCAGAGATGAGCACTGTGCAGTTGTGTTGCTCTGCTAGGTGAACATTAGCTAGACTTCCAACTGCAACACTGATACTGAAGACTTGTAGAAATAAAGCAGTTCTGCCTTTCACTGTTCACCTCAAGAGAGGTGATTTTACCCCTCTACTCGGCACTGGTGAGACCACACCTGGAGTATTGCGTCCAGTTCTGGAGCCCTCAACACAGGA
>VZTY01019208.1:7855-24538 GCA_013400935.1 Turnix velox
GGGCGGGCGCGGGAATGCTGGGGCCGCCCCCGCCGCCAGCCTGTGGCTGGGCCTGCGGGACAGCGCGCAGCGATACTGCCGGCTGGCCCTGGAACGGGTGAGTGCAGGATCCGCCTCCAGCCCTCCCTCCCAGGCTGGCTCCGCTCGATCCCCGCCGTTGTCGCTGTCTGTCCCGGCGAGGGGCTGAGAGAAAGGGGCTGAGGCCTGAGCGCCCGGCTGTGGCGTTGAGGTGGGGGTGTACCGGCAGCGGGAAGGGAGATCGCCCCGGCTTGTGGGTCGCAGCTGGACGTTTCTCTGGGGATAACGGAGACTTCAAAATCCCTAAGAGCTGAGGAGCGGTGTTCCTGCGGGATCAGCACTGGGAACAGGGCTGTTTGACATCTCTGCCAGTGCCATGGCCGCTGTGATGGAGTGCGCCCTCAGCAAGTTTGCAGGTGACACCAAGCTGTGTGGTGCAGTTGGAAGGGATCCCAACCTCAGGGGGGCCCATGCCGACATCATGAGGTTCAACAAGTCCAAGTGCGAGGTCCTGCCCCTGGGTCGGGGCAATCCCAAGCACAGATACAGGCTGGGTGGGGAGTGGCTTCAGTGCAGCCTTCAAGAGAAGGATTTGTAGATGACAAACTCAACATGAGCCGCCAGTGTGTGTTTGCAGCCCAAAAGCTCAACCAAATCCTGGGCTGCATCAAGAGAAGTGTGACCAGAGAGGGGATTTTGGCCCTCTACTGGGCTCTGGTGAGGCCCCACCTGGAGTTACTGTGTCCAGTTCTGGAGCCCTCAACACAAGAAGGACATTGAGCTGTTGGAGCAGGTCCAGAGGAGGCCACAAAGATGATCAAAAGGCTGGAGCCTTCTGAGGACAGGCTGAAGGAGTTGGGGTTGTTGAGTCTGGAGAAGAGAAGGCTCAGGAGGGACCTCAGAGGAGCTTCTCAATACCTGAAGGAAGGGGGCTACAGAAAGGCAGCGGGAGGACTTTTTAATAGGGTATGGGATTGCAGGACCGGGGGTAACGTGAAGTGGAAGAGAGGAGATTCAGGCTGGAGAGAAGAAAGAAATTCTTGGCTGTGAGGGTGTTAAGACACTGGAAAAGGTTTCCCAGAGAGGCTGTGGATGCCCCCTCATCCCTGGAGGTGTTTAAGGCCAGGATGAATGAGGCACTGAGCAACCTGGTGTAGTGGGAGGTGTCCCTGCCCATGGCAGGGAGGGGTGGAACTCGATGATCTTGAAGGTCCCTTCCAAACCGCACTATTCTATGATTCAATGTGCAATTTAAAAATCTGCTTCTATCTTCTTTCTTTGACTTTTGTAAAATACAGATCCTGTATGAGCCTTAGGAGTAAACCAAGTCAACACGTAATGTCTGTTACTGTTGAAAGTGTTCATCTCCCTTCCTTTAATTGAAGCTTTTTACGTAATTTTTCAGGTTGTGGCTTCACTGCCTGAAGATATGAGACCAGGTCCTGATCTGTATGATTTGCCATGGGAAACAGTGATTTGTGCTGGCATTGTTGGAGCTTTTACAGTTCTCTTGCTGCTGTACAGAAGTTATCAATCAGTAAGTGTTCAAGTTACATGCAGGGTGTGTAGAGTGGGCAGAATCTGAGGAGGCATGTGATCCAGGGCCTTAAGAATGCTTTTTTATGAGTCAATCTGAGTTCTGCACGTGGCGTTTTTGTGACAGATTTTTGTCCCACAGTGTGATTTTTGATTCTGGGGCACTGAACTCTGCGTGGCAGCTGCTGATTTGGCACTTCCCACCAAAGTGTCCCCTTGCTGCAGCTCTGGCTGCAGCCACAAAGTGTGGCGTGTTTTTTGACTCATAGGAAGTTAAGTCTGAGCTGGCATCTGGAACTTCTCCCTCTCACCCATTTTGTGCACTTCTGGCTGTGTGTGTCAACTAGCACTTGGTGTTGGAGGTCATGGTTATGTGGTGGTGACCATTCAGAGGGGTGGTAAGAAAGTGATCCAGGTGGAAAGTAGTCACCTTTCCTCACTATGTTTAATTAGGGTTGGAGGACAGGGCAAACACACAGCCATGGACAGAGGGAGAGCAAAGGATTCAACTGCCAATTTTTGACAGCAGCCTGTATTTGTAAGCTTGCATAGTTAAGCCAATGGAACAACAGCTTGAAAAATTAGTTTTTAGATACTGTGCAAGGTATAATTGATGGTTTTCAGTGTTTATTCTTTTCATTTTAGGTTAGAAGTCGACTTTATGTAGGTAAGAATTTTTTCATACTGTTTCTTTAGAATATGTCTCTTTCTGGTTTGTTCTTTTTTTCCCTCTCCTTTTAATTATTTGAATGTTTCTGGGTTTTTTTCCCCTCTCATTTTAATTATTTGAATATTGCTGCACTTAACTGTTTTTTTTTTTTTTTTTTAATTAGGAAGGGAAAAACAGCTTGCCAAGAAAATTGCTGAACTAGTTGAAGAAAAATGCAAATTTCTTGAAAAACTCAGCCTTTGCAAAAAAGAGGTAATGAGGTTTATTGCTTTCAGATGCGACCCAGAAATTGGCTATTTTTATGAAGTATTTAAAATATTACATTAGTTAAGGTCTTCAAAGCATTTTCAAATGATGATTCAAATGCTTGTTCCTGTCTAACATTTTCAGTGCAAGGTGTTAGTGAATCCTACTTTTAAAATGTATTTAACAGGAAGCAACTTGAAAGTGTCTATGGTTTGTGCCACTGGGATAATCTGCTAGAACTAAGGCTTCCCTTATTTCCAGCAAAGTTAATTTGTGGAATGTTTAGATGGTGGTGGCTGTGTTTCAGACTATAACACAGTAAATTAAAATGCCATTACTTAAGCAATTCTTTAGATACAATCTGACATAACCTGTTTTGTTTTCAGTTTGAAGGTTTAGAATCGTCCCTGAAGGATGATGGTGTTACAAAAGATTCAACAGATGCATCTTTTTTTGAGGTAAAGATAAATGGAAACAGTTATTGCTTCAATTTAATGTGGTGTTTAGGGAAAATACCAACCTTATTTTTAAAAAAACACTACAAAACCAACAAAAAACCTGAAACAAATTCCTTCAAAACGTAATTGTTTTAATTTGGAGTGTTGTCGATCTTTTCCTGGCTTGCTGAAAATGATGTAGCAGTTGTGTTAGAAATTATTGACAGTTGATCAGATGGCATACTAGACAATATTTAATTTTTTTTAGAAAAAGAATTTCCCCTATTTCTAGGACATAAAGTATTGCATGAAGTATTTTCATCTCGTGTCCATTTTAATTCAAATATAGGCTACTGGAGAACAGTTCACAACAAAAAATTACAGCTACACTGTTTGTATCCCCCAAACTGAGAATATATTTTTAAAAGAGTTCCAAAAAAGTGAATCAGATATGAGCTCTATAGAATTTATCTACCAAGAAAGCAAATAGATTTTTTCATTCTGTACCTCAGGTCCATTAGAACTAACTTTCATTAGTGTGCAAGAACCTTTAGAGTACTTTGACATTTAGCCTTGATACAGTGAAATTTTTTAAATATACTTTGTTGTCGTGTGTAAAATGTGCTTGTTGTTTTCATATGTAATTGATGTCACATGTTTTGCTAATCCATGTTAGGAAATGCATGAAAAACTGAACAAGTCAAATTTGGAACTCAACCAAGAAGTAGGGAATCTAGAAAAAGAGCTGGAAGAAGAAAAATCTAAGCAGCTGGAGAATGATAACTTGGTAAGAATAAATTGAATCCTATCTTTATTACTTTTTTTTTTCTCTTGGAGAAGACAAACTATTCTCTGGATTTTTTTTTTAAACAAATGCTACATTGCCCGCTATATCTTCCCTTATCTCCCTGTAGTGTGTTAGAAAAACAACACCTATGTATGAAAATACTCAAAGAAAAGCTGATTTTACTGTTTTGGCAATAGAACCTAATCAGTTTGAATGTCAAAAGTAACTTTTTTAATTGCCTAGACTTTTTCAGTCAAATCTGCTGAAGAAGCTATATGACAACTAATAATTTTCAGGTGGCTGAAAGTCAGAAGCAATTGGAGTCTTTAGAGAAAGAAGCAAAATCTGTCCAGTCCCAAATTGATGAGGTATGTCAAATCATTATAGTTTGGTTTCAAATTTTAGCCATTTCTCTATGTGCTTCATGTTGTGTTTGGGTCTTTTGATTTTGTATTAAGGGTGCAGAGGGAATATGCTGTATAAACCAGAAGACTTTATAAGGCTTGGTTCTTTTGATTGAATTGCTAAATTGATTTAGCAATTCTGATTTTTTTACAGTGATTTCCATTTATTGTGAAGTACAATTACCTTGTCTTCTCTTTGCCTTCTTTCTCCACAAAGAGAGTGTTCCAAAACTAAATAGTAACATGTCATGGAAAATGTGAGAATACATGTATAGCACAGCTAGAAAAGTCCAGAATAAGAATCATTAGAATAAGAATTATGACCCCCACATACATCTTCACCTATAGCCTTTAAGCAAGACACTATTTTATTTCACTTAGGCAAAGTCCACCCTAAAAGTTTATCAGATTAATACAGAGAGACTCAAGACATCAATTCAAGATGCAGTGGAAGAAAACTGCCATCTCCAGGAAAGTGAGAAACAGGTAAGTTCTTCTTAGTTATTGCTAGAAATACTGTATTTTCTTATGATATTATGTAAATGGGATTTCTCCAAGGAACTCACTCTCAACGTGTTTATACTCCCTTTTTGTTCTACTAAATGGAATAAAATTATTTTGTGTTCTCTGTCTAAAATCTTATTTTGTACGAAATTTAATAATCAGAGTTTGTGAGGACACATGCGTAGAGTTCAGTGAGAGAGAGAGTATGTAGTAAGACTCAGGAGTTTTGCTGAGACCTAGAGGAAAGCTAAAAGATTTGAGAGGATTCATGGGATTCATCCTTTGTAGAGGCAGAGAGAAAATATACTTGATCCAGAAAAAAAAGGAAACTGCAGAGTATCAAATGGCTATTGCAGCTAATGCAACAGGATAGCAGCATAATACCCTTATTTTTCGGCTCTTCCACTGTCTCATCTCTGTTAGCTGATGGGTGAGAGATTAAAATTCTGCTTGTGTGTAGATAATACGCAACACAACAGGCTGAAGTGCAATTCACCCTTGATTCTTCATTGTAGCAATCACACTAATGACACTATCTGATATTTCTAATAGATAGAAATCACTAATCTGATATTTCCCCTTTAGCTTTTACAGGAAGCTGAAGGATGGGGTGAACGATTTGGTGAACTAAACGAACAAACTAAGTTGTGTGAAACTACTAAAGCAGATATAGAAGAGGTACTGAAAAATAAAGAGAGTCAAGTAAAGGTAAGTTTTGACAGCTAGCATTGGGGCAAATTATTCTAACTAAAGCCAATCATTGAGTTGCAGGCAAGTCTAGCAGTCTCTCCTTGTCCTAAAATATATTAAGCTGTTTTGAGTTTGTTTGCTGTCTCCATCCTTTAATGTCTTGTTCCCTGCTAAGTTAAAAAGATTGCTTAGCAGCACAGTGGAGCGGTTTAACAGCCTGTCAAGCCAGTTTGTTGAACAATAAAAAGCTCTCTTAGTTGTGATGAAATATTTGCCTCTTTATGTGCAGCTTGGGAGCTGAGGGTGTATACTCAAGCCCTGCTAAAAGTGTACAAATTTGGCTTGGTGGAAAATCTTTATAAAGGCACAGCTGTTGACATGCTGGTGTATGTTTTAATAGCAAAATATAACCAGACATGTCGAATCTTGTGTATGGGGCTCACTTAATCTACTAAGGGAACTAAGCAAAGGGCAGAAATCCTGAAAAAAATGATTGGTTTATTTCATCATTTCTTGGTTGTGTGGGCTTTTTCTTAGTCACTGACGCAGTACTTGCTGAAGATGAGAGACTGGAGTTCAGCAATAAGAGAAGATGATTGTGATGCTGAAGATAATCACTGGGACATGGATATAAAGGGTGAAACAGAGAACGGAGAGCACTTAGGTATGGTTTGTATAGCTTCACATCTTAAATATTAATTAACAACAGTAATTACTCTTGAACATTTTGGAATTACAGAACAAAGGTAATTCCAAGGAAGTTGAAAGGTTAGCTTTGTATAAGTTGTATTTTCTAAAAGCACTTGGACATTTAAATGATGCTTGGACAGCTGTGCTACTGTTAGCAGTGTGTGGATATAGCTAAAGCTATATTGCTCATTGCTCATTATCATAGAGCAATGCAAAAAATCAGTGGTGAGTCTCTTGCAAGGTGCCTTCAGCCAATGCTAGTATTAAGCAGTGACTCTCAGTAATTTTTAGGTGGGAACCTTGCTTTTATTTTTTCTTGAGGCCCCTCCTAGCAGCAGCATTGTGAGTCTTTAGAGCCTAGTTTCTACTTCCCTGTCCTAATGCACATGTTATTTGTTGCCTGCAGTATGGTAGCTCTGGAATTGGATGGGTGTAGATGTGGGTGCCCTAAAAGCAGCACAAAAGAGCCTTTTTTTCTTGCTGCAGCTTCTTTTCGTGCTGATGATGATACCATAGTGCACATCCCAGTAATTCTTAAAGAGTGCATTCAGCATCTCCAGCTTAACATGAGCATTCTGAGTCTGGTTGATAAGCAAAGCACTAGGATACAGATGTATTACCTCCCTCCTTGGTCCCTCTTCTTTTTGTTGTTTTTTTTTTTTTTAAATTTTATTTTTCCTCTAACTATGCTATGCTTATCTTGATACATTTGAGATTTGCTTTTTTGGAAAAATAAAGTTAGGAAGCTCTGTGGCAAAGTTTTTAATGCTTTTTGAGTGACTCCTTCTATTCTGTCAATTAGATGATGAGCAAAAACGAACTGTGAAGAAACTGATCTATGCTGCAAAGGTATGTGATTCATGAGAAGCTACTGGATGGATGGAAGGGGGGAAATAGAGGAAATATGTGCAATTTTTGTGATAAGTTTAATTGCATATAGCACTATCACAGAGTTCTGTACCTTTTGATATTTGGGCATGTTTTTTTTTGCATGAAAATAGTTTATTGTGATAATAAAATGCTCTTTTAAAACATATTTTGATTGCAGTTAAATGCCTGTTTAAAGACCCTAGAAACGGAAAGAGATCACATGTATTCAAAACTATCTGATGAAAACAAAGCTAAAGGAGAGCTCGCAGGTAATTGAATGTTGTTTTGTTCTTAAGATTAATAAGGTGCTGCTTTTGTAAAATGATGTTACAAACTGTATTACATCTGGTAAAAAAATTGGATTAATTCTGCAGTAACTGCTCTGCTTGATTTTTTTAACATGCCTTGTTTTAATTTGCTTAGCTAGTTTAAGTATTTGATTTTAGAGGTAAAGCAATTGATTTTATGAAATCACCATTTACAAGTTCTTGTCTGCTCTCCTGGAATGTTATTTTATCTGTTACAGAATCTTAAAATACATGGGCCAAGTGATATTAGTAAATCTGTAATGCCTTCTTTACATAATTTCTGGACATGAGAAAATGGAGAATAGGATACATTTTAAAACCATCTAATAAAAAAATGCTTTTTAATTTGGAAAGATAATTTCACAAATCTGAGTTCTGCCTTCAGGCTACTTAACAAGACTTCTTGTGGGTAAAACTGCAACAGGATATGATTGTGCAAATTTTACCCCCTTAGTAGAAGGATTGAAAATAATGAGAGCCCTACATGGAAACTTACATTGTGAATTATAAAATTGCTTTTTTTTTTTTTTCAGAGAAGCTGTACAGTTTAGAACAAAGGCTGGATATGTGCTCTGAGCTGCACTTTGTGACAGGCAGACAGCTTAGTTGCTGGTTTCCTATAAAAAGGAGCAATATGGCTTCTCAATTTGTATGATATGTTCAATTTTATTAGCATACAGTTGCCTACATTGTTAAATCAGCTTAGGAGCAAAGACCTTTACAGACTTTTTTGTGTGTACTAAAATACTGAGGATGTTTTTTGCAAATCATGTGATGTCCCAGTGTAACTATCTCTTAAATTTGACAGAACGTATAGAACACCTCCAAAGTCAGCAAGCTTCTTTGAAGTCTGAAAATGAACACATTGAAAATGAAGTCCAAAAGCTTCAGCAGAAACTTAAAGTTATGACCGAGCTTTATCAAGAAAATGAAATGAAGCTGCACAGGTGCTGGTTCTTCCTCTTACATTCTGATTTGAGTGTAACCCTTTGATTTAGGGGTGTTATTGGAATGGAATGGAGCATGTCATGGTCTTCAGAAGCCTGTGTGTGGATGTGGCAGGGGGGAGTAGGGGGAGTCATTTTAGGGGACAGTGGTAAATTTAGTTCTAGTAGCCAGAAGTTATTTCTTCGAAGAGTAGGTGTAATGTTGAAAGCAGCAAGAAGAACCTTTACTGACCTTTTTAAAGTATTCCTTTCAATAATCTGCTTAATTGAATAGGAATCTATTAAAATGAATCTGCAGTGGCAAGTCAGAAAGGTAAAATGTTTTTTTCTGTGTATATGAATTTTAAATATACCACCCTCAAGCTCAGCAAACATATACTGCTTATCAAAGACTTTGGAAAACCCAAAAAGGAGTAGGGAGAAACTGGCATGATGAGACAGCAGAATGAAAGAATCTACTAGTTTTAGCAAGGCATCTGTTAAAAAGCTGGGTGTGCTCAACCAAGGAAAATAGAAAAGTGGGTAATTATGACTGAGTATAAAAAAGGTTTTGATTGTATTTTTAAAAGATCTTTGAGTTAGCAAGTTTGTTTGCTAAAGACCACTGTTGACAGGAAAATGAGTACTTTTCTCTGCTCAGCAGCAGCATCCATGTGTGTTCTGCAGAATTATCATGTGCATTATCTATGACATGGAATATGAGTTTTCTGTTCTGGAGTATTTAATAAGGCATAAAAAAGAGGGGCCCAGAAAGGATTTTTTTTTTTTGTAGCTCATAACAATCTTTTTTTCTGCTCAGAAAATTATTGTAAAATGCAAGAAAATTATTGTAAAATTATTGTAAAATGTAAAAATGCAGGAAAAAACACCAAAAGTTAGTGTAATTTGGTTTTAAGTTTATTTGGTTTCTATTTGATTTGACTTGAAATGGAAATAACTATGTTTTTTTTTAATTTCCTTAAAGGAAGCTGACAGTAGAAGAGAGGGAACGTCTACAGAAGGAAGAAAAGCTTTCTAAAGTAGATGAAAAAATTAATTATGCTGCTGAAGAACTAAACAGCTACAGGTAACTAGATTTGGGTTACTGCAGCCACTTGTCCCAAAGTTGATAAAAGGCAGTAGAGAATTAATAAGTATAATTGAATGTATTTTCTTCCAGTTTTTCTTTTCTGTGTGTGTATCATATGCCCCTGTATGTATAATAATACATACTAAGGGGACTTTTGCTCTGTTAAAATAGAGCATGGAAGATCACTAGTGGCCTTTCTTCCATTGGAGTGCTAATTGTATTGACATGTTAGCTTTAATTGAATCACAGAAGTTGGTCTCTAATCTAGTCCTCAACTCCAGAGATTAAAATATGCAGTTGAAAGAGTGCTGTGAAATGAATGCAACGTTCTGTTTTTCTTTAGATCCTAATATGTTATGTAGTTACAGGGTTCTATTTCTGTCTTTCTAAGCTGGCCAGGAAGTACCATTTTTAAAAAAATTCTCTACTAAGATACTGTGATATGAGCCTAGAATTTTTACTGCCATTATAAGTTTTTATGTATCCCATGGTAGCCTAAGTGACAATGCTGTCTTCTGGTTAAAAGATCTTAAACTACTTTGCTTCACATCTTACTACAATATTGTAAATCCTAATTTTGTTACAGGCAGCGAGCAAAAGATCTTGAAGAGGAGCTAGAAAGAACCATTCTTTCTTATCAGAATCAGGTACATGCTTTGTCTTACCATCTGTGCCACTAGGAGGGATGTCATTGCAACTGAAATAACACACATTCCTGATATGTTGTGATTGGTTTTGTTGCATGAGTTTTTTGCCTTCCACCTCCCTTAATCCCCTCTGGTTTTGACTGGTACATTTCCATAGCAGAGATCATCAGATAACTTGGTTAAAAGGATAATTTTTAAGTTCTGATATCTCATTATAAATTATCTGTTCGCGTGGATTAGATGATCTCTTGAGGTCCCTTCCAATCCTTGATAATCTGTGATTCTCTGAATGAAAGCAAATAATAAATCTTGAATTTTCTTCTTTAAATGAGTAACGGTCTATTGAATGTCTTTCACAGATTACTTCACATGAGAAAAAAGCTCATGATAACTGGGTAAGTTCTGATTTTTGTGTATTCTAATATTTTCTCATGATTGAAATAGCATGCTTTATTGCTTTTTTGTTTCTTATTAAAAGAAAATTAACCTGTCACCTTTAATCATATTAATTTCTTTCAGAAATACACAAAAGCATGGTAAAAATGGGTCTATCATGTAAAATTGGTGGAATAATTAAGCCAGATATCTATGAGTATCAGTATATTACAGTGGCATTTGCCATAGCAATAAATCTGCTGGAATTACATGTTACCATTTTAACAAGTGCATGACATTTTTGCTAACAATAAAAGCTTTTTGGCCTTGTTTCAATGCCACATTAGTTTTTTCCCCTGAATGTACCTCACTCCTTTTATCTGCTAATAGAAGACATTATGTCCTGTGAGAACAGTGTGTTCCAGTGGAGAGTTCCCTAAGAACCTTGCTACAAAAATCCATTTTTATGTTTTTTTATAAACAGGGAGCTTTTAAAATACCTACTGACTAACGCGTTCTTCAATTTCACAGGATGGTGATGCATGTCAGAGTCAATTTCAGGTCATTTATGCACGAGTCTCATCTTGTAAAAATACGGTTGACATGCTTCAGATGGGGGGGTGGGAAACATCTTGGACCTAGAACCTGTCACATTTATGATGCATTTAATAAATAATACCTAAGTATCTTGATTTTTTTTGTTGTTTTTTATCTCTTCTCAAAGCTAACAGCCCGAGCAGCTGAAAGACACCTCAATGATATAAAGAAAGAAAACGCACATAACAGACAAAAGTAAGTGCAGTTCTCATCTGACTCTAAACAAATGCAGTTGGGCATTGGAGTATGTTTTGGATTTATGCAATTTGGTGTTTTCTAGAACTAGGTCAGTTGTGAAGCAAACAGGGCAGAGAGAGCACAGTGTCCCATTGGAGGTCTCAAAGGGAGCAGTTTGAGCATTTCTCTAATGATAACGTGCAGGAGCGTAAGAGCGTATTTCAGTCTTTGTTTCAGGTTTAGGAGATTGTAGTTTGTTTCAAATACCTAAGTCTGGTTACCTAATGATTTCATGGCTTGTTTTAGAAGTTAACACTCAGCTAAGAGGTGTGGTGATGATGGTCTAGAGGAACATTTAGGTGTGAAGTTAACTAGTACCTGGAAGGCAATTTAGAATGCTCCTGTGATATCTAACATGCCTCTTCAGCTTATGAATTACAATTTAAATCCAGTATCATGGAGAAATGCTTACAGAACTCTGAACTTTAGAATTGCTTTGTCTCTTACTTAGGGAATAAAAAAACCTGCTTTGCAAACTGTAAGTAGAGAGCCTAGCAGGAAATAGTGCAGTGTGCAATTATTTTTGCACTTCTGTTTACTACTTTTTTGTCGCTTATTTGCAGATTAACTGAAGCAGAATTTAAACTTGACCTTTTGGAAAAAGATCCTTATGCTCTTGATGTTCCAGTAAGACCATTTGGCAGAGGTACAGTATTCAATTATAAAATAGAGCCCAATTGTTTTGGGTTCTGGTTTGGTTTTCCAAGGCCACACATGGGTCATTGTTTGAAAACCAGCTTGCTCACACGTATGTACAAATAGCAGACATTTAAAAAAGGAATTGGGTCATAAGTGACTCTAGGTCATGTTGAATATTTTGTTGGAACTAAGAGCATTTTGTATTAATGAGAGTAGACTAGGAATATGGTCCCTGTGATAATTACAGCAGTTTTCATTCCACTTGCACAATTCATTTTTAATACTCACCCGAGGAGGTAATTACTTGATGCAGTTTGCTAAACTGAATATTGTAAACTTGAGTATTTTGTTTTAAATGTTCCAGAGCCTTCCCCATATGGACCCTCACCAATGGGCCGGCCTTCATCTGAAACAAGAGCTTTTCTTTCCCCTCCAACTTTATTGGAGGGCCCTTTAAGGCTTTCACCTATGCTTCCAGGTGGAGGAGGAGGAAGAGGTACAATTCTTACACTTGAAAATGTATCTATTTTGGATTTCTCTGTCCTCAGCTATAAGCCTATCACACCTTTTCCTCTTGCTGGTGACTGAAACTATTGAAGGAACCAGTTCAGTGTAACCAGTGAATTGGATAAATAAATTCTTCCTGTTTTTCCTTTTCCTTCTAAAGTTGCCTAATGTATAACAGTAAAACTGATAATTTAGTTGTTACTGGTAGGTTGGTCAGGGGATTCAGTTTAGAAGCACAGACTGAGAAGATTGAAAAGCCAAATCTAGTGTGTCTTTATTTCTGGAAAATGAGGTTGTGCTGAAATGAACTTAACATTTTAAAGTAAACAAGAGTGGGTTTGTTCTAAATTTGAGGCAATGAGTACACACAGAGACAGTTTCAGCTTCTTCCCTCGTGGGAAAAGGGGCAGAAAAGTTGTGTGCAAGGAGTAAAATTCAGAGATTGAGGAGTAGGTGAAAGCAAGACACTGTGTCATAGGTTCTCAGGGAAGAAAAATACACACCATATATTTGATATTGATGGAATGAGTGTATATAGATGCTAGTGTAGAAAATATTCAGTATCTGTTATGGGTAATATTGAAGCTACTCTTACTACTACTGTTGTATCTGTTGAAACCTGCACTTACTTTATGTTTAATCACCTCTAAATGTCTCTTCTGTTTCACTAATCAACATTGATTTTTTTTGAAGATCAGCATGAATTATTATTTCTTTGTAAAAAGCAAATCCAGTTGATTCACTTTTCTGACTCAAAAGCTTGAGACTGATTGTTCAGTTATAGCTCTACCACACTTCAAGCAAAAGCAAACCAACGATTTCTTTGTATAGAGACAACAAGCACTGATAAAACTGATGTGCCCAGTGTATTTTTACATTGTAGCTCTGCTCTTGCTGGTGTGGAAGTTTAAAACCTGGATTTCAGGGTGCAGTTTTAGGAAAGAAGGAGGCTGTGTAAAGCCATAGTTATTATCCCTTTTCATAATGGACCACTAATTTAACTTGGCCAGATTAAACAAATCTTGGGGTTAAATAATGCCATTATTGTGTCCTTTCAACTTTGCACTAGACACAAAATGGCTTCAAAATTTAGGCTGAATGTTGGGGTAGTGAATTGTATAAGTTTTCATTCAAAATCGATTTTAAAGGAGGCTAGCAACTTAAAACCACTGTTACAGTTTCTCTTGCATTTAGTTACTTGTTGACCTGGTCTTCTGTCATTTTCTTCCTTGAATAAAGAACTAGAAAAAAGCAAACAAGTATTGCATGTAATGTGTATCTTTCCTTACAATGAAAGTAACTTTTGATGTGCTAATTTTACTTTGATTAGCATTTTTGTCACTGAGAAGATCTATCTTAAGGCCACTAGTTTTAATCAAGTGAACCAGAACTCTTAAAATTATTACTTTAAATAGTAATAAATACATGCAATCCAGATAGCATTCTTGTTGAACTAAGACTTCTTCATTCTAAACAACCCTTTTAAAGACTTGTAGTGGACATTGCTGGTCATCAGCAAACAGCTGGAGTGTCATGTAGAGCCCTGCAACTCTCATGTCTTGACAGTGTTGCCATTCCATGATTTCATTCTACTATTTTAATAAAGAAAGCCATAGTAGAGCATTTAAAATTCAATTGTAAAACAGCTACCTGATTTTTTTTTTTTTAATTAGGATCCAGAGGACCTCCTGTCATGTATGAAGCTGGTAGTGAAAGAGGAGAGCTGAGTTCTGATAGATTAACTGATTCCCACAGACCACCATCAGATACTGGATCCCTGTCTCCTCCTTGGGACAGGGAACGCAGGATAATTCTGCCTCCACCAGGTATAAAAATCTACTTGCCTGTTATATGTATATCTCTTTTGCTTAAAAATATTAAGTGCTTTCTTGGGACTGGATGTGGAACTGCACTGAACAGTTCAGTTTTATAATTGCAGGGTTTTTTCCTCTTCAGTTGTGTGGCTCACTCACACTTCTTATATGTTGCTGGTAATGGTGTGCAGTCAGCTGTTGCATTTCATCATTTTACTGAGGGGGGTGTTCAGTGTCCCAAAAGACCTCTTTGGGTTGAATAATGAATTGGAGATCTGATTAAGAAGTTTTAATAGTTGCTTAGCGTTAAATAAAGAGTAACTAATGATGAAATATAGGATTTTTTTTTTTTTTAATCCATATTAATAGTACATTAGTACCATAGTACAGCCATCCTGTTTGGTTCATATTTTCATGTTGATACTGACACACTGATAATGAACAACAGCAAAATGAGCTGTTGTTCTCACTTCTTCAGCAAAACGTCTGTATTGCACATTTAGCACTCAAGGAAGAAGGAGGTGAATCAAAAAGAATTCTACTAATAATTCCCAAGTGAGCAATGCTTCCTATGTACCTGCAATGAGGAAGCAAAAAATGCTGTAAATTTGAAAAAAAAATCTAGAAATTAAGTAAAGTACACAGGTTAGAGTACCTCAATTATTAGATTATAGTTGCTGCACATCTGTGTGAAAGCCTACTCATACTTGGTGGGATTCTTATCTTTAGATTGGTTTGCTCACCCTGATTTATAGTCACTTGGGATACTTACAGGAGTGTACAATATGCAGAGAATTTTGCTGGTTTAAAATGACATGGAATGGGTGGAATAAATCTTCACTGACCTGTTTTACAATTCCTTCAATGTTAGTTGAGCCTTACAGTGACCCAGTTCCTCCTCCTCCTCGAAGACAAGAAAGATTTTTCCCTCATCCTCCAAATACTGGAAGACTTTCTGGACCAGCAGAGCTACGAACCTACAATATACAGTCCTTTGATAAAACAGGTGGGAATTGCTTCCATTGCCAAATGGAGAATCTCAGTATGGATTGACCGCATGTAGGGAGTTCAGCACTGAATAACTTTATTTAACTTTTGCCTACAGATGGACAAACATCTTCAGAGAACAGCCCACAAACAGAACCAAGTGGAAATGAGATGAAAGATCATTCTAACCTGAGTGTAAGTAGCTGAACAGAAGCTTGATTTAAAGAAGCTTGAATGTTCTGCAAAATACTTAGGTCACATTACATTGCACTCTGCAACCTGAATTATAAAAGCCTATTTATACTTTTATCATACCACTTACAGCCTTTTTATGTAGGGCGAACACAATCCCTGCTGAAAAGTAATTATAATGCAAAAGATTGAACTGTGGTCAAACTGGTGGTCAGTGCACATAGAATCATAGAATACTTTGGGGTGGAAGGACCTTCAAGATCATCTGGTTCCAATTTACATCCATCACTACTAGTCCTTCCACCCCATATCCTATTAAAAAGTCCTACCCCAGCCTTTCCATAGCCCCCTCCAGGCATTGAACAGCTACTCCAAGGTCCTGAGCCTTCTCTTCTCCAGGCTGAACAACCCCAACTCCTCCAGTGTGTCCTCAGAAGGCAGTTGCTCCAACCCAGTTGGCTTCTGGGCTGCAAGATCTCACTGGTGGCTCATGTTGAGTTTGTCATCCTCTGACACCCCCAAATCCTTCTCTCCAGAGCTGCACTCAAGTCACTCTCCAGCCTGTGTCTGTGCTTGGGATTGCCCCGACCCAGCTGCAGGACCTTGCACTTGGCCTTGTTGAGCTTGATGATGTTGGCATGAGCCCACCTCTCAAGCCTGTCAAGGTCCCTCTGGATGCCATCCCTTCCTTCTGCACCACACAGCTTGGTGTCACCTTCAAACTTGCTGAGGGTGCCCTCCATCCCACTGTCCATGTCTCCTACAAAGATGTTGAATGGCTGTGGTCCCAGTACTGATCCCTGAGGAACACCTCTCCTCACATAGCCAGCCTTGCTCAGGATGATGCCCCAGCTGAGGCAGAGCTGGAGCTCCAGCTGCTGGGAAACGTGAATTTACATGAGGGGGGGCCTGATGGGTATTTCCTTGTGTTGCAGAACTCTCTGCCTGAGCAGCCTCTGGCACCTGAAAGTGAAGCCATCAGTTCAGGGTTTGGTCCTCCTCCTCCTTTCCCTCCGCCCAGACCTCCCCTGATGCCCGTGGACCCCAGAGCACCTTTCATGCGTCGAGGCCCTCCTTTTCCTCCCCCACCTCCCATGGGCATGTACGGACCTCGGGAATGTTTCCCACCACGAGACTTTGTGCCCCTGCGCCCTCCTCTGCCAAGTAGGTGCTTTTTGACAGTCTTCAAGTTGTGGCTTGTGTGTAGTTAGGCTGTTGCTGTGCTGGTGTGTATTTGCTACTGGGATTGATACTAACTGTATTCCTCTCATCCTCTCACAGTAAGAACCCCATTTCCCATGAGATCTTATCCTGCCTATCCACCTCAACGGCCTGGATTTTTGCCCCCACCACCACCTCCTGAAAACAGAGTGGATCCACCACAGCCAAATCCATCAGCTGCACAACAGCCCCAGACAGACACTTGACAGTCAGTGTACCCAGCCCTCTCTCTCTCTGCTCATGACATTTTTTTTTCCTGATGTTAAGTAGCTGTTGTTACTTAGGTATATA
>VZTY01019208.1:24568-35871 GCA_013400935.1 Turnix velox
TATATATATAAAAGTACTTTGCTCAAATTGAAGCTTAATAGAAAATTCTCAGGATAGTAGTTTGTAAATATCTATATGAAATGACTATGAATATTGTTAATAAGTGATTCCCGTTGTACAATAGTCATTTTAAATTAAGTATTTCTAACTTGAGTGATCTCTTCAGAGGTGTACAAAAGTCTGGCTGCTTTGTCCTTGTTTATCTGTACAGGGGGTCTCTCTGCATGCCAAAAGGAATGCCCTGCTGCTTTATGAATAGAATGTGAAAACAAATGGAAAGAGTTAATAAAAGTCTCCTGGAAATGAAGGCACTGTCACTCTTGCCATGGTGGGTACCATAGAAGTACCTGAAGAGGATTTACATCATTCCCTACTCCCATTACTTGTAATGACCTCAGAGCTTTTCACTTCAGCTGTGAAAGAGTGCGTTGGACAAGGACAGAGTGGGAGGGAAAGAAACAGGAAATGTAGAGCAACTCTCCCCTCACTCTTTGAAACTTGTGTTTTATTGCAGTAGTGCCAGTGTTTCCTTTATGAGATGGAGGAAGGAGTGAGAGCTGTGTTGAGCTTCAGCACCGCCAAAGCTCTGCCTTTCAAAGTGCAGGTCTGCAGAAAACCAATATGAGGTGGTTTGTTTTTTTTTTTTCTACTGTCTCAACATTATTAGTCTTTAGATTTTAACACTGGCATTTGTGAAGCTGGGGGAGACAAAAACCCTCCACTTCCAGTTCCTTCAGTTCTGCCTACCTGGAGTATTGTGTCCTCAACAGAAGAAGGACATTGAGCTGTTGGAGCAGGTCCAGAGGAGGCCACCAAGATGATCAAAGGGCTGCAGCACCTCCCTTTTGAGGACAGGCTGGAGGAGTTGGGGTTGTTCAGCATGGAGAAGGCTCAGGGGGGACCTTAGAGGAGCTTCTCAATACCTGAAGGGGGCTACAGAAAGGCTGGGGTAGGACTTTTTAATAGGATATGGGATGGAAGGACTGGGAGGAATGGATGTAAATTGGAAGAGGGGAGATTCAGGATGGAGAGAAGAAAGAAATTCTTTCCTGTGAGGGTGGAGAGACATTAGGACAGGTTGCCCAGAGAGGCTGTGGATGCTCCCTCAATCCCTGGAGGGGTTTAAGGCCAGGCTGGATGAGGCTTTGGACAATCTGGTGTAGTGGGAGGTGTCCCTGCCTATGGCAGGGGGGTTGGAACTTGATGATCCCTTCCAAGCCAAACTATTCTATGATTTTCACTGACTATTGTACCATCTAATGACTTCATCTGGAAGCTGTGGGCTCCTCTGCTGGTTCAGCTTCAGATTGAAAAGCACATAATTACTCGTGGTGCAGTCAGTTTGTAGGGGACTCTGAAGATAAATAAAGGAGGGTGTTTTTAGCAAGCTCTTGCTTGTAGCCATGGCTGGGGTCAGTTCTGCAGCTGTTCCCCTGTTCTCTGCACAAACACCCCCCCCACACACACAGAGGCATTTGAAGCACTTTTAATATAAAGGCAGCCACCACCACGCTCCATAATTAGAAGTTATTAAAAGAAGTGCCAGCCCACTTGCTTTTTGGTGATTGTTTAGGTTGGGTCTGCCAAGGGAAAGGAGCTTTTTCTTTTTTCTTTCTGCAACTCCTGCCATTGTTTCTGCAGATGCTTAATCCAGCTTCAGAATTCCTCTGCACAGAATGCCTCATTCCTGTGTTTTCTTTATTCTTCCTACTCCTAGTTTTGTCCTCAAAGGCGTTTCTGAAGCCCTTTGTACCCAAGTTATCCAGCAACAACTTGGCCAACAATCCTGCAGCATCACCTACATAGCAGTTACACGTAAATAGCAGTTACAACAATCTATTCACCTATAACATCATTTTTAGCCAATTCAGTTGCTTTCTAAAAGGTCCCAAGTTTCCCTGGAAGGCTTCCCAGGATTCTAAAAGAAATTTTGTGGGGTTTTTTTCCCTTTGTATCAGTTCCAGGAACAATCAGAAGTGCCAACTGTCCCCTTCACCCCATACTTATAATCAGTAGATACCACGCAGGCCCTCATGAGTGACCATATTGCCACCAGAAGAATCCTTTCCTCTTTTTCCCCACTCGCACTAAGGCCTCTTGCTTACAGAAGTAGCTGTATTTTAAGAACAAATTCAAATACTAAATTTGTGCAGCGGAGCTTAAATACATATTCTGGCTTGTAACTGAGTTCACGGGCTGCTAAAACCAAAATGAAAGGGCCACACATCTTAAGTGGTCTCTTCCTCCTTTCCTATCTTTCAAGTTAATTAATAATGAAGTGGGAAAAAAGAGTAAAACTGACACATTTCTGTAAGAGGAAAGATGCACTAAGTCAGGCAGTTACCCATAGAAACTAGAGAGAACACTGACATCCTGGCACCTCTGTTTAGGGGGTGCAGCAAGTTATGAAGTTGCACAGAAAAAGCAAAAAAATTCTTCATCAGTTTGGGACTAGATTCAAGGTTCAGATGGTGCTGAACCACACAAACTGGGCCCCGAAAGGCACTCGAGAGCAAGTTCCATCACATTTCTGGGGTAGAGAAAGCTGTAAGAATTTCCTTTACTCCCCCCACAGTAAAAGCCCAGAAGAGGCAGCAGTTTGGGCAACAGCAGAGTGAGGTTGGGAAGGTGGAAGAGCACCTGCAGCCTCCTGCCCACCCCAAATCCCACAGGACACCCAACCCCTGTGGCTGCTCTTCCCCTCGGCAGCTTCTCAGGACCCTGGAGCACAGAGAAAACTGAAGCATTGCAGGTATTCATCATCTATTTAATAGTGGGACACCACAGAAGTACTACACATTTGTTTTCTTTGAGCACATTAGATTTTGATTTTTTTTAAGCAGTCGCAACGGATGCAGGAATTTCTCAAAACTAATTTTCTATAGTCTACAAACCACAGTTTACTGTATCAGTCTAATTAAGTCATAGCGAGATATTCTCTGTGATAACTGGTCTGATGTTTAGCACAGCATCCTTCCACATCCTCCCCCCCCAGATGTTGACAAAAATTCAGCCAAATTTTTTTTTTTTTCTTAAAATTCCTGTATGACTTATTTTAGACTCTTTTGTTGACCTAAACACAAAGGGAGCTACCAGTTATACACAGCTTATGAAGGATGATGTTGCGTTTAATCCTAAAAATAAAATCTTCATGCTGATACAATAAATTATTTTATACAGCGATCAATTTTTAATGCTTTATTCATTGATTAAAAGAATATTACATTTAACATAAACCACACAACATCAGTCATCGATTCAAACATTCAGCTGATTTCCTTACATTTTCTGTCAGGAGTTTGTTTTTTTTTAATTTTTTTTTCCCCCATCTGATCACACTTATATGATAAAATCTCACCACATCTGGCATTTACACACACTGTGCCAGTGGATTCACTCTACTGATGTACATATAAAATCCGCATGGTATGTGCTCACTGGAGACAAAACAGCGCACACCTGTCAAAAGGTCATTTTAATAGAAGATGGTAAAACCATTTGTAAAACACATATAAATTTTTTTCTTTCATAAATAGAATCATATCTGGACATCTGTTGCATAAATTGTGGTTTGTTCTTTTTTTTTTTATTTTTTTATTTTTTTCTCCAAAGCTTACAATAGAGCAGCCAGGTCTCAGCACTGCTGGGCACCCACGTTGGCCACTTAACTTTATTATTATTGCAGACTGTCCTTTAAACATTAAATGCACAACATTCGTACCACTTAAAACTGGGGTCAGGTGGAAGTCTCACAGAGACCACGTCTGTACCGCGGTTGCCCTGAAACAGTTAAATCGGCTTTTAAAGCCTCTCAGATATAACAAGATTTTAAAACATACTTCATGGAATGTTCTTCATGCATCGTTAGCAGCTCATACCTGTGATAGAACAAGCTTCCTCCTCTTGTTTAGTTTCCTTCCCTTCCTTTTACATTCACTATTCACAGTGAAACAGGTGCATGTTTGTTAAAGAGTTCTGAGGTTGCTGACTGAGCCACAGCACAGCTGTGTACCACAGGTCGAAATTCGACCTTATATATTACAATCTAGCAGTATCTGGCTGGCCACGAGTGGGCCTGCCCCTGCCAGCATGTGGGCACTTCTTCGTTTTTAATCTATTCTTTGGCAGCTGACACAGGCGCTGACAGAGAAAATCCAGTGACTTGGTTGCTAGGGGTTTCACGACTAATGTTTGTTTGCAGGTGGAGACCCTCACTCATGTTACAAGTCTTTTTTACCTCCTGGGAGTGCACGTTCTTGGCTGGCTTTTTTGTTTCCTTTCTCACTTTTAAACTTTGGCCCAAAGCTAACTTCTAAAGGAGAGGCGAAAGTAAGCAAGGAAAGAGCGTGCAAAGGATCTGAAATACTCACGGAGTGAATTTCTAAGTGAAAAGCTAGAGCCTAGCAGTTCAGAGAAGCCAAGAAGGGGAGTGTAGCCACACGTCTGCACATGAAATACAGCCAGGTGAGAGTCTCACAAGGATTGACTTCTCTCCCTTGAAGCCCTATAAAGCAGCAAGCTACTCCACTAAGCACACAGTGACAGCACAGAAATCCACGTGGATGTGGGGTATTAAAAGGAGTTGGCTCCCAAGCACAGAACTCCCAAGATAACAGGAAAAAAAAAAAAAAGAAAATCATTTAAAAAAATGCAGTTACTCTTAAAAAGTTAGCTGGCAACCTCAGCCAGCCTGCAGCTGCATCTCTCCAAGGTTTGGTAGACAAGTCCATTAACCGTGAAAACCCTAAACACTGCCACTTTCAGCTTCTAAACCAATACCCGACTACGTTCTTTGATCAAGAAGTAGAATACACATATATAATTCTATATACCTAATACTGATTAAACACAGCACAAAAGGGGTTAATTCACGCTACTGGAAAAAAACCCAAAAAAACCAAAACAAAGCAAAAAAAAAGAAAACACCAACAAAAAAAACCCCCAAAAAAACAACAACAACAAAAAAACCCCCCATAACAGGACCCTACTTGCATATGTAACCACAGGAATTGTAAAGAAGGGGTTAAATGCCTTCACTGAAGCTCTGCATCTCTCTGTAGAAGTGACGGGTGGGCTCAGTGAAGACACTGAGCAGCTCGATGTCCATGACGGCGTGCCAGGGCCGACCCAGTCCCAGGGACACTTGCTCTATGAGGTTGTGCACGGGATCCACATCCTGGTCAGCCAGTTCTCCTTGGTCGAAATCAATGCTTTCCTCTGTCACTTCCAGAACTTTCAGGTCAGAGCCACGAAGACGAGCGATGGCGATGAGATTGTGAGCCCAAACTGTGTAGCCTAGGGAGGAGGAAAAAGAAAGAATTGATACCAAATCATCTCTACATCCTTCACATTCTATTTTGTCGTCCTCCGTCTGGCAGAATCCATGAAACTCCATTTTCTAGTCTGATTGAAGAAGCATAAAAAGTACTTGTCATTTGCCTAAGCTCTTCTAGATCTAGTTCTTTCAATATTTGTGGAAAACCAGACTAAAAAGTTACACGCACATCTTCAAACCTTGTACTCCTGATTGTTCCTGCAATTGATACAAAGGAGGAAAAAAACCACGTAATTTCTTTTAGAATCCTGGGAAGCCTTCCAGGGAAACTTGGGACCTCTTAGAAAGCGACTAATTTGGCTAAAAATGATGTTAAAGGTGAACTAAATTGTTGTAACTGCTATTTAGCTTCACGTAGGTGATGCTCCAAGATTGTGAGCCGAGTTGTTGCTGGATAACTTGGGTACAAAGGGCTTTTGGAACATCTTTGAGGACAAAACTAGGAAGAATAAAGAAATCATAGGAATAAGGCATTCCACACAGAGGAGTTCTGCTTTGTAATATAAATAGAATGAAAACAGCGAGTAATCAACTATTTTAAGTGAAATGTACAAAAGGACTCGTTAAAAAAATTGCTTATGCTAGAATAAAATTAGCCTGCTTTTGTTGCATTCGAGGTCGGGGGGGAGGAAAAGAAATGAAGCGAATAAAACAAACACAAAAACATCACACAAAGCAGAAGCCTCTCCAGGAAGTAGGGTCACACCAGTTAAAAAAAAAAAATCTACATCCAGCTTGCTATTCTGAAATGAAATACACTTGCAAAGCTTTCACTCCATTTCCAACATCGTTCACTGGCACCCCTCTTTAAAAACACCTTCTCCCCAGTTACCTGTAGTCCTGGCTGCAGCAAATGCCCAGCTCCTCCCTCCCTGCTCAGGTGCCAACCACAGAGCACCTGGGACCTTCCCTTTTTTTGGAGCTCTGTCAAGTCAGCCCTTTCACTGTGAAAGGAAAGGGTCTCACCAGACTGGGACTAGACTTCCTCTCCTCAGCCAACTTGTGTTCTTTACAAACAGGAAGCACAATCATCACACAACGTCAGGGATTGGAAGGGACCTCCAGAGATCATCAAGCCCAATCCCCCTGCCAGAGCAGGAACACCCAGAGCAGGCGACACAGGAAGGCTTCCACACACGGTTTGAATGTCTCCAGAGAAGGAGACCCCACAACTTCCCTGGGCAACCTGTTCCAGTGCTCTGCCATCCTCACCACGACTAAGTTTTTCCTCATATTTCTGTGGAACCTTATGTGTTCCAGCTTGCACCCACTGCCCCTGGTCCTTCTTGCTTGGATGTCACTGAGAAGAGCCTGGCACCATCCTCCTGACACTCACCCTTTACATATTTATAAACATGAAGAGGTCAAATCTAATCTTGTCAGCACACGAGCTCACAGTGAAACAGGAAATATTTTCAGCCTTCACTTTCACACAACCATCCACATGGTGGAACTTGCCCAGTGCAGACCACTTCCAGGAATGCTCAATTCCTGGTTATCCTCATTTCTGTGAGCAATCCTCATTAAATCCTTCAACTGAAGTTAGTTAGTAAGCTACGACAATGCTCAAGAACTCAGAGTTCATAAGCTACAACAATGTTCCTATTTTTGAACAGGAAAATATCAGTGTGAGGTCTAACATCAAGCAGAAGCCTTTTGAACAGCCCTCATGTTTTGGTTAGAAAGGCTGAGTGGTTGCAAGGACTTCACAGGTCAGACCCCAGGAGCACGTGCAAGGTCTCACTTACCATGGACAGCTAGGAGAGACAGTCTTGTGCACCTCCAGGCTAACAAGACAAGAGGATCTTCATTGCGGTTGTCACTAAGGTCTGGGAAGCCAGACATATCCATCACATCATTCATCAGGATAAAATGAGTGAGGAACTTGTCGTACTGCCTGGATATGAGGTCAACAACAGCCCCTGAAACGTAAGTGATGTAGCTGTCAAAGTGAATCCTCTCCAGGGGGATACTGGGCTTAAGAATCCTTAACATATCATCATTCTTCACATCAAAAGCCATGATGTAGACCCGAAGATTAGTGCTGTTGCGAGTCAGAGCCTTCCAGTTTTCATCTTCTGGCATGCTGTCCAGTGACTTGTGCATGATGGAAACACTGTGGACCAGGAGAGAGAGTCGATGCAAAGGCACGTGATTGCTGTTGGCCAGGACTCTTGCCATTTCAGCTGTGAAATCACAGAAATCCAAAGCCAGAGAACGCAGGTTGACAAAGCGCTCCAGTTCCACCGCAGTGATAAGGGTAGTGTTACCAGGGATGTGGTTGTCCAGCAGGCTCAGGTGTTCCATGGTGTTGGCTATGGGGTTTGATAAGGAGGACAGTGACGTGGGGGTTACTATTTGCAGCATGAACCCACAAGACAGCCATTTCAATTGCCTACTATTGCCTAGTATCTCTTCAAACAGCTGTTGTATTCTGCAAGGAAAAAATAAAAAAAAAAAAGATCCTATTAAAAATGGTTTAGTCTTACGACTGCATGGCATTCTATTTTTTATTTGAGAAGTGTTCATCTTTTCATTTATAACCTTCATTCTGCAGAAAGATGCTTTTATTATAGTTCTTGTGGACTTGAAATGCTAGAAACTGCCTCTGCAGCCCTCCCATTTGTCCTGTCCATTATGTATTTTTTTATTCTAGAATTCTCTTCTAGTTCAGATGAGCCCTGCTTCATCACGGGAATGTCAGCTTCAGAAGTATTTCTGCCAAGGCTTGAACTGAAGTCAGATTCTCTGACAATAAACCCAAAGAAAAAGTTTCTACCCCAGGAACCTCTCTAATTTCTTCCAGTGAACAACAGCTCTTCCACCTTTCATCAGATGCATCTATGAGATGTGCTGTAGTAGCTGCAGGAATGGGAGAATTTATTTCACAATCTCCCAAGTAGATTTTGTAATGCTTTACAGAACAACTGAAAAGATGAGAAATCAGTTTTGAGATGCTCAGTAGAACACAACCATCTGTAACACCTCCCTGTTTAAATTGTGCCTCTCATGCATCTCAAACACCTGAGCTTCTGAGAGCACTGTTCTAGCATTTACACAACTTAATGCAAGGGATGATGCAGAATCCTGTAGCTGTAATGATGGGTTCTCTGCCCTGTGGAAATTCCACTAAACTTCTAAAGAGAGAAATACTGATTCAACACCATCAAGACATCAACTTTTTTAGTGCAAGTAAAGTATTTATACCAGCATTAGATTTAGATTTATACCAGCATTTAGATTTGCCCCGGTCTTCTACCAGCTTGGAGGTCCTAAGAAACCTTATCAGCTACCTTACACCAGGCCTTTGCATATTTCATAAAAATACTTCGAATATGTCAATAAAGAATACTTAATAGTGATTGGTTTTGCCTTGGTTCTACATCAGAGCAGACAAGATGCACAATATAAGCCACTTGCCATTTAGTTTCAACGTATTTTAAGTAAGTTTTTCAAACACCCCAACCAGGATTTTTCCCTCCTATTTTTCGTAGAAAGACTGCATCTAATTGGAGTTTCCAAAAAGAGCTTGAACTGTGTTCTACTAGGTTAGACACATTAAATGAGTTCTTGGGAATCGATACCTACTTTATTACCACATTAACATCTACTTCAACTGCCTAGTAGGTAGTAAAACATTTCTCCTAATTCACACAGGGTTAGCTTAAGTCTCACTTATAAAGTTGAAGTTTAAGTGTGGCTTTAGTAAGTACAAAAGGAAACAGAAGCAAGAAGGCAACACAACTTCTGTTCATTTGCTGCCTGGAGGCAGCAATTATGAGATGTTCACCATCATCCTGAAACCTACACATGATCATAATAACTTACTTTCACAATTAATGCCCTAAATGGTGCTTCCAGACAGAGGACAGAACAAAGCCTGACAAGACAAGCTGTTGAAGCCCCCAAAACCAGTCCTGAGCAGTACTCAAGTACATCAATGGACAGGAAACAAACATATTACTAAAGTCCATATGGAGCCCATTTGTTAAATTAATGACTGTTAATCAAAATGTTTTGTTTAGTAGCAGAGGCTCAGCTGGTTCTTTTGGAAGCCAAACTATCTGAACCACACGGATCACTCACAAGAAGATCTCAGCAAGCCAAAATTCAAAACAACTATCCTCTATTCAGATCAAGGCATCAATACCTGAAGGAAGGGGGCTACAGAAAGGTTGAGGTAGGACTTCTGAATAGGGTACAGAATGGGAGGGCTAGGAGTAATGGATGCAAATTGGAAGATGGGAGGTTCAGGATGGAGAGAAGACAGAAATTCCTTACTGTGAGGGTGGTGAGACACTGTTAGAGGTTGCCCAGAGAGGTTGTGGATGCCCCCTCAACCTCTGAAGGTGTTTAAGGCCAGGCTGGATGAGGCACTGAGCAACCTGGTGTAGTGGGAGGTGTCCCTGCCCATGGCAGGGGGGTTGGAACTAGATGATCTTTTAGGTACCTTCCAAACCAAACTATTCTATGATTCTATACAGAAAAAGCACAACTACTACCAAAAAACGTTTCTGAAAACACAACCCAGGGCCTCCTCTCTCTCAGAACAACCTTTAGTCTTAATCTTGGGAAGGATCTCACTTGGTCCCTCCCAGCTGAGCTTTTCCCCACACTCAGCTCAAAGCTACAAATTTTAAGGAAGTGTCAAGTTTTCTTCCTCGACTGCCTTAATTGCAAGCAAGTTCCTTGAACAGCTCTTAAAGTTACCACCACAACACTTCCAAAACTCCACAACCACCAGTAATGCTGGCTGTTTGTCTCAAAATGTTGCTTGATACCTTTCAGTTTTAGTTACCAGTAGCCACGTTTTGCAACTCAGCTGATGAAAACCTGCAGTGCAAAAGGCAAGGGTAAGGAGTAAAGTGCTAGTGTTCCTCTTTGTGCTTTGTCCTCTTTGAGAACAGCAAACAAAATGCTGCCAGCTTTCCCTTAACTTAGAAAAAGGACAAGCAGGTCCTAAATAAATTGGTTTAATCTATTAAAAAAAAATCCAAGCCAACAACTAAAGCAAACAAAAAAGAGGCAGCACTTACTTGCTCATATCAAAACATGCAAAGCCCAATACTGATTTAAAAGGCTAAATTAGACAATCAGGTTTTGAATGGTTTATAGCTCTAAAACTTGCATTCTTACTTTTATTGTTTGCAATTTTTAACTGTGCACTCAGCTGAGGAAACACCTGCTTAGCTGGCTGTCTTCAAGTCCCTGGCAAAGATCTGATACATTTAAGGTTTCACAGCAAAGTATATGAAAAAAATAGTAGCAGCTTTTGGTGACCCAGCCTTTTACCTGCATATAGCCCTACAGTACAGATTTAGTAGAACCTCACACCTTGCTCTGAGTTCTGCATTCTAAGCATCATGGATGACAAAGACTCAGTATGTGACACACAAAGATCTCGAGTGGCTGCACTTCACTCCCAAGCCATTGGGAGAAATACTTGTAAACTGACACAAATTAAAATTCAGGTTTTATCTATATGGAAAAAAAATTATCAATAGTTAACTTAGCATTACTCTTTCTGTGGTAATTTATTCCAGAAGTTAGTAACTTTTAACATTGTATTTATTTTTTTTCTCCAAAAGAGAAGAAAGCTATTCTTATACACATTCAAGGATGGCACTGTAATGTAATTATGGGGGGCTAAAATAGACCTCTATTTAAAAAAATTATAAGTAAGCACATTTTGAGCTATGATCTGCAAATCAATAACCTAGTTCTGAGATAAACAACTTATTTCAAGTTGTTTTACATTCCCTTTCAACTTTACTTGCTACACAGTCTCTAATTCCTGTGAAATACAATAGATTACTTCCTTCTCTCATTTTTTTCATGCACTAGGGGTGCTGGTACCAATGCCCATCCCTCCTCCCCTTTGTTCTACTAACACAATATTGTTTCTAGAACACAATGGAAAGAGGAAATAAAGGATTCTCACCCTGCTGAGAAGGAAAAAAAAAAAAAA
>VZTY01019249.1:1038-15898 GCA_013400935.1 Turnix velox
TCGTCCCTTCCCATCCCATCCCCGTCCTCGTCCCTTCCCATCCCATCCCCGTCCTCGTCCCTTCCCATCCCCTGAGTATCGCTCTCTGCCCCCTCCAGTGTCCGGGGTTTGCGGGCTCCGGAGTCCCGGGGCAGAGCTCCGGTAGCTCGGTTCGTGTGTTAGCCCCGAGTGCCGGCGGCGTTTGGGGCTGAGGCGTGACTCTGCTGTTTCTGGAAACCTTCGTGACTGAGCTCCTAAACTACACAAACGTGGAAGGAAACGGCTCCGGAGCCCCCGAGGGGAGGGGAATGGGGGGGGTAGGGAAGGCAGGGGCAGGTTGTGACCCTCGAGCTTCGTTTCCAGCAGCTCGGGGAGTTGGCTCTACGTGGCCCAGACCTTTGGATCCCACAGCTGTTGCAAGAAAGATGCTTTAGGATGATTCTTGGGTGCACAACGAGCAAAGCAAAGGGTCTCAGGAAAAAAAAAAAACAAACCCATGTTACATCGAAGATGGTTCCCTCCCTTCCAGGAAAATATAGAATCGTAGAATGGTTTGGGTGGGAAGGGACCTTAAAGATAATCTAGCTCCAACCCCGCTGCCACGAGCAGGGAACACCTCCCACTAGACCAGGCTCCTCAATGCCTCATCCAGCCTGGTCTGAAACACTCCCAGAGAGGGGACATCCACAACCTCTCTGGGCAGCCTGTTCCAGTGTCTCACCACTCTTGATTTATTCAAGTGCAAATGCCAAACCCATAGTTGGAGGAGCCTTTCTGCTGCCTGCCTTGACTTTGCCCCTCTTTACTGATACCACTGCTTGGGGTTTTGCCACCTTACTCCCTTTGCAGAGTCAGCAGGTGTTCCTCTCCCAGTGGGAGAAGAGCAGATTTTGGGGGATGTCTCATACCTCAGGCTTGTGCCCAGGTCTGGGAAGGGTGCTGCTGAGGGGGTGGAGGCTGGAACTCCCACATGAGCCTGGGGTGCAGCACAGAGAACGGCACAATGTACTCAGCTTTGGCTTGTGGAGGGCACAGGGTCTGATGCCTTCTGCAGCCTGGGGCTTCTTTCAGTCTCGTGTCCTTTGATTTTTAGATTGGTGATAAGGTGATGGTCCTGGCTAAATCAGGGCTCTGGCAAGAAGTGGTGACTGCACCGGCTGCTAAGACTTACCTCATGCCTGAGGGGATGAGCTTTGAGGAAGCAGCTGCTCTTCCTGTCAACTACATCACTGCCTACATGGTCCTCTTTGACTTTGGGAACCTGAGACCCAACCAGAGTGTCCTCATCCACATGGCTGCAGGTAAATAGCTCTTGCCAGCCCCCTTGGCTTCAACATCAGCTTTGGGGTAGGTGTCAGGGGCAAGGGACCCATTGGAACGGGGCTGGGCTGACAGAGCATCACCTGTAGAGATGCTTTACTGTGACCATGGTGCTGGCAAATGCTGAACCCACTTCCCAGCAGCTGGGGTTGGTCTCCCCTGGCATGTTCTGGGCATCAGCCTCCCCCTGCAAAGTCTTTCCCTAGCTGGCACTGTGATCAGCACAAGGAGGGTTATTTTACTATGCAGAGGCTTTTCTGATCAATGATGTGTTTGTGTCTAAGTCTTTTTCTCGCTGCTGGTTTTCAGGTGGTGTGGGAACTGCTGCCATCCAGCTGTGCAAGACTGTGGAGAACATCACCATTTTTGGCACAGCATCTGCCTCCAAGCATGAGACCCTCAAGGAGAGTGGAGTTACCCACCCCATTGACTACAGAACGATGGATTACGTGGAGGAGGTCCGAAAAGTCTCTCCCAAAGGTACCTTGTAGTAGAGAAATTTCCACAACTTGTTCTGTGTTACTTTCCAGTGGGAAGAAATTCTGTTACTTTCAATTCCCTCCAGGTGTTGACATTGTCCTGGACCCCTTGGGAGGATCTGACACGACCAAAGCATTTAACCTGTTGAAGCCAATGGGCAAACTCATCACTTACGGTAAGTGTGAGCAGTGCCCAGACCATGGATCCTGTGTAGGGTGGCCATGGGTCCACAGGAGAATGCTCCACGATGCTCCTCACCTGGAGGCACAGCTGTGAGGGAACATCACTGTCCAACTGAGTCCTAGCCTTGAAAGAAGTGTGGCCAGCAGGTTGAGAGAGGTGATTTTGCCCCTCTACTGAACTCTGGTGAGACCCCAACTGGAGTTACTGTGTCCAGTTCTGGAGCCCTTAATATAACAAGGACATTGAGCTGTTGGAGCAGGCCCAAAGGAGGGGCAGGAAAATGAGAGGGCTGGAGCATCTCCCTTGTGAGGACAGGCTGAAGGAGTTGGGGTTGTTCAGCCTGGAGAAGAGAAGGCTCAGGGGGAACCTCAGAGTAGCTTCTCAATACCTGAAGGGGGCTACAGAAAGGCTGGGGTAGGACTTTTTAATAGGATATATGTTTGGAGAACTAGGAGTAATGGATGTAAATTGGAAGAGGGGGGATTCAGGCTGGAGAGAAGTTCTTTCTTGTGAGGGCAGTGAGACACTGGGACAGGTTTCCCAGAGAGGCTGTGGATGCCCTCTCAATCCCTGGAGGTGTCAGGTGGGATGAGGCATTGAGCCTGATCTAGTGGGAGGTGTCCCTGCCACTGCTGCCACGTGTGTGTTGTAGCTGCTATTTCACAGAGGCCTTTGTACCAAAACTTGAATCTTTTCCTGAACGTGGTCTCAGGTCCCAAGGCTCTGGTGAGATCCCTCTCCCAGTAGGAGCTGGAGCCTGCAAGGGGAGCTGGAACATCCTCCCAGCAAAGTGCTGGCACAGCTGCTTTGTCCAGGCTGCCTGAATGCTCAGCACTAATAGAGCCTTGCTTTTCCCCTGGAGGATGTGTGGGTGATAATGTTTAAGGCTACTGAATACTCATCTCCCCATTCTTCAGCTCTCAAACACTGTGATTTTTGTCCTGTAAACAAAGCCCTCACACAGCCCCCAGAGGGATTCCAGACACAGCCACTGTGTGGCCTCTGTCCCCACCCCGATGGAGCCAGGAGGGCAGGGCCATCCTGCCTGCATGGATGGATGGGATTTACAGCCTTCTCCTGCTGCTCCTTGCACTGGTGCTACCCTTTAAAGAGGGTAGTTGTTATATATATTTAATGCTTCTAATCCAAACTCTGCTCATATCGAGGCTGAGGCAGGTGACTGTTTCCACTGAAGGTGGGCTAGGCAGATCCTGTTCACAGAATCACAGAATATCAGGGTTTGGAAGGGACCTCAAGGGATCATCTAGTCCAATCCCCCTCCCAGAGCAGGAACACCTAGAGCAGGTCACACAGGGACTCGTCCAGATGGGTTTTGAATGTCTCCAGAGAAGGAGACCCCACACCCTCTCTGGACAGTCTCTTCAGTGTTCTGTTCCCCTCTCTGTGAAAAAGTTTTTTCTTACATTTCTGTGCAACCTCCTGTGTTCCAGCTTGTACCCATTGCCCCAAGTCCTGTCATTGGAGGTCACTGAGAAGAGCCTGGCTCCATCCCACTGACACTCACCCTTTCCATATTTATAGACATGACTGAGGTCCCCCCTCAGTCTTCTCCAAGCTAAAGAGCCCCAGCTCCCTCAGCCTTTCCTCAGAAGGGAGATGCTCCAATCCCTTCATCATCTCTGTGTCTCTGTGCTGTACCCTCTCAAGCAGTTCCCTGTCCTTCTTCAGCTGAGGGGACCAGAACTGGACACTCCAGCTGTGGTTTCACCAGGGCAGAGTAGAGGAGGAAGAGAACTTCTCCTGACCTCCTGATGTGGTTCTCAGTGCTGTCCTCCATCACTGTGTGGGTGGCTTTTCCTGTGTGTTGTCTGAGGCTCATCTGTGACTTGCCCTTTTTTATTTTAGGGGTAGCAAATCTGGTCTCTGGGAGCAGGAGGAACCTCGTGGTTATGGCTAAAACCTGGTGGCACCAGTTCAGCATCAATGCCTTGCAGCTCCTCCACCATAACAAGGCTGTGTGTGGCTACCACCTGGGGTACATGGATGAAGAGTTTGAGCTTCTTGAAAGTGTGGTAACCAAGCTGCTTAACCTCTACAGCCAAGGCAAAATCAAACCCAAAATAGACTCCGTGTGGTCCTTTGATCAGGTAAGTTTGAGCTAACAGCCTGGCAGCACCTAGAAATTATTTGGCTATTGTTTTCTGCACCGTGGCCCCCTGGATACATCACAGAATCACAGAATATCAGGGGTTGGAAGGGACCTCAAGAGATCATCTAGTCCAATCCGCCTACCAGTGCAGTAACACCCATATCAGGTCACACAGGAAGGCATCCAAGTGGAGTTTGAATGTCTCCAGAAGAGACCCCACACCCTCCCTGTGCAGCCTGGGTCACTCTTCTCTCACCCTCACCCTGACAAAGTTTTTCTTCTCCTATTTCTGTGGAACCTCCTTGTGTTCCAGCTTGCACCCATTGCCCCTCGTCCTGTCATTGGAGGTCGCTGAGAAGAACCTGGCTCCATCCTCCTGACACTCCCCCTTTCCATATTTATAGACATGAATGAGGCCACCCCTCAGTCTCCTCTTGTCCCAGCTCCCTCAGTCATTCCTCGTGAGGGAGATGTGAGCATCTTGTTCATGGGGGCTGAGCTGTGGCAAATATTTAATAACCATCTGTTCTCAGACATTTGGTGCCTTTTTCCTTTCAAGAAATTCAGGGGGAGTGACATGTCTGGGTTCTTCTGCTCTAGTGCACAGAGCTGGGTGATGCCAGAAGTTGTCCCCATGGAAGAGGGAGGGGCAGAAGCCACCTGCAGAGGGGCTGGGCTGTGTGTCAGGCTGGAAACTGCCCTGTCTGTGCTCTGTCATTAAGCAGACAGCTGGGAAAGCTACTGCTCTCCTTCTAGGAAAGAAAATGAGCCCAGGCAGTGAGGTAAAATGAGGGTACAGGGAGGTTTTCCAGCATCTCTGCTGTACTTAGTGCTGTTCCAGGGATGTGTCTGGGCAGAGACAGAATCTTCCCTTGAAAACCCTTTGCTGGAATAGGATTATTGCAGGGGAGAAAAGGACTTGCCAACAATCATGTGCTGTAAATAGAATCATAGAATGGTTTGGGTTGTAAGGGACCTTCAAGATCATCAAGTTCCAACCCTCTGCCATGGGCAGGGACACCTCCCACTAGATCAGGTTGCTCAGTGCCTCATCCAGCCTGCCCTTAAACACCTCCAGGGATTGAAGGGGCATCCACAACCTCTCTGGGCAACCTCTTCCAGTGTCTCACCACCCTCACCATAAAGAACTTCTTTCTTACATGTAGCCTGAATCTCCTCTCTTCCGATTTACATCCATTATTTCTAGACCTTCCATCCCATATCCTATTCAAAAGTCCTACTCCAGCCTTTCTGTAGCCCCCTTCAGGTATTGATAAGTTCCTCTGAGGTCCCCCCCCGAGCCTTCTCTTCTCCAGGTTGAGCAACCCCAACTCCTTCAGCCTGTCTGATGTGAACATTTCAAAGAAAGCACTTCATTTCAGGCTTTGCTTAAAAATAATAATAAAAATCTGCATGTATTGTTGTGTGGCTGTGTAGATGATGGAAGCATTGTCCTTCTGGCTGGCTGTTGTGTTCCTGCAGCACTCCCCTGTTTGGCAGAGGAAGCTGTGCTGACATGCTTGTTTCTTCCATGGCTTGAGCAGAGCATCCTTGTATTTGTCAATTCTTGAGGACGGATTCCCATGGGCAGTTCTGTCCCAAATCCATCTTTGTGGGGGCATTCAAGCTTGCTGCTTCCTTGAATTGCTGGAAAAAACTGCCTCCTGGGTGACCTCAGACCAAATCTGGGGTGGATCAAGGGGCCAAAGAAGGACATGACAATGCTGGGAGGTGGGTCTCACTAGATCCCTGTTCTTCCAGGTGGGAGATGCCATGAAGCGAATGCAAGAGAAGAAAAATGTTGGAAAAGTCATCCTGGTTCCTGAAGCACCCAAGGAGGAATCCAAAAAAGAAGAGAAATAAGAAGAAGAGATTTGTGCAGATTGTCAGTTCATGGTTTTAACTCCCTGATCTTTGGGACCTGGAAATGGACAAATCAGTAGCTTCCATCTTCAGTTCGCCAGTACAAGAACATTGTGGTTAAAGTTCAGATGAGGTTTGCATGTTCTTGTTGTGACTGACCCTTTGCCAGACATGCCTCCTGCCCTTGCTCTTGGTTTTGATGCCTGTTTATTTCATCCTTTTTTATCTAATAGCTCATTTCTCTATTGAATTTCCCAACTAACCTGATTTTTCTCTGGCAGTGCAGTGTAGCTGAGGCTTCCAGGCAACTCAGTGATTAACAACTGCAGAGCCTGGCACTGTAAAGTCCAGATGAAACACCCTGTTATCCCCCCAGGAGCTGAGCCCTGCTGAAGCCATTTTGCTGCCACTTCTCCTCCTTCAGCAGGAGAATGGACCTGCTGAGGATGAGTCCCCCATAGCCAGAGGAAATGCAGGGCTGGGTTAATTCTAGCAGGGACCACTCTGTTTACACTAAACACACTCTTGCCCCTCTGCTTTCTTTGGCCTCTAACACCCATCAGATAGTAATGGATCTTGTTGTCTTTGCCTTGTGAATGACCACTCTGGCATTTAGAGGAGTCTGTGGCACATAGAGCTTAATTTGCAAAGTAACCTCGACAGTTTGGGGTGCTCTGTGTCTGAACACAGGTCAAAAATGTTTGCTGGAGAACTTGATCTTGCCTGCTTTCTGATTCCAAACTGCATATAGGGAGATCTAAACTGTGTCTGATGTTTTAGAGACCACGAGGGCTCGACTGTGTCTCAAATGACTGGAACAATTTGTGTTGGCTCTGTGCTTTATTAATGTTGGGCTTCAAGCTGGTATTGTCGAGGCTCATCTGTGTTTGTATTTCCAAGGGCTGCAGTGTTGAATTGGACTCGGGCAGAAGGAGAACAAAATCAGCCCCCATTAGTACTTGCTTTGTGCTGTGCTCTGTGTGCTGGGGAGGTGTTTGTGGGAACAGAGTCCCAGGAGCCTGGGCTGGGTCCCCTGTGCCCCAGCACCTCCTGAAGCTGCTGCCAGGTTCTCAGGGTGGGTGGTGAAAGCCCACCCTGGGGCAGACTCCTGGCAATTGGGCAACTTTAGGTGTTAAGTCCCAGGGAATAGGGTTGTTTAAGAGGAAAGCTGAAGCCTGATCACAGATCCCTCTCAGTCCATCTCTCACTCTTGATGAGTGAACTCCATAAATGTGGTCTGATGCAACTCTCAAACACAACTCTCAGCCTTTCTGAATCCAAAAACCTTGCTCCTTCTCCTCTCCACCTGCTAATTTAGATTAAATCCAACAGAGTCCAACGCTGCTCTGCCAGGTCTGATAACAGAAGGGCTGTTGAAATTTCTGGAAGGGGGGAAGCCCTTTGAGGAATTGGACTTCACCTTGGTGCAAGAGCCACGTGTTGAGAGGGCGTGTGCCCTGTGCAGTGCTAGGCTCTGCACACTGGTGATGAGGAAGTGATCAATCTCTTTGGTGATAGCAAGTCCTCCCTGTGCTCTCTTGGCCACACACCTGCACAGTGCCTTACTGGGGTGGCCTCAAATGGGGCAGCCCATCCCTCCTGGTGCAGAAAGCAGTGTCTCAGTGCCACCTTCTATGTGCCTGTGAGGACCAGGAAGTCACTGGAGCCTTTTTCCATTCTGGCCTTTCCAATCACTGCCAAAAATCTGCTTGGCTGGCTCTGTGCTGTGATCAGGGACCATCCAAGGAGTCCTTTCCTCCCCCAGGAGCAATTGTTTGGCTCCAGCTGCTCCTTGAGCAAGGCTTAGTCTGCTCCTGAAGCTTTATCTGCTCCTGGCCTTGGCCCTCAGGGAACAAACCCAACTCTGATGCTTTTTGGAGGTGGCTGCTGTGCCTCCCACTCAACAAACTGCCAGGGCCATTGCCAGAGGGTCATTATTTCTCAGAGTTTATCACCGACTGGTTAATCTCCTCTGGTAGCAACAATGTTTTCTACAGAAAACCCACAGTTCCGTGTAGCCTGACTCCTCTCTGTCTCCCTGCTTGGGTGCTCTGTGCCAGATGGCTGTGTGTGGCTGCTCAGTGTTTTTGGGGTTTTTTTCTGTTTGGTTGGGTTTTTCTAATCTTATCTCTTTTTTTTTTTTTTATTTTTATGGGTCAATAAGTATAGAACCTATACAGAACAACTTCAAGTGTCTTAAGTTAAACGTTAACCAGCAGGTTTGTATACTAAGGACCAAAGCAAAAACTAACAAAAGCTCCAGGATCAAACCATTCCACTCAATGTTGCTTTAATTGTTCTTCTTGTGCCATTGAGGAAGTGGGAGGTTCCTGTGCTTAAATTGCATGTGCCATTCCAGCATCAAAAGTGCAATTTGATGTGGATTTTACTGACGTGGGTTGTGCTGTGAGGTGTCCCAAAAAGCCTGGAAGGAGCTCACAAAGCAGAGTTAAGGTCCTGGTCCTTGTCCTGGCCAGGGTCTGCTCAGCTTCAGGGGGCTCCTGTGTTGTCACTGCAGTTGCCTTCCCCTGCCTCCACTTACTCCTCCTGGATGAAACACAAAGCCTTTGCTGTCACCAGGCAGCTTTTATCACGTTTCTGGCTCGATTGTGCACAGACAGGAGGGAGGGAGCAGTGAGGGGGGGGAAGGGACATGACAAGAGGGGGGAGGGGTTCAACCAGACATTACATTTTGGAATTGACTCAGCTGGGAGAAGTGCTGTGAGCCCCAGGCTTTAATTGGAGCAAGCTCCTGCCCCTGGTACATCTGCTGTCAGGTGTAAAAAGTGCTCTTGCTGCCTAATGAAGCCTCTGGAGAGCTCAACCCCGTTGATAGCAAAGCGTGATGTGACGTGTGTTAGTGGCTGAGCCTCTTTTTACAATGTGTGGTTTGGTCTGGTCTGCAACTGTCTGAGTCGTGTTCATTCGCAGCTGATGTTTGGTGTGAGTGGTGCTCATCCTCCAGACACGTGGAAAGATCTTTGTTTCAATGAAATGTAATCCTTAGGCTTCGTGTGTGTAACCAAGTTGGACAGAAAGCAAGTGTGCCAATGCTGTTCCCACGACTATCATGTGTAATGCTCCTGTCTGATGTTGCCATATGCCTTATGTGTTTCAAACATTGATTAAAAGCATTACAAAACCCTCTGTGGCAACGCTGCTCCATCTTCTGTTGGAACGATCCCTCTCCCCCCAGCTCATCTTTGAGCATGTTGTTGCTTCCCCAGGCAGAGGCTGGACACCTTCAGCTGATGAGTTCCAGCTCTCCTGGGGTGAGGAGATGGCTCTGCAACTCCTAATTGTTGCCTCCAGTGTCACACTGACTGGCTAAGCCCCTTTCTGGAGGGCAGCCATGGTGAATTTTGTTTGCCAGCCCCTTGGCTGGTCCCTGCACTTTTGTGTCCAGGTTGCTTTGTAGCCAGCTGGGATTGAAATAGCTGCCTGGGGCAATGGCAAAACAAAGCACCGACAGCCAGGACTGAAACACGTGGGCAATAAATCTTGTTTATTTATGTTTTTCAACCCCTGAGCATCCACGCCTGCATATTCCTCTGGGAGGCAGCTTTCCCTGGCCCTGGGAGCTTTTTGTGTCCCCCGGGGGAGTGCGGTGTCACCTGCTGGCCTCGGGGGCAGCTGCTGGGGAGGGACAGGAGCCTGGGGCTGGGGACTGACATGTCGGGATGAGCAGCTGCACTAGTGGCAGCCCAGCCCTGCCACAGGCTGTGGATGAGCTGGGACCCACCTGCAAGGACCAGAGGGGGGAGAGATTTCCAGAAGATGGGGCTGGGCTGCAGCAAAGGCTCAGCCTGGCACTGGGGTGAGAAGTGTCCAGGAGAGGCTGGGAAGCACCAGGGCAGCTCGGGTTGGTGCTAAGGCTTGTGATGGAGCAGGGATGTGGGTGCTGCTGGCATTAGCATGCAGGGTTTTGGCTGCCTCTAAAGTGACCAGAGCTCCTTGGACTAACTGAGGTGTTTTGCTGAGTTATCTGTGTCAAGCTGTGGTTTTGCCAGCTGGGAAGGATGGAGGCTGTGGCTGCTCAGGCAGTGAGGCTCAGGTCATGCCCAGTTTCTTCAGCACTGTGCAAACCTCACGGAGATACTGGGCATCTGGATAGCCATTCCTGCAGGGCAGAGGGAAGTGCTGTCAGTGCCCCTGAAGGTGCTAAAACCACTTCATTTTCACCCCATCCCCTCAAGAGGGACTGAGGGTTGAAGCCCCACTCCCACAGGCACAGCTCACACCCAGCACTGCCCTGGCAAGAGTCAGGAATGCCATGAGTGAGTAGGGCCAAGAATCCTTGGCCTCTGGGCACTTAGAACATGGGATGGGAAAGTGCTTTAGCTGCAGCTGGAGGATGTCAGGGCTGAGCTGATGTCCCACAACCACACTGAAAGCTGGGAAGCTTGGGAGAGCCCTGCACCCCAGGGTTTGCTGAGCTGGAGCTTGTGGTTCTCCCCCAATCACTGAAAAAAGCAAACCAAAACTAAACCAAGCCACCCCTGGACAGGCTGGGCTGTACCTGGCTTTGCCTCCATCCCAGGAGGTTTTGTGTGGGATAAGGCCCCATGTCACCCTCTCCTCTCCATTAAAGGACTTGATCTGGAATGTCAGCCCCTGCTCAAACGCTTTCTTCAGCAGCACTGCAGTCTTCTGCCCATCCCTGTTGTCAGGCAGGAAGGCAGAGAAATTCCCCCCTTTATAAGGCCGTCCTGGGTGGGGGTCACCAACCTTAGAAGAGGAAGAAAGCATTTGAAACACCCACCCCAGTGCTGCCTCTCAGATGGCTTATGAGAGCCTGTCAGTTGGAGAACATACACACACCCCCAAGGGTACCTACCCCTTGCACACCATCAGGGATGGTGTAGGCAACCTTGAGGGTCGGATCTCGATAGTAGCCAGGCAGACTTTGGGACAGGAAGGAGATCTTGAATGTCCCCAAGACCTTGCTTCTCGGAGCAGCCACAGCAGAGTGGCAGCAAGCCAGCTGGGTGTTGTTGGCTGCAAAACACATCCTGCACAGGGCATGGCCACAGAGGGCTTGGCAGGTCACACCTGAGCCCTGGCAAGCGTCACACCGACCCAGAGGGGTCTCTCCTCTTTCCTGTCCAAGGCTGGGGCTCTTCTGCCTCGTAGTGGGGTCAGACTCCTCCTGCACGTGGCCCTCAGGTTCTGCCACTGGTGTCTCTGCAGCCACAGCCCCATAGAGCCAGGTGGGCATGGAGTGGGGAGCTCCATCTGCTGTGGGACCTGCTGAGCGCCGTGGTCCCAGCACTTCACTGTTGCCTCCTCTGCTCTTGTCTCTTGCTAACTGGAATCTGTCTGGCAAAACCTGCTTTGGCCGTGCTGTGTCAAGCTCCACCATAGAAAGTTTTGTCTTCAGAGGTTCCTGGGACTCCCTCAGACCAGCAGGACTTGGCTTCTCCTCCTTATCAGGGCTCAGATGGCCGCTTCCTCCTTGCACAGCCCTGGGACCAGCATCATCACTGGTGTCCTCCAGCCCCTGTGCCTGCTGGAACCCCCAAGGACTGGGGGACTTCTTGTCCTCACTCCCTGGCAGCCGTGAAGCCCAGAGCAGCTCCCTGTGTCCTTCCCTGTCCAGGTACTTCATGCCCATCTGCAGGGACTCCAGGCTGCCAACAAGGTGTGCGTCCAGCACCATGTCCTGGCTGTCACCTGTGTGCCCTGTGCTCCCTGCTCCTGGAGACAAGGAGGAAGACTTCAGGGCACACAGCCTCCTGGAGGAAAACACACGGACAGTCTCAGCCACTGATGGCAGCATCTCCTTGGGGCAGACAAGACACAGCCCGTCCTTGTCCTTGCTGAGCCCAACCTTCAGGGAGTTTGCTTGCAGGAGGCTGCCCAGTTCACCCAGGGCACTGTCATCTGGGCCATCTACGGCAAGCTCCAAGTAGCCCACACTCTGACACACAAGGTCAGGACACTTCTGCACTAGAGCTTCCATTTTCCATTTAGCCTGGAGAAGTTTGCTCCCCTCAGCTGCCCGCAGCACCAGCAGCACACAGTCCCCGAGGCGACGCTCCGAGAGCTGCACAGCCCCATCCCCACACAGCTCAGCAAGTGCAGGATGGCAAACAGCTTTCAGGTAAGCCCATTGCAGGGCATCCAGGCTCAGCTCCTCGCTCACCCCACTACCCCTCTCCTGCAGCTTCTCCCTTCCCTTCTGCCTGGGCAGGGAGAAGCTGTTGGAACGTTGCAGCAGAGGCTGGGAGACAGAGTCTGAATCAGAAGAGGTTCTTATCATCTTGAAAGTATCAGATGTGCTGGTGACAGGGTGGTGCTTGATGGGGGTTGAACCGTTCGAGTCCCCAGCATGCTGCAAAGTGGTGTATTCTTTGTCCCCAGAGGAAGAAAGAGCCCTGTGTCTTGTAAGCCTGGCACCTCCTTTCACAGGGTCCTGCTCTTTGGGGTCCTTCTGCTGAGACTCTGCAGCTACAGCCACATCTGTGACAGAGACACGAGGCTGCTGCTGGTGGCTAGGTGCTGCTGGGACACTCGAACTGGGAGCATCTCTCCCTGAGAGATTTATTCCAAAAAGCTGGGTCTGACCCACTGGTGGAGACCCCCAGTTCAGCTGAGGTCCCTGGCTGGCCTGAGCCCTGCTGGCTTTCAGAGAGCTGAAGTTGGCAGCCAGCTTGAGCTCAGCTTTTGGCTCTGTCCTGCTTGGGCTGAGACTGGGGGCTGAGGGGTCACTGTCTGCTCTGGGCTCCTGCAGCACCAAGGGCTGGGGGCTGCCTGCTCCATGCACAGCTCCCCTCCTGTGGCTGAAACCCTGCAGGTTCTGCTTGGCCTGGGACACATCGAGAAGGTTCCCAATAAAGTAAAGCTGCTTTTCATCCTCATGGCAGAGCAAATGGGGGTAGAGTTTCTGCAGCTCACGTGTCAGAGCCTTGAGCTCCTGCCTGTCCATACCCAGGCTTCCCTTGGTGATCTTCTCCTTGCGTAAGCTCATCTCCAGCTGCTGGTAAAGCTGCTGTAGGGCCAGGCGGGCTGCTTGCAGGGCATCCATGTCCCCAGACATACCCACAGCAGGCCGTAGGTACAGTATGACAACGCCATCACAGATAACATCCAACACATCTACACCATGCTGCTGTAGCAACCCCTCGTACTGGGCTGCACAGAACCTCTCCATGTACAGGTAAATGTCTGAGTCCATCACCAGGTAGAAGTCCTCCAGCTTCTCCACAGCTTCCCCATCCACAGGGACTCGAGGTGATGGGACTTCAGCAGCTTTCTCACACCCTGGGTCCCAGCTCAGCAAGTTTGCTGTCTCTTGTGCTGTCCCAGAGGCCTCAAACACTTGCTGGTGATCATGTGTTCTGCTCTCTTCGGTCCCACAGATGGAACCTGGACAGAGGATGTCCCTGGCAGCCTGGCTCTTGAAGTTCAGGCTGCCCAGCAGGTCCCTGGTGAAGGTCTGCAGCTCAGTGAATGGTCCCTTGACAACACAGTGCGTGTTCTTGGGGTCAAAGTTGAGATGCAAATTGCTGTAGCCTTTACGCAACTTCCTCAGGAGGGTTTTGCCATCAGGAAGTTTCCCATGGTCAACGATCACACAAGCACATATGAAAATCTGCAATGAGATAGCAAAGGGGTGAGAGAGCAAGGCCCAGAAGTAACTTCCCTGCAAGGCACAGGAGGAGGCAAATGCACCTGACACAGCTCCCACCTTATCAAAACAGGTGATGATAGAATCATAGAATGGTTTGAGTTGGAAGAGATCTTCAAGATCAAGTTCCAACCTCCCTGCCATGGGCAGGGACACCTCCCACTAGACCAGTGGCTCATCCAGCCTGACCTTAAACACCTCCAGAGTTTGAGGGGGCATCCATAACCTCTCTGAGCAACCTCTTCCAGTGTCTCACCACCCTCACAGGAAAGAATTTCTTTCTTCTCTTCAGCCTAAATTTCCCCTCTTCCAATTTAGATCCATTACTCTTAGTCCTGCCATCACCTATCCTATTAAAAAGTCCTACCCCAGCCTTTCTGTAGCCACTTTCAGGTATTGAGAGGTTCCCCTGAGCCTTTTCTTCTCCAGGCTGAACAACCCCAACTCCTTCAGCCTGTCCTCAGAAGGAAGTTGCTCCAGCCCTCTCATCATCTTCATGGCCTCCTCTGGACCCTCTCCAACAGCTCAATGTCCTTCTTCTGTTAAGGACTCCAGAACTGGACACAGTAACTCCAGCTGGGGTCTCACCAGAGCCCAGTAGAGGGGCAAAATCCCCTCCCTTCACCCTCTGGCTACACTTTTCTTGGTGCAACCCAGGATTGGGTTGGCTTCTTGGCTGCAAGCACACCCTGACGGCTCTCGTTGTGTTTTTCTCCCACTGATGACAGGACCCACTGTGTTTTCAGTGCTCAGACACAAAAGGTGAGTGGGTGTGGGTGCAGGAGGGGATGTCAGGAACCCCTCGCCTCCCTCTACCTCATCGGGGTTCGGCTCCACCACATGTGCCGTCACTTCCAGCGGGTATTTCTTCCCTCCCACCGTCAGCGTGTGCTCCTTTGCCTCCAGGATCCTCTGGGCCACTGTGTGGGAAAATCCAGCAGCCACCCGGGTCAGCGCGACCCGGCACTGCCCACGGGAGAAGTTTGGGGAGTGGGGAGGGAGGAAGTGACACGGGCGGGGACCGGGGCCGGGGTCTCGGCCGTTACCTTGGGCGGCCTCGAAGGTGATGAGGGCGCAGGGGGGGTCCCCAGGCAGCAGCTGGAGGTCGGCGATCTCGCCGCCGCCGTTGCGGGAGCGCAGGAAGTGGATGGTGAGTTTGTCGACCATCCTGTCGGGGGCCAGCTCTGTGGGGAGCCCCCGCACCCGCACCGTGCGGCCCGCCATGCCCGGGCACGGCCCCACACCGGACACCCCTCAACCCCCCCTGCGGGACCCTCCGTTCCGTCCCACCTCAC
>VZTY01019290.1:5883-33656 GCA_013400935.1 Turnix velox
ATTTACATCCATTGTTTCTAGTCCTCCCATCCGATATCATATTAAAAAGTCCTTCCCCTGCCTTTTTGTAGGACCCCCTCAGGTACTGATAAGTTACTATAAGGTCCCCCCTGAGCCTTCTCAAGAAGCTGAGAGGAAGAATAGAGAATGAAAAGAGTATGGAGAGGTGATGCTAGAGACTTTGCTCTGTCATAACTAAATTATAAGACCAATAAAGAAACCTATTTTTCCCTCGGGGCACCTTTTGTTAGCTGCAAGAATTTGGCAGCTAACATGGAACACTAGAAAACAGAGACCTTAGCACATTCCAGGATCATATTCTTTATTCCCACAGGTTTCACTGAGCACAACTGGTTACATTTTAACGCCAATGAAGGTTTCCTTCCTCACCAAAAGGAGGCTTTCAGATGCCATGATGCCATCGCTGGGGGTCCCATCGCGATGCGAAGTGTGAAGGCGTTTGTACCAGCCGCTCTGCTGCCCACTGAGTGCAGGGCTGTCTGTAACAACGTGTTTTCGGTCTCAGCCGCCACAACCCCTCCTCCCTGCTTTGGCTGAACCACACTGAGCATCCCTAATGTCACCCGGGATTTCGGAGCTCCGAGAAGCAGGCGACACGCGCGATTGCAGGCTGCCACCTGGTGGCCTCCGGCACTCGATGTCTCACCTCCTACTTAGTGCTGTCTTCTACCATCAGCTGCGGGAAAATCCATTTTTTTTCCAAGGCGGGAAGTGCCTGGGTGTTACCTTGTCGGACAAGGGAAGGGATTGTCCTGCTGGTCTATACAGAGGGAAAGATTTAATGATTCTGCTTCAAGATATGCATTACAACCTAGGGAACTACTGTGTCCAGCTCTGGTGCCCTTAGCACCAGAAGGACATGGACCTGTTGGAACAAGTACAGAGGAAGGCCACAAAGATGAGGTGCTGGAGCACCTTTCCTGAAAGGATAGGCTGAGAGAGTTGAGGTTGTTCAGCCTGGAGAAGAAAAGGCTTCAGGGAAACCTCACAGCAGCCTAACAGTACCTGAAGGGGCCTACAACAAAGCTGGGAAAGGACTGTCAGAGCATGCAGCTATAGGGCAGAGGTCAATGGCTTTAAACTAAAGCAGGGTAGGTTTAGATTAGCCATTAGAAAAAAATTCTTCAGTGAGACACTGGAACAGGCTGCCCAGAGAGGGTGTGGAGACCCCATCCCTGGAGATATTCGAGGATAGACTTGATGAGGTTCTGAGCAACCTGGACTAGATGACCTTTGAAGGTCCCTTCCAGTTCTATGATTCGACAAAGTAGCTGATCATCTGTTGAGAATAAAGAAAAACAATCAATTCTCTTTTAACTACTCTATACTTTATAAGAAAGAAAGTCTTTATGGTGAGGGTAGTGAAACACTGGAACAGGTTGCCCAGAGTGGTTGTGGATGCTCCCTGTCTGGAGGTGTTTGAGGCCAGACTGGACAAGGCACTGAGCAGCCTGATCTAGCGGGAGGTGACCCTGCCTATGGCAGGGGGGTTGGAACTTGATGATCTTTAAGGTCCCTTCCAACCTGAACTATTCTATGATTCTGTACTCCAGGGAAAGTGCCTGTCATTCCTCTGTTACTGTGATTCAGAAGTTTATCCGTTGTGACAGAGAGTCAGCCAAGATAAAACCCCCTAAAATCATTTTGTCATAGAGGTAAGCAAAGGAAAAAAATGCTCAAGGCAGATTTCCCTTCCCCTTGAAAACCAGGATTTGTTTCCTGGCACTACACAAACAAACTTAATGCACTCTGATATTGTCAAACTCTAACTCCTCTAAACAAAAAAGCAAGTCTGCTGGACAAGGAGGCAGCACAGTGGAGTATTTTGATTCTTCTTGATCCTTTAAGCTGACTACAGAGCACAGCAGGAAAAGGTAGATGTAGGAGAGAAACAAAGAGGGTTTATCTGAGAGGTAGGTCTTTTCTCAGAAATAAACTCTGGTGATACTAACTGCTAATTTACTTGTGGTCCAAATGCCTTCCAGTGCAGCAAACACTCCTCACAGATTATTTCATCCTAACACACAGCAGATAATTTTGTAAACTCAGACTGAGTGGCACGTTCAGCACATTCTCTTCCAGAAGCAATTTAAAAAATAACAGCATCTCTCTTTCTTCTGTGCTGTCACATACTGCGACACATTGCCCCTTGCTGCTAATCCCAAACTTCAGCCAATACATTAAATCCACTTTCAGGAGCCTAAAGATGCTTTTACAGCAGAATCTCGCTGCTCTGGACCTTTCTTTTTTTAAATTATTGTCTTGCACCTCACATCAGATCACAGAAGAATTTTGTTCCATTTGTGTGTTTCATAGGGCAAGGATACTACTCCTCAGTGGAAAACTTGAATAGGATAGCTGAAAAATAAGCAGAAACACTCTGGGACAGCACCACCTTCTGCCCTTCTTTCTGGATTTTGCACTGTGTGCAGTGTCGCAGATGTGTTGCCTCAAAACTTCTTGCCCACCCACCCCCAGACAACTTGGTAGCTGGGTAATGTAAGAACCAGAAGAGTCCTTGAAACGGTACAAGAGCTGCTCAGGAGCAGCTAAAGCATCCCTGTGATATCAATGGGATTTTGATCTATCAACATGGTTTTGATCAAAATTCCAAAATGTAGCACCATAGGATTACCATGAAGAAAATTAACTCTATTTCAAGCCAGATACTGTACAGTGAGATGCTGGACTGCACTAGAAGTCACCAGTGGGATTTGTAGGAAGAGGATCACAATGGAATAACAAGTTCTTTCATAAATTATACACTGAAATATGTCTTAAATGTGCACTAGTGGGGGCCTTGAATGCTCAGGATATTTTAGCAAAAGGAGGTGTAAAAACCTCCTTCAAAAGACTTCTTTAATACTCAAATTAATAATTACACTGCTATACTGACCCAGCTAAATTTACAAGCCTAGTTTTACTGTGGTTGCTTTTTCAGCACCTAATACGGTGTCCTGTTCAATAGGTGCAAGATAATTATATTTTCTTTCCATTTTAAACTAGTTTTGAGGATTTTAAATGAGAACACAACAGGAAGAGGTGATGATTTCGTGGCAGGTCAGATTTTTTATTTTCTAACTCTATGTTTCAAAAAAATTGTTTCTGAATATCTCACAAGTATTTTGACCTGATCTTGTCAAGCAACAAGAGCCAGAAAATTTAGCAGAATTTATAACTGTGGTTGCCTTTGTTAAAATTGTAAGGGAACTCTTACGTATTAGAGGAGACGTATCCATTTCTATATGATTTTCCTTTTTCTTGATAAGAGCATCCAAACCAAGAGCTTCAAGGATGCTGTAAAGTCACTCTGCTTGGACTGGTTCACACAACATCACATATTCAAATGTTTATTAATTTGAAGAACATGAGTCTGAGAACAATCCTTTGTTCAGGACACGTCCTTGAGATCTGCTGTAGCTGTTTACCTCCTGTAGTCTGGATTTTAACTGCCCCCAGTGACAGGCATTTATCCAAGGTTCAATAAGTTCAACTAGTAATGCCACTAGCAACATCAATTAGGCTGATATTTATTTAAAATGGAAAAGGGCATTTAGGGGGCAACCACAATTTTCCCCATCTGATATCAAGTCTAATTTGCTTGTTTGTTTTAAGAGATTCTTGAAAAGTCTCACAAAGAACAATAAATGGATATGGTTTGGTTTGTTTGTTTTAGGAAAACTACTTTATTCCAATGAGGCAGAGTGTAGGGGGGAGGAATAGCTGCTCTTCAAGCTACCAGGACTAAGGAAAATTAAATATTTTTATGGATCTGTATTCTAGCTTTCCCACGTCCTGCTCACAGGAATGAAACAGGCAGAATGGGTGACAACAAAGCTTTTCTTTAACAATTCTATTATTCTGACATCATCTCTCTGGGGTCCCAGTTTGAAAGGGGTGTGACAGGCTTTCTGTCCTCCCTGCTGCTGAAAAAGCAAAGCTTGCTGGCTATGGGGAAAAAGGGTTAGGTGTATCACTGGGTGATAAATGGCCAAATGATGAGCACCCATGCACACAGAGTGAGATTCTCCTGCCAGCACAAGCTGTGGAGTCAGATGTGACTTATACTAGGCGCAATGAGTCATCTGAGAGATGTGATTTGGCTCCATCTAAAGGCTGCAATGCCCTAAGTACATAATTTGCTATACTTGGATGCTCTGCTTTATTTTTCTTTTTAAGAAAGGAGTAATTGGTAGTGCTTGGAGATTACTCAAATTAAAAATCTGCCTTACATTAGAGAAATTTTTCACAAGGGAAAACACAGTAAGAGAGGAAAGCACCAGCCTGACCAGTGTGAGTGGCAGGAGAAGACAGCCAAGGCACCAAGCCAGGGTGGAGGTCAACCAGGGAGGCTATGGCAGCCCTGCCTCAGGTACCCAGCCCAGGACACCTCTGCAGCCTCTGCCCTCTAGCTGCCCAATGCCATATCCCTGCCCCCCAGCTACTTCCAGAAGCTCAGTGTCTGCCACCATTCTTGCACACAGCTCCCTGATACTCCATCCCTTGCAGCAGGAGAGTTGGCTACTTCAGAAGGCTGGATTCCAGGCCTGGGGAAGACCCCTCAGTTGGTACCAGCACTGTACCCTCATACTCCTGTGCTCCCCCAGGGCTTAAACTTTAGCTGCACTTCAAAGATCTTGGATAACCATTAACCATGGAATCAATGCAATTTGTTGCTTAATCACTGGGAGGTGGTATCTCACCACTGAGTTTTATTTGTTAGAGATAACAGATCTAAGAGAAACACTCTGATGAAACACGTTTGAATTGTAGGTCAGAAACTGGCTTGGAGCTGAGTTGAGAGGGCTATAAACCCTCCCTCCTCCATAGCCCCGTGAAACAAATGGTTTGCCATGAGGTTTCCTCCAGTACTTCCACAGCACCTTCTTGTTCAGCCAAAGATACTTCCTGATATATGTTTCAAGGAAAAGGAAATGTTTCAGTGCAATATAAAAACTAGTGTCAACATTAGTTCAGTACGTAGAGATAATAATGAAGCAACTGGAGGGAACATCTGCACAGCACCAACCTCTCTCTGTCTTGGCTTCCCCAGCTCAAAGAAGATAATGGCAGTTTCTCTCACTAATTGGCATGGCAAAAGTTGCTCAGTGTTAACTAAAAATATTATTTTCAGATGTGGCTCCTATCCTTGCAACCCCTTTCATTACACCCTCAGTAGCCTCATGAATGGTGAGCTGTGAAACAGAGAATGTCACACCCCTGCCACCTAGTACAATAGGGCAAGAGGCATCCAGCCCTGCTCTGCTGCTGAATTATATCCACAGCTTTGTCAACACTGCTGGCTTCATTCCACTTGTGGAAATAAACACATGGTGCAATGAGGAGGATGGGTCATAAGTGCCAATTTCTGGTACAACTTATTTTGTCTATATCCTCTCAGACAGCGAAACCCAAGATCCTCCAGCACTTGGTACTGCCCAGGGAGTTGTCCTTCAAGGCAGGCCATCAGATGAGATCTGTGGACATGGCCATGCTCTATGTGGCAACACCTGAAGTTAAATGAAGTGCTCCTTCTGGGAGCAGCTGTCAGCATAGACTGTATTGACACCTATCCCCCACTTGGGATGGCGGTCCCCAGTCTGATTTTCAGCTGATGGTGCTGAGCAGTATTATGTGCTGAAGGCTCTTGTCCGTCCGCATTGGCAGCTCCTGAGGTGAGGCCACCTGGAGAAACTAGCAGCTGGAGACTCAGCCACTTTGTGTGGTTCAAGGGCTGCACAGCAGCTATGTTTGTGCAATGGTTTCTTGGCAGAGATTGTCACCAGAGGGCTGAGGCACTGGGCATGGCTTATCTGGCAGTCAGGGCGGGATTGCTGCCTCTACAGGAACAGTTTCTCCTTATCTAGTTGCCTGCCTCATCAACTGTTCTTTTGCTCCCAGTGCCTGGTGTCATGTTCTCCCTTGATATCAAGCCAAGAGTCCTTCTAGTCTAGTATCCCAGCAGCAGCAGCCACCATAAGAGGACATCTAGCAAAGAATATCTTCTTGCCAGGACTGTCAGCTATTTTTGTAGAGCTGGAAGCCATTCTCAGTAACCCTTTCCCACACACTTCTATCTTGTTTCCACATAAACTCTATCATTCACAGCCAAGGAGTTGCACTGCAGCTGCAGGTATAGACTGTGGAAGCAGGAGACAGGTATCAGGAGACTGTGTGGGTGCCTCCCACATGGGACATCCTAGACTGGGAGAGCAGTGGATTCATATCCCCCATGGAACTGCAAAAATTCCTGAGTCCTTGGCTCTGCTCTTCACTGCACCCAGCAATGACTCATAGCCCAGTGTTAGTCCCACCACCAGGTCCCAGCTGAAGCTGGTGTGGGGATGGTTGGATGTGAATGCTTGGAAGTTGTGGTTCTTCAGCTGCCTCTGTGCCAAAGCCCAAACAGGCCCAGGTAGACAGGACCCATTTTGCCTGTCCTGCAGCTTAGAATGAGCACCTAAAGGACCTCAGGCACATAGGGGCTGACCATTCTACCTCGTGTGTTCCAAGATGAGGTCATAAACTGCACCTACCTGGGGACCCTGTTCAGTCCAGTCTCACATCATCACATACAAAAGACAGTTTCACACAGACTATTTTTCCTCCCCTCCTGATTTTCAGCCAAGTTGGTTCAGCTGAAGGAACACATTTGAAAGCCTGTACTGTTGCCAGGCAGAGGGCAGCTATCCTACACATAAAGCAGGAAGAACAGATGGTTTTCATTGCCTTTGGAACCCAAAGGGCACCAGGAGGGAGAAAGGGCCACTAGAAGGGATAACCAGAGCCAGGAGCTCTGCTATCACAGAGCAAGCAGAGGGAGGGATGCATTTTTGGGATGCCTGAAAGCCATAAAAACTTACCATCATCCTCCTGGGGATAGCAGCTGTTTTCTTTAACTTCTTAAGAACTGATTTACTGCCGATAACCCTTACAAGCTTCAAGCCTTTGATGGCGGATAACAGTCAAAATCCCAGGAAAGAATGGGAGCCTGGGAGAGATCATCTGCCTAGCAATGCCTAGCTTGGCTGAAAAGTATTTGCCAAGACATGACAAAATAAATACTTGCTCAGGAGTGCCTAAGACAGACACTCTACTCATCCTTCTGTTGGGGATGGCTGCATCCATGTTGCAGTATGCTGCTACATACTTTTTGGAGTCTGATGCACTGAGTAAGGACTCACAGGAAACATAAATCACAGCAGAGCAACACGGCTACAGTCCTGACCACACTGGTATTTCAGCAAAATTGGGCTTTGTTATTTTTAGATAAGAATGTTACAACCTTTGTTTTTACTTTTGAAGTCAGAATGAGGCACCTCTCACAAAACAAAGCATCCACGGATATCATGTCGGGGTTATCAAGTAGTTGGATGCTAACCAGGCATTTACATGAGTTTGGGTCTGGACATTCCTCACACAAGCAGCCATAATTTACAAAACACAGCTCAGATATTTAATCTGATGCATGTGGTGACAGCATTAGCATATGATAATAGCATATAAAGTCTTGTTATTTGGCTTAGTCTTTCTTGTACCAAACCTATTCAAATAGACACTCTAGAGCACTAGCACATCTGTGATAAAAATTTATGTAGAAACAACACACAGGCATGTCAGGATTTCTGTGACAGCCCAGACTCTTACACCCTCTTCTGGGTCTCAGTTTTAACAACTACAAAACTGACACAGTATTTTATGCCCCATGGTCTGTGTCTGGAAGTAGAAACTGATTAGAAGATAAATCTGTGGATGGTATAGTGTTGCCTTGCACCAAGTTCTTGCAAAATTTAGTGTACTTAACCAGCAGGAAAAAAATAAATTTTTTAAAAAAGTGAATCTCTAACTTAGCAGCACATCACCTTTTAGTGCACCTGTATCTTTCAGATATTCCTTCAGGCTGTTTGGAAAAACCCAATCCTCATCTTATCTTTCAGCTTTTTATTGGCAGTAGGAAGGTCAATAATTTCATGGGGGTAGCTGCAAAGAATGAAGAATGAAAAAAATATAATAGAATTCTTTATTTTAATATTTCATAAACCAACAAAATACTCCATTAAAAAGGCAGATATAAGCTCCTCTTACTGCATGAAAAACCCCACATGCTTACTCAAAAGTAAGTACATGTACTTTAAAAATTAAGTTTAAGAGATAAATAACTAACAGGTCCTATCAAGTGAATAGTTCAATTTGCTTGGGAATATTCCTCCATTCCATGGAGGAGTAATTTCCTTTCTGCAGGATGTACCCTGTCGAGCATAGCCATAGTGCCTACTTGTTTATGTTTTTGAATCAACACCCTCAGCATCCAAACCAGATACATTGTAAAACCTGGCCTAGTCAAAGGCAAAATGTATCAATGGAAAATGTAACATTAATGCTGCAGGAAAACTCCAAAAGAGCCCCCGACAACCAGAAAGCTCTCCACTGGCTTGGCATTCACATATGACCAGCTTGCTAAAAAATACCTAAAAATATCTAATCTAAAATGCTTCCTTCTTCTCTGAAAAAAAACACAGGGAGTGTATGGCAGTTTTTACACCATAGAAATTAATTTCAAAATACTTCAAATTCAATACAAATAAATATTTACATACGCCTATCTACAAGGTGTCAAACAGTCCAGTACAGTTCTGCTTTTACCACATAAACTTCATGGAAAGAAAAGTAATTTTAAGTGTTGCACAAATACAGGGAGCTTTCTCTTGCCTTGTCAGAGCTAAGGAAAGCTGTCATTATAAGGCATCACAAAACCCACCAGGTTCTAGTAGTGCAGCCAGCAGAACCTCACACACACGCCAGGCTGCATTTGTGTGCTTCCATCTGTGATTTCACAGATAGAACTAAAAAATTTAGCTAATTGCACTTGTAAATCAGATCCTACAGATGTCTAAAGGCCATAAACATTGCTAGCTAAACCTCTGTCTCCAAGCCAAGGTAATTTTTGTCTATTTTTCATATATTATTAAAGAACCAATTAGGAACCAGTGAAAAACCTCTATAATGCAAATGCTTACCTGTCCATGACAGCACAGACTCATCTCAAGTAAAGAAAATTTTATATCAAGGTACCAAAAAAATTGCAGTTCTCAGCTTTTTTGCTACTTGCTCTAACCCCTGTGCTAATGTGCAATTATCAATTGCTTAAGGTACCAACGTTGATAACCTAAAATTGTGCATCCCTCCAGCAGATCAACACACTACTGCCCTGAAGATGTACTGTCTTTGGTGGCATGGGCTTCTCAGGCAGGAGAGATTTCTTATCAAATCACCAAGGTGCAGAGATTTCCAGCTGCAGCTCAGGAGCTGCCCCAGTCCTCAGAGTAATAGATGGTAAACATGCAATGAGAAACCGATAGCCATTAGGGGGAACTAGAGCAGACAAAACTGACCAGCAGTTCAGAAAGCCCACCTTGCACTCTGTATGCTATGGCCCATCACTGCTTTTTAGTACTTTCTTTTTCCTGCTTTCCTATAATTATGCTGCTGTGGCTATGGGGTATTCTGACACTAAAAGGCAACTACAAAAATAGCAAACAAGAAAAAAGAGTATTTCCCTCAGTTTTACACTTTAAAAGCATCACTGCCAATGTCACCTAATAGCAGCAGCATTCCTTACTCACTTCGTGGTTACAGTACTTACTTATAAAAACTACCACAAGTGACTCTGCATCATTATGAAACCTCCAGAAAATTTGGGTCTCAAGCCCAAAACAAGTTGCATGTGGACACAAGGGCGCTGTACACTGCCACCCCTCTAAGGGGTCAGGCTAGGAGCGAGAGTACTGAACCGTGCTGTACTTGGTGACCCTGGAAGACTTGCTCAGTGTGGCATTGGCAGAAGGTGACCCTTCTAAGCTGGAATCCACCTGATTCAACAGTGAGTCTGTGATCAAGACACGATCTTGCCTTGCTGCCTGTTCAGCTCTGCTCTGCACGCCTGAGGCTGTCACCACGCTTTCACTCACCACCACATTATGCCCTTCTGCTGAAGTGGGGAAGCTGATAGAGCCCTGCTCTGCAGCAGGGACAAGCACCCTCTCACGTTCCCTCACCACAACATACTTGGAGTCAGGGAGATCCTGAACCATCAGGGTTCCTACTCCAGTGCCCTCTGACTTCACCATCCTCTCTGTAACCACCACATTACTACCATGTGGCAAATCGGGGATTTTCACCATACCCTGCAAGCTTGATGCAGGTGCCAGCACTCTCTCTGTCACCACTACATTCTCCTTAAACTGGGGGTCTAGAAAGACAGTGGCCGAGTGGGCAGGAGCCCCTGCAGAATAGGATGTTTCTGCCACAGTGAAATTGGTCTCTGCATGGGCTGCGGGAAGGTGTTGAGTGCTGTGCTGCCCAGAGCGGGATGCAAAGGTTGTTTCTGTGACCATCTCCTTGGACACAGTGGCTTCTCCCGCACCACTGCCCATGTGCACTGGTGTGGCAAAGGCTTGTTCTGAGCTGGAAGCATTTCGCTGATCAAAGAACTGTGACTTTACTTCATTAAGACCAAAACCTGATTCATTCTTGGAGGTACTATCTTTCATGTTGATATGTCTGCCCATGCATATTTCTGCGAGAGTCTTAAATTTGTCTCCTAAATCATCAAGAAAGTGGTCATCAAGATCAGCCTCAATAAAGCTACAGCAGCCAATGGAGCCATGGGGAGAGCTTGACTCTCCCTGGGAGTAAACCAGGAGACAGTCATTTGCAGCTTGGGCTTCATCCTCATCCGCAAAAGAGACAGCTTTCTGCAGATAAAAAAAAAAAAGGAAGGAAAAAGTTCATTAATAGTAGCTGTAGATTTACTAAATCTGATAATTTAGAATGCTTGGTTGAAAAGTTTCAAGTAGGAAACTTTAACTGAACCCACAGAAACCACCAACCATCCAAAGGTAGTATCTAAAAGCGGTTTTTGCTCTTTGGAAGTTATTCTGAACTTGTGACAGTACACCTGATGAGAAGGAAAATCTGAAATTAAATTGAAAACCTTGGGTTCTATCACTACCTGCTTTGGCTCCTACCAGGAACTGTGTCATTTTTGACATTGCTCCATCTTCACAGGTTAGTTTTATTTCCGCTCAGTCAATGATCTTCAACTGTAACAAAGTGTTTGTGGGAGAGTGCCAAAACCATGCCTTACACTGTCTTAAGATTGATTGTGACTACATATAACGAGTATGTGCTGACATGTCATTACCTGCCATGGTCCTTTTCACTAGAAAAGCCTGTGAGATCACACCCCCGAAGCCCAACAACAAAATCCACTGAGTTAAATGGCTTGATACGTTCAAGAACTAGTCCAGCATGACAGCTTTTATTCTCTGTGTAGGCTACTTTGCAACAAGGGAGGTTCATGGCTTGTGACAGTAGTGCTTTTGGGTCCAGCTCAGCTTGAAAGCAGCATCTGCAATAGAGTTACTGACAGTGCAAGTGCAAGTACTGCTGTACATGCTTGCACCAGCTCCAGACAAACTCTCTCTGGGCTTGCTGAACCAGATTTATCAAATACAGTTGCTGGCTTGTGCTCAGAACCACTTTTCTGCCACGTTAAATTCTGGAGTTGCCCAGGCAGCATTTGACCCTGGAAGCAGGCACACTACCTAAGATGCTCCTAGAACTATGCAGTTTGGTGGCTTGTCTGGGTTGCTTTTTTTTTAACTTCCTGTACTCTGAGATAAGTTAGTCTCCCAGAAGTTGTAAAAGTTAGTCTAGAACAACTTTCCAGAGCCATCCTGCAGGACTTCAGCAGGCACTTATTCTTAAAGTACATCTTAATGTTAGGAAGCACAAAGAGCAGGAGTAGAATTGCTACTGCTACATTTGTTCACTCTGAGAAGTGGTAGCTAGAGTACACAGAAAACATACAAGTGTCTTAAGCTTGAATCAATCTCCTGTTAAGCTGTTTCAATCCCCTATTTCCCTGGCCTGAGGTGGTGATTCAAAGCTGCACAGCTATTCCCCTGCAGAACCCCATCATCAGTCAGCTGCAGGGCATGATGATGTTTTTTGATGGACAATCCATATACTCTCTGACATGCAGAAGTGAAATTTCCACTATGAGGAGCTCTTCAGCCTAAGGACTAATGATGTGCATTAAGCAAAGAGGAATAGCTGCAATGGAAGAGCTCATTGGTTAGTGGTTAGGTCACCAAAAAAACCCTAAAACCAGACAGAAAGGGTATTGCAACATGTGTCTCATATACTTCTGATAAGCAGCCTTCTACCAAGGCCACTGGGTAGAAGCTAGACAAGTCCAGCACCGCTTACTTCATCAGCTACTTTGAAAGAGCAGACCCACCCTCTACTGCTTGACATCTATGGCTTATCTTTCAAAAACCTGCTCCATCATGAAGTCTGTAGCTGTGACTCATGGTGAGTCACAGGTACCTCCCTACAGGCCAGTTTAATGTGCTTAAGTCCCTGAGATTTATATCACATAGTCTTTCTCATGGTGTTGTCCTGGGCAAGTGGCTCCATGGTCATTGCTGAATACTCTAGATCCCATTCCCAGGAACCTCCTTTGAGATATGGGTCTTCTTATGGGAGACCTTGTAAGCACTTAGTGCTACAAAATTGTTACACTACAAGTTCTACAAGTGAGCCTAATCCGAAAATCCTCAGTGCCCCTGAATTCATATGCATACAACACTGGCCACTATATCAGGACTGTTTATATATACATATCTACTCATCTGTGTTTGTAACAACATGAACAGCATTTCACAACTCTAAATGTAAATACCAAAATACTGTTATTCGAAGGTGATTAGCTTACATCATGGAAGTAGTCTCTTAAAAACTCTTCATTCATGGCTCCTGCTGCTCCCATCGCAACTCCTCCTCCAGTCACCATGGTCTTGCCTTCCACACCTGCCATGCCTCCAGCAGCTCCAGCTGCCATGGCTCCATATTCAGCACCAGAAAGGAGGTGTCTTTGCTCTTCCCACCTTTCCTTGACAATAGTGTTGCGATGCTCTCCTGCGTGAGAGACTGAGCTGCTTGCTCCTGCTGCAGTTTCCTCTCCACTCATTCCTGCTGCTGCTGCCGCTGCTGTTATTGCTCCTGCTGCTCCACTGGCTGCTCCTTTTGAGTTCCCCAATGCAGGGATGAGGCTCAGCACCGGCTACATAAACAACACAAATTATGATGTGACATGAAAGCTGCACTGTCTAGCACATTGAACTCACCAAACCAGCAACAGGGCTGGGTGGAACCTGGGAGTGTGCTGTCTTATGACTTGTTTGAATTCGCATTTAATACATGTTGCTGCAAAGAGAAGCAAGAGCTTCCTGAAATAGGGTGCAGCTCCCACAATCGTGCTCCCAAGGAGGATCATGGAAATGTTTCCACAGGTAATTTTTTTTGAAACTGAAAGAGTTGGCAGTAAAAGGGAGGAAAATACTAACCTAAAAAACCAAACCACAGACCCACCAAAAATGGCTTGCAAAATTCCAGGTGTTCTAAGACCGACTCTGCCCAGCTTTCCCCAGGCTTGAAATGAGAGAGCATGCACTACATCTGCTCCCTTTATGGTTCTGACAGGCCTTTTCTTCTTTTCTAGCATTCTGGCTTCCCTGCTCATTGAGTTTTATCAAGAATTTGGTGTGAGCATTGGCCCTAAATCAAAGCTTCTAACCTTACTTCTGTTTCCTTGTTGTTATGTAAAAGCATGTCAGAATCGTCCTTTTTTAATTTCTTTTTGAAAACTGGGTTTTGCACAACAAGAAAGGGCAAATGTCACTTGGTATTCACTATTCCCTTTAATGATTTGCACATTTTTCTGCCTTTTTTGTTATTCAAGGAATTTAGTCTGTTTAAGGCAGAAAACACAGGGAAGCAATTTAAAATGCAGTTTGAAACTTTAAACTGGAAGCTAAGCTTTAAAACTACTCTTTTGCTGCTTAACTGTGCTCCTGAAGGGGTGCAGAACATTCCTGGTTTGCAAATATAAATTATTCCCTCTTTATATCATCAGTGCTTTTCCCACACTCCTATCTGAGATACCATCAACATTTACTTCATTTCTTACTCCTTACTTTGGGATTTAAAAAACATGGCTGGTGTTTCTAGAGCTACTGGTGGAATTCATCTTCCATGCATCCTTTACTGAGTCTCAAAGGGTTAATTTTAATTAATGTGCATGTGCGGTTTCACAGCTCTGAAACACCAGCCCATAATGTTGGAGAGATGCCAAGGGCCCAACTAAACACTTGGATAGAGATCAAAGAGAAATGGGATACATGCCTTCTCCTCAGGAGCTGCCCCTTCACTGTTCCACTGACGCAACATTGCTTCACTGTAGTCCGGGATCGCAGCAAATCCCTTTGCTCCCGAGCCACAGGGACACAGCAGCAGTAACAGGGGAAGAACTACAGGGAAATATAAGTTTGCCATTAACTACGCGATAATTATGGTCAAAGCTTGCTAACAGCCAGTATCAAAGTATGGTCAGCCTTCATAAGAAAACGTATCTTTAGTGATCTAGTGTTCAGCACGAGAGCTGATTGAGACTAAAACACATTTACAAATATTCAAGGCATTTCCTAGAAAAGTATGCCAGGATGGCTTCCTAGTACAATGACAATTAACCTCTCAGGGACTCAATCCAGTAGGTGATCATGCCTGTATATAGCTATACTTGGATAAAAGACCTCATATATCAAACCCAATCCCTAAGTATCACTGTACAGCCTTAGCACTTCTAAGCCCTCCTGTTCTTTTACAAGTAGATAACGACATGGCATGATGAAAATTCAACCTTGCCACTCCTGTGATATGTCTAGAGCATTGCCTGGGGAGTTTAGAACAATCCAGTTTCAGGAACAGAGCGTATTTATGTGATATGAACTTTGTGGCTAGATTGCTACTAGTACAACCAATAGATGACTGCCATTTGAATGCAGCACTAGTACACATGGCCGTGCCCTGACTACAAGCATTCCATTCTTATTTTCAAGTTTGTATTTTGTCTTATCAAAGAACAATGTCATGCTCAGAGTAAGGCACCAAGACCTGGGTTTCAAGCTATAAAGACGACAGAGGAGAGAGCACTGCAGTTTGAACAGGAGGAGTTGATGAGGTGTGGAAAGCACTGAAAGGATTACTTACTGTTTCCCTACTTGTTATTCACAGTGTCCTAAACAAACATTAAAAAGTTGTACATACTAATTTTAAAATGCAGAGCTTGAAATCCTTTGAGGGTGAAATGCCAATGTTACCAAAATAAGCTGGATCTGCCATGACTTCACACAGATGAGAAGTTTATACATAATACATCCAGATGATAAAACCTGGGAACTGGACCGTTTCTTCCCTAGTTCTTTGCAGACCATAATTTACTGAGATAGTACAAGACAATTACTTACGCAGCAGAAGTAAAAATGCCAAGATGATTAGTGCAATTGCTCCTGGTCCTAGACCCACTGACTGAGCACCGATAATTTTCTCTCTGCACACACCATCGTCTGCACAGGTACAAACAGTCAGTTGCAGAGTCTGTGGTTGAGCACAGCTGAACCCTTGGTAATCCTTGACCAGGATAGGAACCTCAGTTCTTCCTGGCTTCAAGTTCTGTGGTTCCAGCTGTATACTGGTGCCTGAGGCCGAAGAGAGAAGTTAAAGAAGAAGAAAAACAAGAAATGAGTGGAGATAAAGTTGACTCCCATAAACTAAGAGAAACAAAACCTTCACAGCCCCACAGCAAACCCTCTCCAGTTAAGTTCAGTCAATGCAATGGAATTAAGTTTAATTAGCTGCTGCCACAGCATTACTCTTATCAAGTAATTCATGCTAGTACCAAGGCAGCCATGCTGGCTTGCAGTCTCAGGTAATTGTGCAGAATTTCACACCAGAAGAGACTAACCACAGAAGACAGTCCAATCATCTATATAATGTTAACTTTTATGGTGTTTTCTGGTGCCTTCGATCTACCTGAAGGACGTCCTTCAAGCTTATATGAATGGAAATGTACAAATAAAATGCTCTTCTAATTTTCACATCCTCATTAAAATTACTTTTCATTTTTGAGCCATCTCTGTTCCTGTTGAGCCAGATAACCTTGGACAGGTTACACTGTATTTCCCCCTTTGAAGGCCCACTGTATGGACAACTTGCTTTATTTTTAAGTTAGAGCAACTGAAGTCAGTAACACAATCTCATCTCCAAGCTCAGTTTTAACAAAAAAAATCCTTCACCACTGCATGCATGTTGTGGGAAGATGAGAATGACCTGATCTCAGCATTCAACATGGAATCCTGGTCACTGGGTCATCAAGCTAGAAAAAGACAGCTCATCTGAGGGAAGATGATAGGCTCCATGAGAGAGAATGGAGCAGAATGTGAGTGATGGGTCCTCGTCACTTGGTACATAAAGTCATCTGTATACATAATTTTTTTTGGTCTGAATCTGAAATTAACAGACTATAACACTAGGACTCCAAAAAACTGAAAGTAATTAAAATCCTATTTTCTTACCATTCCTGGATGCAATTATCCATTCTTTGGCTGTCCCTTCTGGCTCATCAATGATAGTAAAAGTGAAAGGATCACGGTTTGGGTAATCATCCAAGTCACTGGCTGTAACATCAACTGATTTTGCATTCAAACATACAGTCTGCACAGGGTTCACAATAACTGGGCAGTTATCATTCTCATCTTTAACTTGAATAACTACTGTGCCGGTGACAGTTTTCTTAGGAAGATCTAAGGTTTTAAAACATGAAAAATTAAACTGACTGGAAAAGTGCAAAAGATTTCATCTCAAAATAACAAAAAAATTCAAAAACACAAGCATTGCTGAAATAAGTTAAAAGTATTTTTCTGAAGCGTATGGAAGCAGTATTTCTTTCCTAATGTTAGTAAACATTCTTCTGAAAACAAGCTTATTTACTACTTTAACTTAAAAAGAAGTATCTCCTGCATATGGTTACACAGTAATATACAGATTACAAGAGAATTCTCATTAGATACAAAAGAAGCTCAGAGTTTCTTCTTGTTTAGCATTCAAGTAAAATTAGGACTCTGAAATCTATTAGCATAGCAATATATTGGCAATTTCCTCCTTGACAAGGGATGCTCACATCAGACATGGTCTTAGCAAAATCTTTACAAAAACTTCATCTTCATCTAGTCAAAAAGGAGAAATGGGCACCTTGGGAACTCATTGCAAGGTTCATCCTGTTTCAGTGAGTTGTCCTTGTCTGTCCCCCCGACACAGAGATATGGGAAAAGGCACTAAGCTTTAGGCAGTTAAAGACAGGGACCAACTACAGCTGCAGAAAGGTAAACTAAACCCTAGACAGACCAAGTAGTGTGAAAACAAAACCTGTTCAACTTACCAGTGGTGACTCCCAACATGGTGATAGTGTAGGTACCGTTTACTACATGAGGTGATTCATAATCAAGATTTTTGGCAAGTTGTATTTCACCTGTGACTGAGTTTATTGTGATCCAGTTTGCTGGGTCTTTTCCTTTCACGTATCTGATTAAAATGACAAAGTTACATAAAGATGACCCCATTCATTTAGCAGAAAAAGCAGCAGTATGCTTACTCTATGCTTAAAGCAGAGACCAAATCCCTGGGTCTGACACTCCTGCAATTAGAATTGGTTTTAACTATAAACCCAATGTTATAAATCTATGCTGAATGTTCAGACTGGAGCAGGAGAGGGAGCTGTGCTGTCAGTCATTTTGTCTTATCCTTCATCCCTGCTCCCAGCAAAGGCTCAGCAGCAGCCAAATAGGAGAGACGGTACTACAGGCATGGGGACCACACTTCGGTTATCATTTGTTAAAGCAACAGTGATGGATCAACAATGATTTAGCTGAAGAGCTGGATTCAAAAGCTAACCACAAACACATACAGACATATCTATTTTACACATTTTCTGTCTAATTGCCGGACACTTCTATGAATTTTTTTCCTTAATGTTTCTGCCAATGATGAAGTCAGATGAATAAATCTACTCTCAAAAGCAGACAAGCGTAACAAATGGTGACCAAGCACCGATAATATCAGCACAAACATTCATGTCTCACCCTGTATGAGCCAACAAATAGGATTTGCAAGTCAGCTATTTTCTGCATAACAGAATATTGAAGATTATGAGGTTGTTTTAGGTGTGAATTACAAGCAGTAGAAAATTACTCTTTCTGAAAATTTCAGTTCAGTAGGCAAGTTTTTATAGTAAGATGTGATTTCTGACAAACTCACTTATGGCAGTTATAAAAAGGATTCTTACATAATGCGCTCTGCTGCTTTTCCAGTGTCTTCATCATAGGCTTGATACTGTCCAATAATCTGTTTTATCTGCAGTTTCTCACTTGCTTCAATAATTTTTGTGCCACCGGGGAATACAGGGCCTTCCCGGACATTAATCACATTAATTTTGATTGGAATAGTTTGTGGTTTATAACTGTATTTAATTGATTTGTGGAACTCTGCTTTGTTTGTAACAACAATGCCCAACTTTAGGCTTTGCATTATTTCATAATCCAGTTCCTAGAGCAACAACGATAAAAAAAAAGCAAAACAAAAGATCACTCAATTTGCCAGGATCTGACCTCTAGACAACATTCACACATTGAATATTTAAATAATAAGGATGCTACAGAGCTAAAAAAAGTTGTTGGTTAAAGTGCTACTCTCAGAACATAATGCTTCAAATTTTTAAAAGTATGAAAAAAAAAGAGTAATCTTTCTTTAATGGATGGCTCCATAGGTGTGTCTTTATATTACTGAAATTAAACTAACTTAAGTGACAATAAGCCTTACACATGAATTCTCCCTTTCAGTGAATCAGTGCTCAGTATTACTTGGCCCTTAATAATGCTTATCAAACTTTTACAGTTATCTGTTTTAAGGTAAGTAAACCAGAGCATAAGATAAAAAGGTACTTAAAGCACTATACATCTTCAGTTCTTGTGGACTAAACAGGAGTGAAATTCATAAAAGAAGAGTTTCAATTTACAGAAAATATTTTTATAATTTTTAAACAGTCTGTAGCCCATGTGTCATGGAGTAGGTGCCTGCAATATTATCTGTGGTAATGGAAACAAATGTTAGCACTACTGCACAATAGCAAGGAAAATTTGGGGGCTTCTGCCCCATTTGAAATATTTGAGATCATACAGGATGGAAATAGCAAACCTGGATGAAGTTACTTCATATGGAATTGCTGAATACACCAACAAAGGAGAAACATCCACCATCTAAACTTACAGTTTACTGTTTACATACAAACAATTTATGTGTCATCTTAAAGGGAATAAATTATACTAACTTTTAAAGAAGACTGTAAATAACAGACTAACCTTCACAACAGTCAGAATGCCTTCATTTGTTTTATTATCTGTTACTATACGAAAAAAGCCACCTTCATTACCAGATACAAATGTAAAGTTTGCCAGCCAATTATCAGAAAACTCTTCATCTTTGTCAAATACTTTTATTCGCAGAATTTCCACATTTGCCCTGTTTTCTTCAATGCTTCCTTCAAACTGCAATTGAAAAACACTCCTCTTTAAAAATATGTCATGATTTACCTCACTTCAGCAGTGCATAATGTTTGCACAACTTTGTAGTAAGAATAGGGATAGTGACAGGTGAAGGAATTCACCAGATACGATGATAAGTGTACTCACTACATGACTTTCAACCACTGGAAAATTGTCATTCACATCCAAAATCTTGACTTCTAAAGAACATGTTGCAGCATTCCCTCCTGACTCACCACCTCGGTCTTTTGCTTCCACAACCAAAGAATAGCTACTTTGTGTCTGCCAAAAGGAAAAAAAAATGTTTAAATCAGGCCAAAATTTTTTTCCTCCACTGTATTCTATCTGCTTTGCTAATCTGTCTCATGGTCAATTATAACTTCTCTTTAGCTATTAGTCAATCTCTTACACAGCTACCTTGACAGCTTTCAAATAGGACTAAGGCTCTGAGAAAGATTTGGGACTTTGGTATCTTCTTCTCAAGACTTAGACTGTGCTTAACTAACAAATGCAAAAATTTCAGTAGCCGTAAACAGGGACAGGACCAGTGATACCTGCATGTCAGGACAGGTCTAGAGGCAGAGATGTTGCCCTCAGTCACAGAGCTAGAATACAGATCACCATCTGCTGGCCAGCGAAAATGCATGCAACCTCAATTAAAGATGCTGGTAATACGTGGCTTTCAAAGCTGTTCCACAGCAGCACCCATCCTAGCTCTTTAAATTGTGATTTGCATAGCAGCTTATGAAAATCTAGATGCAGTTAGCAGCTTAGAAGATGGTGATCTGGGTTTCAAATGCAACCTTGATCCCATCATATTCCTCTCCCCAACTCCTGAAAGAGACTCATCAGCCAGACAAGGCTTTAATCCCAAGGGAGAAGAGGGAAGAAGGCCACCTCTCCAACCCGACAGGCAGAGCTGAAGGTGACATAACAGGCATCAGGAGACTGCTATTAACAGAAAAAAAACTGGAGGGTCATTTTTTTACCTCTCTGTCAAGGTTTATTTTTGCTACTCGAACTTCGCCAGTATTCTTATCCATACTGAATGCAGCACTAGGACTTTGAGAAACAATTCTGAAAGCAATTTTGGAATTTAGATTATTTGGTTCATCTGCATCTGTTGCATTTATCCTCATTACTATTGTACCTGTAAGAAAGCAAACAAAATAAATTGTTCATACAGACATGCACTATCAAGTATTTTTACTGTAATGTCTCAATTTGAGAGACTGTTTTCGGATGCAATGTTTTCTGATGCTTTATTTCTTTAATGAATGTAGCTGAAGATGCATTCCAAAAATCAAAATAGCACACGTTAACAGTATATCTTCTAGACAACAAAAAAGATTGTATCTGTGCATCTGTAACATCATGCAATTCAATGCACCAGAATCACAGAACTGGCTCAATTCTCTTAAAAGTTCTGACAGAAAACTGTAGATAGAAGAAAATAAGTTATTCCAAAGGGAGCACTACCAATTCCTGTACTTTAGTGTTACTAAAATAATTGCTCTGTGTACCTCTGCAAGCAGTGCCTGGGCTGGTATTCAGGCAAAGAAGCACTTAACCATACGGCTGACTTGAGAGAGTACTTGGGGGATGTCAACACCTCAGCTGAAGTGGATGAGCAGACATTTCCATAAGAGGAAGTGTGGTTCATTTCTGTGGACACTTCCCCTTCATTACATTGCACAAATCACCCCTGAATAAAAATTTGCATTCATGCATGGCTAATGTAGCCTGTGCAAGCAAGAGAATGCATCCTTTTTTCTTATTACTGCAGATACACTGTTGCAAAGACTATATTCATCAGTGTATTTGCATGTGTTGGGAAAAATTAAATGAAAAAAAAAATTGAAAAATGTTACCTGCTTCACTTAATTCTTCAATTGAACCAACAAAAACTTCATGGGAAAACACTGGAGGATTGTCATTTATATCCACAATTTTAATTGGGAGGTCTATTGGTTCTTCCACTTTCGCTCCAGTCTTATCCAGAGCGTGACCTCTGAGCTGAAATAATACAGACAGAAAAAATGAGAAAACACAGTGATAACTGTAATATAAAACAATTCTTATAAAAATAGAAATATGTATTTTTCTCTATGTGTATTCTATATATTCATAACTATGTCCAGCACTGGAGTCCTCAGCACAATAAGGACATCAAGCTGTCAGAGAGGATCTGGAGGAAGGCTATGAGCCCTACTCTGAACAGGGGGTTGGAGCACCTTTTCTATAGTTGACAAGCTGNCCATCCTTGAAGACATTCCAGGCCAGGTTTGAAGAGGCTGAGCAACCTAACCTAGTGCAAGATGTCCTACTTACTGCAGAGGAGTTGGACTAAATGACATTTAAATGTCTCTTCTATGATTCCATGATTTTATATATATAATAAATATAACAAAATGCAAGATATTTATAAGCACATTTAATATCCATAAATCACATGCATACTATTTTTATAAGTATATATAAATACACAAATACCCAGAAAAAGAATTAAAACCAACTGAAGCAAACATATTTGAACAAAATATATAAAACATGGATAGGAGGAAAAAGTTACTATTCAACTCACAAGCAGCATTGGAGTCTTTTCTCTGTCAACAATTCCTGTTATGTTCAGGTCACCAGTCCTTCCATTAATAACAAATAGTCCATAAGGGGGTTCTGTTACTCCTTGACCAGATATAGTGTAAGTTACCACTACTCCTGCATCTTCAAAATCAGAATGTATCTAGTAGGAACATAACAGATTGCATAGCATTTAAACATTCAAAAATGCATAGAAAATATTTTGTAATTTGTAATTCGTACTTCTCCGTTTTCCAGGCTTACCCTGGCAATTGGATTCTTGTAGGAATTGTCCTCCTCTTCCCGTATGAAAGCTGGAGGGACTGTCCATTCTCGCTTCTGTCTGAATAGACTGTAGGGGTGAGACAACACACCACTCCTACCATTTCGATTATAAACCTGTGAAAAAAGAAGGCTGAACTTCAGCATTGAATTCAGTCATTTCATACATATGCTATATTGCTGCTGAAGCCCACACTTCTGAACAGCTTCCCCTCTTCCAGTAGCCAGGAACTTCGGAATCATGGAGCAGAGTTAACTTTGCAAGCCCCAAAGTAAGAACTGCACATTCCTCAGACTGTTTGAAGAGGAAAACTAAACAATTCTTTTCATCAATACAGAAACAGGTAAAACAGGTTTTAAATCCAAAAGGAAGATCCTATGACCACAGGTTGGTGAAAATGTATCTGTTTTTTGAAAGACTTCCATCCTTCCCAGATGTGGGAGTAGATTTAGGACTAAGGTTGTTTTAAACCACTGTATCTCTCAAATTACCCTGTTAGCCATCCCACCAACACTGCCTTCTACCTGACTTTCTCCCTGCAACTCAGAATATGTAGCAGGAGGCCAGTAATGAACCCATCCACTGTCTCTACTATCCAACACTCATTCTCACTCTGCCTGAGATCCTTCATCCTTTTATTCTGCTTTGTCCCTACTGTGTTTGTTTATATTAACATTTGGAAATATTTCTACAATTAGCATCTTCCATAAAATAGCAGCTAATTTAATTTACAGAGTTGCTTTGGTTTGCGGTTTTCTTTTTTTTTTTAAAGTTACCTAACAAACAATATTTCAGATGAAGCTTTTCGAAGTTGAGTGTTGCTCAGTTTGGTATGTGTAGGAATCCATCCACTTCAACTTTCATTTCATTATCCATTACTGAGCTTTTACTATTTCAAAAAATAGTAAATCCAGCTATTTATCAACTGACACAAAGCACAACCTAAACACTTGCTCTTTGCTCAGAGCTCTCTTCTTCAGACAACTGATAAAGAAAAGTAATTTTCCATTATTTCCTACCTTAATATAGAGTCCACTTCCATAATTCAAACAGACCTGCAACAGAATTCAGGATAGTCATTATTGATTCTGTCACTTCATCAGAACTAAAACTTAACTGACATAGACTTCTCCCTAAGAACAGCAGTTTCTGAAAAACTTACCCATAATAATTCACATTAAGTTTTGTACTTCCCCCCAACGGGAAACAGAAAATAAGCTATAAATAGGGCAAGAAAATCATGCTTTTGTCAACAAAATCTTGCATGTCAATGTCCAACACTGAAATTACCCATGTCTTCATGCACCCAGGTTGACTATGCATGCCCTTGAACATCTCAATTTGGTGCTTCATCCTAACCAAAAAGATCTGGAGTCTCAGCCAAATTCCCAGAAGCCCTGTGTTTACACCCACTCTCCAGGAACCAAAGACACTGCAGATAAGAAAACTTCTCAAATGGTGCAAAAATGTACATAATGGCAAACAACAGTACTAAGAAGTAGTTTATTACAACACGTTAAATAAACAAATAGCGCTTCTGAGCTTTCCAGAAGCATAGAATACATCCACCGATCAGAATACTTCCATTGTTCTCTACTACATCTATCTACATGTTGCATTTTAGGTGATTGGTTTTTTATATGCTAAAGCCTAAAGCAAAGCAGGCACAGAAAATGTGATTTTCTACTTAAGTAGATCAGGGAGTATTTCTTTATATTATCTATGGTTCCAAGACTGTTGACTGGATTCTCCCTATTTATGCCTCTGACTCAGCTTTGATTTCTGTATTGATGACAGGGTTTTTTTTTTAAACTTTAAAAAAGATACTATCTCTTTCTCACACAATACAGTAACAAGGCGGATGATGTTGAGGAATGTAGCAGACTTCCGTTTCAACCTGCACAACAAAATAGTTTTTCAAGTGGCATTTTTCAAAAGGTACATATTCTGCAGACAAAAATAATCAAGCGCTAATTCTCTAACAGATGTACATTTTGGAGGTTACAGGATGTTACACCTTACAGCAAGTTCCATAAGTATTCTTAATCTTATTTATCAGTTAAACTAATTTTTTAAAATAATTCTCATGATTAATGAGATTGTACCAGCAAGAGTGACAGCAGTTTTGTTTTATAGTAAAAGTTTTGAACAGAAGCTGCAACTCTTTCGGAAGGTGAATACCTGTCAACGTGTCATTGTGAATATCCTTGTTTGTTCTTACGAGTAATTTGATGGGAAAGTACTTCTGTCTCAATACTGAATGGAAACAAGAGGCACAAGGTCAGAAGTTTCCTTATATTGGAAACCTGACAACTGCAGTACAAATAAAAGTATATGAAGTTCAAGAATAAGCAAGACTGCCATTGAGATGGCTATCAAGAAGGTGGAGAAAATTACATCGGTCATAAAGATAACTAAAAGTAAAAAAATCAATTTGTTTGCTTAGAAAAAAAAAGCAGCCTCATTAGTATGTTTTGTTTCTATGAGCAATAGAACAATATTGGACAATATTTTTGCTGTTGCGTTTTTTAAGCCTTTAAAGGACTTCCAAGACATCTACAAAAAGGTATTTAAAAGGCCACTTTATTTATGAAATGCACTAATATATTTGGAACAAATATATAAAGGGATGCTGCACTTCAAAGGATTCAGAAATTCCAGAAAGGGGAAAAGCATATTCAAGAAATAGTGAAAAGCCACATATTCAAAAGGTGTGAAGTTCTTAATTTCCCCTCCTTTTTTTTTTTTTAGTATCCTAGAGCTGTCTTTTATTAAATGGCTTAGTAAGAGTATGAAAGAGTGTGTAATGTGAAGTGGGTCATAGTCCTGACACAAAAATTAGATGCCTACTGATGACATCTGTTGATGACAGAGAGGTGAGAAGGCATTGTCAGAAGACAACTGGATGGTTGCAGAAAACAAGGTGGAAAACCTGAGGCCTGAAGTAATAGAAATGGAATGAATGATTACAGAAAAGCAGCAGGAGTAGGCAGGTAGGTAGAGGAAAGAAGGGAGTGACTGCTGTGTATAGAGAGCACAAAGCCGCTCTTGCCTAAGTCCACATTCAGGTATAGTCAGGAAGTGATTAAAGGACCTCACCCCTCCTGTGAGTCAGTTTGCCCTCCAAGAAGATGGTGGGCAAGCAGGTCACCTACACTTAAGAGAAGCAGGCTGAAGGGACCATCCAAGGCTATCTACTAGTCCATCTCCCAGCCTTGGGGCAGCATAATTGACATCAATGTGCTCCCTGACAACTGTTTAAACTTTTCTTTAACACAAGGGATATACAGCCTTGACAGCTAACCTGAGGCAGTGCTCAGAAATGCTTACAGATGGAAAGAAAGTCTTTGTTAGTTTTTACCCTCATTTTATTATTCACTCTGCAAGTTGACCATATTGCTATTTGGAATAGATTCAACTTCCATTTAAGGCACACAATCTTACACATCTAAATGAACACAAAGTGCCTAAAATTCCATTATAATCAATGGAAATGTATCCAATACAGAGACCAAAGAGTAGTTCTACTTGCTCCAAAGCCAGCTGACATCTATTTCTCCCTGGGATCCACTGACTATAGTTATGTCTAGTTTGTAAAACACAAGAAGACTTGTAGTGCAAAGCAGTAACAGCTGAGAACCCAACAGCGCACACTCCATATTTTGTGGTCTTTAGTTCAGACTAGAATTATTCTGATCCCATAGACCCAACATCCAGAGCAGACAGATGCACCTCCCAATGCAGTTTCATCCTGGTTGAATCAGATCCACACACTCTAGAGACGTACTTCAAAAGAACTGTTTGATCCAACCAAATCGGTGCACTCCATATCCACTCCATCTCCATTTACCATAACAGAACCTCAGACAGCCATATTGAGATCTCCTAACCTTCAGCTCAATCTCCCCCTTTGCCATATAGACAATGCTCTCATTCAACAGCAGAATTCACCATGCATCTTTATCCATTTACTTTTCTCAGTTCCCAGCTCTTAAAGTTCATTTTAAGAAGCATAAACCAAGACTTCCCAAATGTAGAATGCATTTTTTGCTCTCTGATATCTCTCAGGTAGATATACTTTATTCTGAAGTACAGTGTCCCAAAAAATACATAACTTCAACACAATTATATTGATTTAATTCAATAGTAGATCTTAAGTATTTTTTACCTGCTTTAATATCTCATCATAGTGCTGGCTTTCTCCGTTTTTTTTGGAACAATATTAACTTCTGGATCAATGAATCGATACTTGTAAATATTTTTATCATGTTTCAGCATGTCACAGACAATAGAATTATCTCACTTTTGCTCTTTCTGAAACTAAACATCACAGGGCTTCTGTTTTTTGCCTCCCTTTTTCTTTTTAAATTTAATTTGTTTTGAAAAATAATTTCTACTAGCTGTGGCCAGTTCCCCATTAAATCACAATAGTGATTTAGTGTATTCTGGTCTGCATTTCAACACACCCAGATAAACGTAAGAAGTATTCTATGATTTTCTCTCTTGAAGATATGATGTCTACCCTTTTCAGGAATGACTAAGAAATCTCCCAGTCTTATAATTCTCGATAGCTGCGCCAGTCAGCCAGGCAGACCCACGGCTCTGGGTGTGTGTCCTGGACACATGCCATGGGAAACCAAACCCTACGGATGCACTACCATCCAGACACCCCTGGCAAAGGATCGAGGCTGAAAACTGTGCAAAGTTGCTGTGACCTCTGTAAGGTACTCACAGGTGACCACAAAGGGATGGATGCAGCCTGCAGGCAGGGAGGGAGAGCAGACAACCAAAAGATACTTCCTGGTAGAACAGGGATAAGAAAAACTTACAGTTCTTGACGCTTCTAAAGTTGGAGAAATTTTGTGAAGGCATTAGTTTTGGGCTGGTTTTGTTTTTCAGTAGTTTCTTAAGGTTTTGAAGTTATCAGTGTCATCCTTCTATGTCATAGTATATCCTAACATCAAACAAGCGACTAGACTTTCTGCTACATGAAAGCTTTAGCTCATATTAAGGGGAAAAAAATAACAAACCAAACCAAACAAACCAAAAAGGCAAAATTCAGCAGTACCCCTCTCTCTCCGTTCTATCATCAACCAACCACCTCGCCTGGCCTTCACCCTCAGCTTCATCTGGGCGGTGGTGGTGGTGACTTCCTTAAGCATTCTGCCAGCCCGGCAAGGTGAAGAGCTAAAGAGCAATGCCACAGATATGAAAGAGAGCTTTTTGTAGAACACCTTGAAATGGTTAGAAAGGAATGGACCAAATCAAACAAAACACGGCACTTTAGTCTCAGCTTTTTCAGGCCCAGAATCCATTTTCATAGGGTGGAAGGTCCTAAAGGCTTATGGATAAAAGAGAGCAACAGCAGGGAAGAGAATCAGAGAATCATA
>VZTY01019323.1:0-13520 GCA_013400935.1 Turnix velox
TTGTGCTTTTTTTCTTTTTTCTTCAGGAATAATAAACGAGGGCAACAGGGCTGGGATAGGAAGTATATTGTCCTGGAAGGAACAAAAGTGCTCATATATGATGCAGAAGCGAGAGAAGGTAATTTGGCTTCATCTTCTTGGCCTCCTCTGGACCTGCTCCAACAGCTCAATGTCCTTCTTACATTGAGGACTCCAGAACTGGACACAATAACTCTAGATGGGGCCTCACCAGAGCTGAGTAGAGGGGCAAAATCCCCTCTCTTGACCTGCTGGTCACACTTCCCTTGATGCAACCCAGGATTTGGTTGGCTGCAAGTTTCTAGGGAAAACTTTTTTTTTTTGATGAGTTGAGAGGCTTACAGATTGTTACTGCTTGCTATGGCCACCTAATTTAGCTAAATCTTTTGTGATGAGGCATTGTTGTTTTTCTAGATTCTTAACAGCTTTCTTGGCTGTTATGTCATGATAACCCAGCTGTGAGATGTCCAGTCTTCATCCACTTAATTTTGCTGTCAGAATTTCTTGCTAATTATTTATTGATTCTTTCTTTTATCTCCCCATTCTCCCTACAGCTGGCCAGAGGCCTCTGGAGGAATTTGAGCTCTGCCTTCCTGATGGTGATGTGACTGTTCATGGAGCTGTAGGAGCTACTGAACTTACCAATACAGCAAAGACAGGTGAGAACCTTACCTAGATGAGGATCAGATGGATTTTGTCTGGCTTGGCATTCTATTCAGCTGAGCAAAGATTTCTTCCTTTAACTTTCATGCTCTACCTGTATAATTTGGAGGTTACCTATACTTGAATTGGGAGGGCAGTCACTGAGGTTTAGTAACACTTGGGCTCTTCTGTGGTGGTGGTTGAACTGTGAATATTATAATCATCAAGCCAAATAGAAGTTAATTTTAAGAGTTTTGTAACATCCTTAAAAAGCACTTGATTTCTTGAGCTTTCTTCTCTCAATGCTCTCATATGTGAAGCTTCAGAATTCGTGCCTCCATTGTGCTCTAACCAGAAATTAACTCAGATATCCTGTGAGGTGTATAACAGTCTCTTATTATGATAAAAATATTGCTGTTTTGATTTGTATGTATTGCATAGAACTGATGGAAAGATTATGTGTATCTGGACTTTGACATTAAAGGACATAATTTGGTAAAAACAAAAGTTTCCATAACCAATTTTTCCAGATTTTACCTAAACAGTACAGAGCAAACTTTAATCAAGTGGCTGGTTTTTGTACTTTTTTTTTTAATTTGTGCAATGCTATTTTTTGAACAAAAGGCAAGAAATGATTGTTATTTAGCAGGGACAGCATTGTCTGTATGGATTGTATACATCCAGCCAGGGTTTAGCTCTTAGTAGCCAGTCTATGCTATGTAGAGGAGAAACCTATGTGTATATTGCCATGAGAAGTACAACTTCTCTCCAATGAGGCTGAAGGTGTTGATTTGAAATCCACTGCCAATATTCCAAAAACTAATCTAAGTCTTATTCTATCTATATAACACCTCAGATGTGCCATATATCCTAAAATTGGAGTCTCATCCACACACCACTTGCTGGCCTGGTAGAACACTCTACCTGTTAGCACCCAGCTTCCCTGACAAACAGCGCTGGGTCACAGCACTGGAATCAATAGTGGCAGGTGGGAGAGTTTCCAGAGAAAAAGCTGAGGCTGATGCTGTGAGTATAAAAGTTTCATTTAATAATAAAATATTCTGGGAGGGAGCAGAGTTTTTAAAAAAAATAATTTGTCAATATTTGGCATACTAGAGGTTTAACTTGAAGGTAAGTTATAACTTCTGTCTTATGGTACTGTATCTGACTTCCAGGAAGTAAATCTATTGTAAAATGAGTGCTTTGAATTACTTGGGGATATAGTAAGAGGATCCCAAAATTATATCTCTTTGATTCCTGCAAACTGAAAGGAAAAAAAAAGCAGTTAAGATGTGGTTCAATCCAATCTCATAATGTACAACATGGAATGAGCAAACCTTGAAAGAAAGAAACAATCCAAAGGTTTCCTCCTCTCCCATTCTTATGGAGTTGGGTTGTTTAGTTTCTTGGTCTGGGGTGGTAATAGAGGGGGGGTTAGTTTTGGTTGAAGTTTTGTTCCTAACAAGAAGAAGAGGCTAAATAGAATTGTTTTGGATAGCCTTTTTCTTCCTTGTTGCACTGATAGCTCTCTGTTTCCTGCTCAGATGTTAATTTGGAGGTAGGCTGTATCTGCTTGGTAGGAAATGATCCCTTTTCTCATGCTGGCAATCCTTTGACTGAGAAAAATACATGCTGACACCAACATATGGACTTTTTTTAGTCTTCCCCTAGGAAAATTTCACTGCTGCACTGCAGGAGACTGGGGGAAAGGGAAAAGACAGGGACAACAACAGATTCTGCCTGAGTTTAGTTTAAATCTGATCAGTTTGCCTGTGTTTAAGGTGCATAAAAGTTTACTGACTATTTTGTAGGAGATAACTTGCAACTTGGAGCTTTCTGAGAGAAAGAAATGTGTGCTGAGCTTTTTGCCTGTCTGAAATAATGACCTTACATTGTTAAAATGCTAACAGAAAAAGAGATAAAGATTAATTCAACTACCAAAAATGTTTTCTTTATTATCATTTGCAGAAATTACTGGGAAACTCCCTGCTGAAGCTGGAGGGTGAAGACCGTTTGGAAATAAATTGCACAATGCCCTTCAGTGACCAGGTAATGACAATGTTCCCTTGGCTTTTTGTGAGTATTGAGTATTTCAGTCATGGAAATGGTATTTGAGGCTTGTTTTTCTCTTCAATGCTAAACAATATGATCCAAAATTTGGTCTTGGAGCATCCCCTGTTCTCCTTGTGCAGTGCTGTTGTTTTTTCTCCCCCATTGTCACTGCAGGTTGTACTGGTGGGTGCAGAAGAAGGTCTCTATGCCCTGAATGTATTGAAGAATTCCTTAACACACATCCCAGGGATGGGTGCTGTCTTCCAAATTCACCTCATCAAGGACCTGGAGAAGCTCCTCATGATAGCAGGTAGGGCCTATGTGTTACTCTTTGTCCTGCAGAAAGTAGAGAGTGATTGCTTGGTGCTGCCTTGCTGTGAAGGGTCAGGCTCTCCTGGAGGTTCATTGCAGGCCTTTTTTCTTTCTTTAATCACTTTGTTGTGAGGTATCAATTGCTGTCTGAGGTTTTCTTGTAATTGAATATGTGAATGAAGGTTCAGTTAAACCTTTGGTGAAAGGGATTTCTCAGTTTCCAGAGCTGAGGGAAGGAGGAACAAGAGAAAAATAATTTCCATCTCAGGGGTTAGTTGTCATTTTAAGTTCTCTCTTCCTAATCACAACATAACATTTCTTTTTAACCCTTTGAGAACCATGATGTGACCACTGTGTGGCCTATGGCAAACAACTCTTAAGCTCTCTTGCTCTAAACACTAATCCACAGAACAAAACTGGGGCTTCCTTTAGGGTTTGTCTAAGTTTCCCTTACAAAAGGAACATGAGCTTTAATCTCTCCATCTGTGGCTTTCCAGAGATAATCCTGCCTACACGGATGTGGGATTGCTCAACGTTAGGGCGTATCTTCATCTGAAAGCCCAAATTATCAAGTGTCCATATGACATTTGTAGGGAATGAAAAACAATTTCTCATTCTTCTGTTTGTTCTGTGTTTTTTTTTCCCCCTTGTAAAAAGATTTAAACTGTCTGTGCTTTATTTGTGATGGCAGAGAAAAAAAAACCCAAACAATTGGAAAAATAAAATCTCACAAGTAGGAGAAGTTAATGTGTCACCAGATTTCTGAGAGTCTGTAGGTTGCTGCTTGGAAATCCATTACCTGTTTTGTTGTAGTTTAGGAAGTTCTGAAGGGTGAAAGAAAACATCCTGGCTAATTTTGAAGTGTCTCCTAATGAAATCACTGTTATTCCCATCTACAAGACCTCAGCAGCACTAATAATCCTTTGGGAGAATGGTTGTCCTCCCCGTGGATTTACTGCCTATTGTGTGCTTGGGTTTTTGTAAGTTTTTTATTTCACTTAATAGGAATAACATGGAATGAATCTCTGTGGTACCTTGTGACTGTTACCACAGTAACAGCTGGTGATGATAAGCTGCTGCTTAGGTAACAGAACAGCCTTTTGTAGAGAATGGGGAGTTTTCCCTTGATGAAATGCAACCTTTTCTGTTTCCAGGAGAAGAAAGGGCCCTGTGTCTTGTTGATGTAAAGAAAGTGAAGCATTCTCTAGCCCAGTCTCACCTCCCAGCCCAGCCTGATGTCTCACCAAACATCTTTGAGGCTGTCAAAGGATGTCACCTTTTTGCTGCTGGCAAGGTGAGATACAGCTCCCCTGTGTTCCAGATCGCCTTTTGTACTGTGCTGAGTTTAGTATCCATGAAGTTATTTCAGTGACAACAAATCCAAGGTCTGTATTTTTATTTTACATCAAAGCAGAAGAGTTTAGGGCTGAGCTGGAGGCAGTGTGGAGGATCTTGAATAACCATAGCACGATGATGTGATGGTAAAGCTGAAACTGCTGCACGAGAAGAGATGCAGCCTCCTCACTGCCAACTTTGATTTTGAAATCTGCAATTAGTGAATTCCATCCACTGTTTGCTCTTGAATGTCATGTAACAATTTCCAGGCTGGGAAATTTACTTAGCTGTTTGCATCACTTGATATTTACATTAATCCCCAGTCTTAGCACAGAGCATTCATCTGTGACAGAAGAAATTCTCATTAGCAATTAATATACAGACCACTTTGGTAATGATGGTGTCATCATTCATTTCAAAGTGATGCTTAAGGTTAAAATTTAGACCTAACTTTCTTATCCCTTTTGATGGACCATTTTTCTGTGGAATATCATCTAATTTTTTATTAACTTTTTGCAAGTATGAAAGGAATCCCAGCAGCAGTTCAAATTCATGAGAATCTGAAGAGGCTTTTCATGATTTCACTAATTCACAATATTAAAAATGTGCCCTCTTATCTCTGCCAAGTTTTTTTTTCGTGGCAAGAGCTTCTCAGATCCATTTCAACACAATCACCATGAGAATTGACTCCCTGTTACCATCCTGAACTGTGCTTGTAATCTTCCCTACAGGTGGAGAATAGTCTTTGTATCTGTGCAGCCATGCCCAACAAAGTGGTTGTTCTGCGATACAACGAGAGCTTGAGCAAGTTCTGTATCAGGAAGGTAAGGCTGACAATTCCCTGTGGGGAATTTTTGGTAATTGAAATGTTGCTTTGGAGCAAACATCTTCAACCTTTTGGTGTCAGCTGGAATGATAACAAGTTGCATTGTGCACAGACAAAAAATAGAGGAGTAGGCAGTGATTTTCTTTAATAAGAATTAGCAGATTTGGAGGGACACAGCACACAAGGGAGAGTTTTGGGGGACTGGACTCAGCTGGAATCATACCCTAAAAGGCTTTCTTAATTATCCAGTGATGTTCCTTCCCCTGTGTTATCTCTGGAGAAATCCATGGCAGCTGCCTTATCTTTCCCATGCAGTGAAGGAAGAGGTGGGTGTCTGGATTTGTTTGCTGTACCTGTGAAAAACAAAGGATATTTGGTGCCTGTCCATCCCAGGTTGGGCAACCATTCCTTGCACTTCCCTTGATACACATCTACATTGTCCTGGCCAACAAACAGTCAGACATTGATCTCATGTGGCTGTGTCCACCCCTCTGCTGTGTGTCACCCCCTGCCTGCAGCATCCACACGCTGCTGTACTGGCATCAGTGTTGCTTCTTCTCCCATATAGGAATGGGGTATCAAAAACAGAGCTGCAGCAAATTCAAGCAGATAACACCCTAAGCATCTAAGCCACTCTTCCTTTTGAAGACAAATTTAATGAAGTATCATGAATAAATTTTATATGCTTACAGGTATCCAGAAAAAAACCCCAAAGTATTAGAGTTTTCCCAGAACAGAGAGCTTAAAGGCTGCTCCCTTAAAATGGGCAGGTACCCAGAAGAAGATGCTTTCTCCAGTTCACGAGCTAAGGGATGTTTAGTTGTTTCATGTGTAGAAGGGCTGTGAGGAGATTCTGCTTATCCCTGGGAGCTTCTGCAAGTTCCTTTGAAGGCACCAGTTTGATTTACAGCTTGACTTGGGCTTTGATCCCCAGAGCATTGCACTTGCACTGCTGCACAGGAGCAATCAGGCAACAGTTGAGCTGCCAGCCTCTGTGGAAGACTTGATAGAGAAGATCTTGGCACAAAGAGTGTGATGGCAGCAAACCTGGAACATCTACAAGCATTGTAGCTGGTATCAGCTCTTGCTCACAGTGGGGCAGCAGCCAGCAGGGAGATGCAGAGTCACTGTCCTCTGCTGCTGCTCTCACTCACTTCCATGGTCTCCTCAAGGGCTCACATGTAGAACATGCAAAGGTGTGCTTTAGAAGGCAGGTTTTCTTTATCCTCATTACTCCAGACAAGTGAATTTAGATCCTAACAAGATGGCAGCAATCCCAGAATGTGCTCCTCTCTTCTGCCAACTAAGTTTCCAGATCAAGTAGGAATTATGCAAGGAATCTTCTCCTCAGAAGATCTGGGAATTGGAGCTGTGTCAGGCTCACCTGCAGCTGGCTGTTCAGTCACAGTCCAGGTCTGGGTGGACAACATGTCTGTGTGAAGTTGTCCAGTGAAGGAAGGATGTCTGTGGATGTTTGTCTTGCTTTTGTTTGCAGAGCCATCAAGTTAATTTCTTAAGTGGGGAGATGCTTTAGGGCTGTGCTGTCTGCCAAGAGTTTTGGTCTCTGAATTATAAAGAGTTTGGAACTGGGCTGGGATCAGTCCTGCTGCAGTTGCCTTGGAATCTTCTGTCTGCTTTTCCAGCACCTCTTCTGATTCCTGATAACTTCCAGGCTAGCAAGTGATTGTTCTAGCTCATCTATTCAGGAGCTGGAGCAGTTTTCACTGATAGAATTCCCAGTGACAAGGCTGTCATCCAACCCTAACTGCTCAGTCCTGGTCCTAGATGGAATTGTAGAATAGTTTGGGTTGGAAGGGACCTTTAAGATCATCGAGTTCAAACCCCCCTGCCATAGATAACCTCCAGACATTTCAGAAATGCAACTGTTGGCATGGTTGTGACCTGCTGTAAGGAGGAAGCCACTCCTTGCTGCTCTGGAAAACTGAGCAAAAAGGAATATTGTTCCAAAATGAAGAATATTTGGGATAGCAGCTGGAGCTGAGTTAATCTGCAGATTTCTATATTCAAGCAAGTATCACATGCAACAAAATGAAACTTTTTCATCTTGCAGAAGTGCTTTTGAGAGACTGGTAGTGACCTTGAGGTTGCTATTTCTCCCTTCTATAAAGATAAATGTGGCAATATCTAACCTCCCAGAATAAAGAAAATCTGTAAACTGTTACAGAGAACTAATATTTTTCCCCACTTGCCTCTTTTCCAGGAGATTGAAACATCTGAGCCTTGCAGCTGCATCCATTTGACATCTTACAGCATCATCATTGGAACCAACAAGTTCTATGAGATTGAGATGAAGCAGTACACACTGGAGGGTAGGACACCTTTTTATGGGGGACACACCAAGTGGCCCCACAGATACCTTGGGTGAAGCTTTTCTAAAGCAGTTTAGGAGTTAAAAACAAAACGTTGTTGCTCATCAAGCTGGTTTTCTCCATTCTCTTTGTAGAATTTTTGGATAAAAGTGACCACACTTTGGCCTCTGCTGTATTTGCTGCTTCCACCAACAGTTTTCCAGTCAGCATCATCCAAGTGAACCCCACGGGGCAGAGGGAGGAGTATCTGCTGTGTTTCCATGGTGGGTGTGTGCTGTGGCACTGCTGGAGGGGGAGATGTCACATGGTACCCAAGTTCTGGTGTAAAGGAAACCTCCTCAGAATTCAAAGGGAATGTAAAAGCCCTGGAAGAGCTGTGTCTGGTGTGGGTTAACGAATAGGATGCACAGAGCTTTGGCACTAAAACAGCCCGTGCTACTCTGCTGAGGAGCTTTTGGCTTCAAAGTTCTCTGTGCCTGCGGATCACCAGTAGCCACTGTGGCTGCTTTTGTTGGTCCTTGTGAAGTGCAAACAAATCTTGATAAAATGTTAAGGGGTTTTCAAAGCTTGTTATTCTAGACTGGTTTCTGCAGTACAGGGCGATTTTTTAATCTTATGATGAGCTCAATGAGGGTGTTGCTTTTTCATCTGGCTGCTTTTGTTGGCTCTATGGGATGGTCTCATGGGAATGCACAGGACATCTGCAAAAGCCCACTAGCAGTAATTTGAGGGGAGTTACAGTAGGAATCCTTGGTTTTCCAACTGCAGATTAAACAATAATCCTCCTTACTTGACATAGAAAGATTTAGAATTGCAGAACTTTTTGTTACTGAAGGCATTCTTACATCAATTCAATGTCAGAATAATTGCTGGCACTCTGGGATCTGAAGATAGCAAGCACCCTGGCCTTGCTAAAGAGCCTGGGGACAATTGCCTTTGGCCCTTCCAAAGGGTATGAATAAAATCCAGGCACATGCTCATGATGTGACATTTCTTTCCTTGTCAGAGTTTGGTGTCTTTGTGGATTCCTATGGAAGACGCAGTAGGACAGACGACCTGAAATGGAATCGCTTGCCCTTGGCATTTGGTAGGTGCTGGGATTTACTTGGGATTATGGAAATCTGGGAGCATCCTTGTGGGATGGACATTTTTCACTCAGAGCTTCCATTAGCCAGGCTGGCCAAGGCACTGAGCAGCCTGATGGAGTGGGAGGTGTCCCTGCCTATGGCAGGGGAGTTGGAACTCAATGATCTTCAAGGTCCCTTCCAACCCAAACTATTCTATGATGTCCCTGCCCATGGTGAGGGGGTTGGAACTAGATGATTATTAAGGTCCCTTCCAACCCAAACCATTCTATGTTGGTGTGGTTCCCTCAGGCCTTGTGCAGTCCCCAGTGGGATTTGGTGCAGTCCATGGTCTGTTTGAAATGCCTTTTTCGTGATACCTTGCAGATAATTCCAAAGAACTGATTCTTTAAGCAGCTCCCTGTTCAGTGATAGAGTCTGTGTCTTATTACAGAAAATATATTCTCTTAGTTTTCCCAAGGGGTTGGGAGGCCCTGTTGTGCTCACTGGTGCTTTTTCAGAATTTAATGGGGAATTTTATTTCGTTTCTCCTCCCTCTGTGCTGCTCTTTCAGCCTACAGGGAGCCCTATCTGTTCGTGACCCACTTCAATTCCCTGGAAGTGATCGAAATTCAGGCACGAGCTTCTCTAGGGTGAGTTGTTCCTTTTCTGTCCCTTTGAGCAGAATGTCCTGCAGGAATAAATGTGCATCTCCACCCCAAAAAAAACCCCCATACACTGTTGTCATTGTAAAGACTTTTTCCTACAATTTTACCCAGAACTCCTGCACGAGCCCACTTGGAGATACCAAATCCACGCTACCTGGGGCCTGCAATTTCATCTGGAGCAATCTACTTGGCTTCCTCCTACCAAGACAAATTAAGGGTGATTTGCTGTAAGGGCAATTTAGTGAAGGAGACCAACAATGAGCAGCACCACAGAGGATCTTCTGCTACACGCAGGTAGGGTGGAATCTGTGTGTTAAGGTCCTTGTGCACCTTTTATAAGCAATCTTTGCTCCAGTTGGCTTTTTTCCCCCAAAGTTGGGTGCCCTTGGTTCATTCTTAGAGACAGAGGCTCTTGTTACCCAGTTTTAATCCTGGAATGCAACAAGGAGTAGAGTAGCTGATATTTTTTTAAAATCCAGAAGGCAAAGAAATATGAACTCTGTAGGAATATGTGGGTAATCTCTCCAAGTGCTTTGTGATCTTCATCTGATTGCCTTTTTTGTTAACTTCTGGGCTTAGATACCCTTGATATGGGTTATTATATATCTCTAAAGCAAATAGGGACTATCCCCAGGTCCTGGGCTAGGACTTTTTAATGGGTTACAGGATGGCAGGACTAGGAGTAATGGATGCAAATTGGAAGAGGGGAGATTTAGGCTGGATACAAGAAAGAAATTCTTTAGGGTGAGGATGGTGAGATGCTGGAACAGGTTGCCCAGAGAGGTTGTGGATGGAGGTGTTTAAGGCCAGGCTGGACAAGGCACTGAGCAGCCTGATGTAGTGGGAGGTGTCCCTGCCTTGGCAGGGGGGTTGGAACTTGATGATCTTTAAGGTCCCTTCCAAACCCAAACTATTCCATGATTCTAAGAGCCCCCTCCTCTTAAGCAGTGAGTGAGGCAGCACTGGGAGGTTGTGATGAGCTTGTGAATCAGTACTGGGCTTGACAGTGCCACTGTGCACTGGAAACTGAGGAATCAAGGCTTGTAGCTCATGTTTGCCTGGCCTGAACCTCCTGTAAGGTCTAAGAGTTTTGCATGTGAAAAGGCATTTATGAAATTGGAGTGTGCTTTTATGTGGAGAAGTACAACTCCTGGTTCAGTGCATGAAAATGTGTTCCTGTGTGGCTGGAAACAGACGTGACTTCCATTAGCAATGCATGAAGGCACTCTGCTGGTCTTGCTGATGTAACCAGCTCTCAGCTGTCAAAATATCCTTGCACTTTTCATCTTGGCTGAGGGAGCTGAGGTGCTTTGTCACCTCAGCACTGCCCTGCCGGGTTTGGGGGAAGTGGCATCTTTTGTTTTCTCTGCTAAAAGAAAACGTAACGTGAGGTTTTTGTCGCTCAGCGGTTCGCGTCAATTATTTTTGAATGACAGCAGCCCTAACAAGAGAGGCCCCCCCACATACAACGAGCACATCACCAAGCGTGTGGCATCAAGCCCAGGACCACCAGAAGGTCCCAGCCACCCTCGGGAACCAAGCACACCCCATCGGTACCGCGAGGGACGGACGGAGCTGCGGAGGGACAAGTCACCGGGGCGGCCGCTGGAGAGGGAGAAGTCTCCGGGCCGGCTCCTCAGCACCCGCAGGGAACGTTCCCCTGGGAGACTGTTTGATGAGAGCAGCAGAGGGCGTGTGCCTGCCAGTGGGGCCAGAACTCCTCTTGCTCAAGTCAATAAGGTAAGAAGTTTGCTCTCCTGTACCATAGAATCATAGAATAATTTGGGTTGGAAGGGACCTTAAAGACCATGAAACACAAGAACAAACTGAATCTTGTCCCTTCTCAACTTGTGTTAATTCTGAGCACGGTGTAATTCACCAACACCTTCTGCAGCTTCAGAAGCAGCTTGACTCTGCTACTGGCTACATTTCATAAGCTATTAGAGGTTTTTATCCTTAGTTTATCACCTGTTTGAGGTTCTTAGAAGTAATAAAAACTGTTAAAAAGAAGTGAGGATGGGAACCAAAGTGGAGGCATCGCTGCTGGCTGTTACACACATCATCAAACAGTCCTACTGGACAAGACAGGGTGGTGTATATCTTAGAATCATAGAATGGTTTGGGTTGGAAGGGACCTTAAAGATCATCTAATTCCAACCCCCCCTGTGCAATGGGCAGGGACACCTCCCACTAGACCCAAGTTATTCAGTGCCTTGTCCAGCCTGACCTTAAAAGTCTCATCATTATTTCTGACTTGCCTTTCTATAATTTCTTTGCCAGAATATTCCTAAGCACTTCACAGCCTCTTTCAGAGCATCCTTGTGAAGTGGCATCCCCTCTCCTGCATGTCCAGCTGCAGGGAGATGCTGGAAGGTCCTGGTGAGATCCACCAGGTGTCCCCAACCAGTAGCCCCCCAGCTCTATCAGCATCAGGCTGCAGTCCCAGGGGCTTGGCAGCTCCTGAAGGCTGTGCCTGAGGAGCAGCTCAGCCATCAGCCCATAGACAGGCAGCTCCAAGCTTTGTTAAAATATTCCTGAGGTCCAAACCATGAGAAAAGTAGCATTAGTGCACTTCCAGAAGTGACTGTAAGTGCAAACAGCCCTGGGCTTCATTTTTCCTGCCTGGCCCAACCTTCTTAGAGAGCAACTTATCAGCTAAGATTAAACAGCAGCTGTGGCTTTGTGACAATGAAAGGCAATTTAAGCTTGTGCCTGTGCTGATGGGCATGAGATCTGCAATCAAAGGCACGTTTGCCATCAGAAATGAAATGACTAAGGATTTGAGGGGGGACAATGTCTGTGGGAACCTGCTGTGATGAGTGTGATGCTGATAGCCCTGGCCTTTTCCATGAGTGTGCCCCCTGCAGAGTGCTGGGTGATGTTGATGTGCTTCTGCTGCCACCTCTGTGCATGTGAGAGAGACACAGGCAGCTGCTAATTGTCATTTTATTTCCCTGCCAGGTCTGGGACCAGTCTTCAGTGTAAGCCTCGGCTTGACAAACTTCCTCATCTTGACCTGCAGGAAAAAAAACAACAAAAGGAAATACACTGAGTATATGCACTCCATCTGTCTGCTGCTGCCCAGCTGCCAAACAGCAGCGCTGGGCCAGAGCTCTCACTCTGCAGCAGGAGAGGCCACGCTTCTGAAGACGATTGCTCACATCTCAGTTCATTTCTCTGCACTTTCCTGCACTCCTCTTTTTGCACTTTGTACCTACTGTTACTCTTTCAAGCAGTTCATGAACTTTTTGTATCCACTTTAGTCCCTCCTAATCCATCAAGGAAATGAAAAAGAGGGACTAGAGTCCCACCCCAGGTGGTTAACGTGGTTAGTACCCCTCACCAGGAAGCGATGGTTAGTTGTGAGCTCTGGAAACAAGAGGAAGAAGGGCCGAGGTGAGCGAGTCTCTCCATTGGATATTTTTTTGACAGAACACAAGGAAAAGAAAAAAAAAAATTATAATTAATCTGTTCACCTGCCACTTGGGAAAGTTATTTTGTTCTCACCAAAATTGCTCTGCTGGGGAGGGAAGAACCCTGCTTTTACTGATTGCCCTGAGACAAAAGTGTGTTACAATAAAGCTCCTGGGGTGTAAGACTTTATCCAGGTCTTCTGCATGACAGTTCACTGCATGCTGCTGCACCATCCCTGCCTGCTCTTCTTTTAGGTTGCTTTTGCTCTTGAGTAGTGTCTTGTACCTCACTTGTAAATTAACTGAGACCTTTTAGCTGCAAAATAACCCTTTGAATTACTCTGCAAATTGGGCAACGAAGAGTTAAGGAGCCTTATTCTATGACAAGAATTAGTCACACTCCTCCTCTCAGTCCCTTTCCGTGGTGTCTGGGCAGGCCCTTCCTCTAACTTGTCATATAATAAGAAGCAAATAAGAGCAGAGGAGGAGGCTGCAGGGAGCAGCCTCAGTGGTTCCCAACACTCCCCCTCCCCCTGCCTGGCCTTGGCTTTGCTTTCCAGCCTCCAGATGCTTTCTCTTTTCTCTTTTGCTGTGACCACCGAGCCGAGAGCAAATGATTTTCAGAGCAGGTTCCATCAGCAATAGGGGAGCCACCACCTTCCTTACCACTGGGAAAGAGCAAAAAAAAACCTGCATCAAATCTTCCCCTTTGGCCACACTCTTAAACTTCTGCTTGTCCCTCGCAAGCCTGTGCTAACCTGTCCTAAAAAACCCATAAAAAAAAAAAAATCCCAATGCCTTGTCAGTGTCCTTTGGCGAGTTTCATGGTTATTGTACTCCGTTCTCTTGTCCGTTTGGGT
>VZTY01019324.1:5174-29049 GCA_013400935.1 Turnix velox
CGTGTTCACAGCGGACCTTGATTTAATGTCCATACAATGAAGGCACGCGGTGAATGCCAAGAGAGGAGCCTCACAGCTTCATTCTGATGGAATTTTTGGGGGGGGGGTTAGGGTGGAGGGGGAGACGAGGACATATAAACCCTCTAATTACACTTACAGCCACCGAGAGCCATCTATGGAGCATCCTCGGGCTTTTGACAAATAGGAGTAACAATGCCCGGCGGGGCAGCTGTCTCCCCGCATTACCGAAGGGGGTGGGAGGATTTGGGGGGGGGTAACAGAGGGGAGAGACCCCCCCTTTAGTCCCCCCGGGGTTGCCGAGGGGCTCCCGATGTACAAAGGGCAGGAGGAGCGACAGGACAATGCGGGTAGACAAGAGGGGGGTGGGAGTGAGAGGATGATGAGGAGAGGTGGGTAGAGGGGGTGACAAGTGTCCCCCATGTCCCCCCCTCCTCAAGGCAAAAGATCCCCCTCATAATGCAAAAAGATGCCCCATTTCAGAGCAAAGGATCTCTCCTTCCGAGTCCTGCCCCTCTGCACCACCATCCAGAAGCTCCCTGAAAAAAACATCCCTTTGGAGGATTTTTGGGAGGGCTGAGGGAGATTTTTCGATTTATTTTTTCCCCACTTGCTTTTTTTGTTTGGTTTTATTTTTGCCCTACTCCTGCAGCCCTTTGACAGGGGGGGGACTTGGCTTTGTGGCCCCCTCTGCAGAGCTCCACAGTCCAGTCCTTCCAGACCACCCTTGGCAACTCAGATTTTTGGCAGAACTAAATTATCAGCCTTTTTTTTTTTTTTTAACCCCAAAAGAAGGTCCATCAAGGCAAGGAGCTGCAGCACCGCAGCTGCTCCCTGTGCTACCTTGTGCCCTGTCACTGCAAGGTGGGACACATCCCCTTTAGCAGTCCCCAGAAAGACTGCAGCCAGCCCACTTTGGTACTTAGGTTAGGTATTTTTGACCTCAATAAATCTCTGTTTTAAGACTGGTGTTTTCAGCTTCCTAAAGACATGCCGAGGCCTGAGCTGTGCTTGGGCAAGGGAATGATTTGGCTGCAAAAAGCCATAAGGCTGGATTCAGCTGCATGAACCCAACTCTTTCCCCCCACACACACACATATACACCCCCAAATCCTTCCCTTCTTCATCTCTGCTCCCCTTTTATCAGCATTTTGCATCTGCCTGAGGAACCCTGACCATAGACATCTCCATCCTCCAGCCCTGTGGCGTTTGATGTTGGGACACGCGACCTTGGCTGCGACGGAGATGGCAGCAGAGCCTTGGTTAGGAGAGGGGGAGAAAAAGAAAAAAGACCTTACTGGGATTGCTTGGTTTCAGTGCTTTTAGGTAGGGGGAGAGCAGGAGAAAGAAAGGGAAGAAGCAGAGGATGCAGGCCATGGAGGAGGAGGAGGTGGAGAGCAGCTCTGTCCTTGCTCTCCAGGCTGTTCTGCAGCAGATGCGTTGCATCACCAAGCCCTTGAGAATGGGTCATGCCTCCAAGCCTGGCAGGAATGAGGAAGCAAACCATGCCCATATGGCCACATCCAGCAGTGCAGCAACCCCTTCCTCTCCTGTGGACCTGCTCCAGCAAGGCCAGGTACTTGCATCACTGCAGAACCTCCCAGGCTGCAAGGTGCAAAGAGCCCAGTTCCATCAGGAGGGCTTTAGAGGCACAGAGATCCTTAGAAGCTGGATTTTTTATTTTATTTTAATCCCTCCCTCTTCCCCAGTAAATCAGGATGAGTACCAAGGTGTTGGAGACCTGCTTGCTCCCACGTCCATCAAGTTCTGCAAGGTCACAGGATGCGTTTTGACCTCATTTGCCCCCACCCTAAGTCAGGGGCTACGAGGTGAATGGATTCACTGCAGGGGGAAGGGACACTTGTACCACCCTCACCTCCTCCTCCTCCTGCAGGGGCTTATCTCCAGCCACGGGGAAGTTCTGAGCATCTCCTTGGTCCATTGCAAAGCAGGTAGTGAAGGATAAGAAAGCAAACCACAGGCACAGGGAGCCAGACCCAGCTTTTAAAGCTGGCTTTAAGCGACAGAAGAGAGAGAGTCACTCCAAGGGATCTGCAGTGCAGCAGGAAAGCTGCTGGCTCCCTCCAGGGGCCACCAAGATGCCAAGGACAGCTCTGAAGGAATGCAGGTAACCCAGAGGGGGGGTTAAGATATGTGGAGCCTGATAATCCAGGTCAAACCTAGTCCCCAGACTGAAGTACGAAGGGGACTGAGAACCAAAATGGATGGTGCCAAGCCAGATGCTCATCCTGGAGCAGATCCTCCTCCAGCTTTGCAGATTCCTCAGCAAACAGGACCTTCTCCATTCTCTAATGCTCTCCCCTCTCTCAGGCTTCCACTCTGCCCCCTTCTTCTTATCCAAAGGGGAGGATTTAGGAGGTTAGATCACCTCGATGCAACCCTCTTCCTCCCACACACAGCCTGCCCCCAGTGCAACCACATGTAGTGCTCTGGCAATAGGCATCCCCATCCCCAGACTGCAGCTGGAGCTCTGCAGAACAGTCCTCACAGCCAAGGGGGTTCTGGTTCACACACACCCCACCAGGCACAGTCACAATTCCCTGCACACCAAAGAGCCTCCCACCCCAATCTGAAATTAAGGGAGAGAATGAGGCAGCAAGAATCAGATCAGCTACAGCTGGAGGATGGATGAGAAGAAAGGATGGAAGAGAAGAAAGGATGGAAGAGAAGAAAAGCTGGTGATGGAACCAGCCATGGTTTCACTTCTTGTGTTTCCTGCTCATGTACTGACCCCTGTTGTGGTAAGTCAAGGCTCAAGCACTTGGTTGTCACAAAAAGCCCTCAGTGTATCCATAAAATTATCTCCATCACTGCTCAGTGGTGGAATCCCACTTCCTCAAGGATCTAGTCTTATTTTGGGGTCAAACCCAGTTCCACAGCTTTGGCTGATCCCAGTTGTCTTAAAGCTTTGCTCTGCTCAGGGTCCAGCTCTGGTTGATGACCAAAGCCCCCAGAGCAACACCATTAGTCACACATCAAGCACAACACCAAGGTCCAGGTGGCACCACCACCTTTTCCTTCAGAAGAAGACCAAAAATCAGACCTACCCCCCTACTGGAGATGGTTTTAATGGAGTCAAACCCACTTTCCTGATGGAAAATCCTTGGGGAATACAAGTTGGGTTTTGCAACAGTGGGTCTGGATCAGGCTGTTCCATTAAGGAGTCACCACAGAGGACAAATTATCATATTATTTTCCCCATAAAGTTCCTTCACACTTAGGATTGCTCCACATTTTTCCTCCCAGAAAGGGAAAAACACATCTGGGGGGAGAAGGAAGATTTACCTTCAACCCTCTAACACCCCTTCCTCCTCGATGTACACAAAGCACCAGTTTCCCCTCCTTATTTATAGGACAAGTGGTCAGGGAATGGCTTTAACCATGATTGCCTCATCCTATAAAAGCCATGCATTAAGGAGAAGTTCCAAAAAATATCTCTATTTGCTCTCAAATCACCACAGGCAGACAGAGAAACCTTGTCATTCCACCTCGTGTGTGCCAGGGAAGGCTTGAGCTGTGTCAAGAAACACAGGGACTGCCTTCAAATAGGATAAGGAGAAACAAATCAGGGCAGATGTCCCTTCTCCAGGGAAGGTTTGATGGCTTTGGTGGGTAGATCTAAGAAAAAAAGGAGGTCAGGAGAAAGAAGACAACATCTAAGTGCACCAAAAGCTGCTGCAAGGGGAAGGAAACACAATTTTCATAGCTGTGTAGGTAGTGACATGTTCAAACTGCAGCAGAAATTAGTCCAGAATTGGAAAAAACACCAGAGAACAAGCTGGGAAAGAGGAGAAATCCCCTAATAGGAGGCTCAAGACAGCACCAATGCCTTACACAGAAGGAGAAGGTGGCATTACACATCTATTTCCCCCAGAAAAATGAAAAAACCCAAACACTTATGTCTTTTCCTAATCCCAAAGGATTCATTTATGTCACCACAGAGGCCTGGAAAGGTACCACTGCTCTACTGTCCTCATAAAAACAAGGTTGAAGCATCCCCAAAGAATCAATCAAACTCAAGGTGCCATAATTTTTATGGGTTTTTTGGCCCAGAGAGACAGAAATGGGATGTACCTTCATCAGCCCTTTGAAAATAATCTTATTTGGGATTAGTTCCTCTCCTTCTTCATCTCAAACCACCTCAAAGCCAATTGATAGCATCCCCAGGTGACATCCCAGAGGGAATGTTATTTCCTTTTACCTGCTAATAACTCTTTTTTTTTTGATGACCTGCACACTTTCTCAGGTATTTGCAGAAGTTTGAGAAAAAACAGGGATAACTGAGGTGTTTAGGTTTATGTATATATAAAAGCATATATATATAGCTTTATCAGCAGCTTTTTTGTCCCCCCTGAAAGAGGACACACCATGGGGACTTTTAGAGACTTATAGGGGAGGATTTAATGCTCTAGGATCCCAGGCTCTGCCTGCCCTGTCCTCCAGGGATGAAAAAAGAGGGTTTCTAGGCCATCAGGACAATTCACCTCACCTAGAGCACAGCTTTCCCAGCCTGGGCTGCCAGAATTTTGTTAGCAGCATTTTAGGGACTCTGTACATGCCCTGCAGAACCAGGTTGTACCTGAGAACACCTTCAGCAGCACGTCTGTAGGACCAGGAGAACACAAGCATCATTTTCACTGCTCTTATAACCCTCTAAGTAACCCCATCATCTACAGCCACCCAGTTGAAGCTGCTTAAATTTTTATCACCTTTTTTATTTTTTACAAAGACACCATCAAAGCAGAGCAAATTCCTGCAGAAGCAGAGACAACAATAATAAAATCACAGAAAGTCAAGGATTGGATGGGACCTGGAGAGATCATCTAGTCCCAGAGCAGAAACACCCAGATCAGGTCCCACAGGAAGGTGTCCAGATGGGGTTTGAATGTCTCCAGAGAAGGAGAACCCACACCCTCTCTATGAGTTTTTAGGTCTATATGTAAACAGCATCAAATGTAAAAGCATTTTCTCATATTACAGTAGAACACCATGTGCCTCAGCTTGCACCCGTTGCCCCTTGTCCTGTCACTGGAGGTCACTGAGAAGAGCCTGGCTCCATCCTCCTGACACCCACCCTTCACATATTTCTAAACATTTTTGAAGGGGTTTTTTTCCTCATTCTGTGGAACCTCCTGTGTTCCATCTTGCACCCATTGCCTCTTGTCCTATTATTGGATGTCACAGAGAAGATCCTGTCTCCATCCTCCTGACACTCACCCTTTCCATAAATGAGGTCACCCCTCAGCTTCCTCTTCTCCAAGCTGAAGAGCCCCAGCTCCCTCAGCCTTTCCTCAGAAGGGAGATGCCCCAATCCCTCCATCACCTTCCTGGCTCCCACAGCAGTGGGAAAAAGCTTCTCTGGGCATTTGCAAAGGGCCAGGTGACCACGGGATGGCACTACTGTCACTCCTCCTGGAGGGCCGCCACGACTTGTGCCACCAGGAGGCAACATGAGGTTGATTAACGGGGTTGATTAATTACCCAGACATTTGTTCTCCAGGGTGTCACCGAACTGCTGATGAATGATTCAGTATCCTGCAGCCCAGCTACGAATTCGGTTTCACTGTGGCTTGAAATAAATGCCATCACAAGCTGGGGAGGCAATTCTGATGAAGGGATTGGAGCATCTCCCTCATGAGGAAAGGCTGAGGGAGCTGGGGCTCCTTAACCTGGAGAAGAAGAGGCTGAGAGGTGACCTCAGTCATGGTTATAAATATGAAAAAGGTTAGTGTCAGGAGGATGGAGCCAGGCTCTTCTCAGAGACCTCCAGTGATAGGACAAGGGGCAATGGGTGCAAGATGGAACACAGGAGGTTCCACAGAAATAGGAGAAAAAACTTTGTCAGGGTGAGGGTGACAGAACAGTGTCCCAAGCTGCTCAGAGAGGGTGTGGGGTCTCCTTCTCTGGAGACATTCAAACCCCACCTGGACACCTTCCTGTGGGACCTGATCTGGGTGTTCCTGCTCCAGCAAGGGGTTTGGGATGAGATGATCTCTCCAAGTCCCTTCCAATCCCTGATATTCTGGGATTACTTCTGCCAGCCCCACTTTGCTCTCTCAGTGGCACAAGTCATTTCTCTGGCAGGGGTTTGGGACTAGATGATCTCTCCAGGTCCCTTCCAATCCCTAATCTTCTGGGATTTCTTCTGCCAGCCCCACTTTGCTTTCTCAGTGGCACAAGTCACTTCTCTGCTCTGGTTTTTATGTATCAGAAGTCACTTTCTACCAGATTCTTTGACCTGCAGCAGGTTTACAGCCCATTGTGCCTGTTCCCCATTTCAACTCAGCTCCAAATGCCTCTCAGCCAGGTGGAAAAGAGGAAAAATTACCCATTACTTCTGCCTCCTGGTCCCTTCTGGCCTCAGTACAGAGCAGAGAAGGCTGCTGGGGAAGACACAGACAGCCCTCACCCAGCTTTCCTTGGCGTGGAGGCATGGCTGCTGCTGTGCACAAGGTGGCACTCGCTCTCCATCATAGCAAGAGGCTGCAGGAACCTGCAGGGAAGGAGCTGCCGATGCCAGATGCGAAGGAGGAGGCGTTGGATTATTCCTCTGGGGTTCTCCTCCCTTCGTTCTCTGGGTACCCCAACCGAGCTGCTCACACACAGGTCCTGCATTTCAAGGGCAGCACGAGCAGATGGCAGGGCCATCACTCCCACGGATGGGCTGTATGTTGGCCAAGAATTCGTGTGGAAAATGTCAAGGCTGGACGCTCACAGGGAAAACAAACCTTTCCTGCCTGTCTACTAATCAGTGCTGGGGTAAGAAGGAGGGAGAGGACCTCCATCAGATGTTTGGAGATGAGCAACATCCCTAAGAAGGAGGGAGAGGACCTCTATTAGATGCTTATAGATGAGCAACATCCCTAAAAAGGAGAGTGGGGACCTCCATCAGATGCTTGCAGATGAGCAACATCCCTAAGAAGGAGGGAGAGGACCTCTATTAGATGCTTATAGATGAGCAACATCCCTAAAAAGGAGAGTGGGGACCTCCATCAGATGCTTGCAGATGAGCAACATCCCTAAGAAGGAGGGAGAGGACCTCCATCAAATGCTTGGAGATGAGCAACATCCCTAAGAAGGAGGGAGAGGACCTCTATTAGATGCTTATAGATGAGCAACATCCCTAAAAAGGAGAGTGGGGACCTCCATCAGATGCTTGCAGATGAGCAACATCCCTAAGAAGGAGGGAGAGGACCTCTAACAGATGCTTGTAGATGAGCAACATCACTAAGAAGGAGGGTGAGGACCTCCATCAGATGCTTGTAAATGAGCAGCATCCCTTTAGAGGGTTACCTGTAGCTTGGTACCCTCCTAAAAGACATCCCTTGGGGTCCTGCAGCAAGGGAAGAGGCAAAGTACTGATGTCAAAGCACAAGGTTGCCAAATTTGGGGCAACTAAATTGCAGGTTCAGAGCATGAGGCAGGAGGAGGTGACACCTAAGTGTCTGGAAATAAAATAAGGGGTTGGAGAAGGAACTGGGAGGCAGCAAAAAAGCCCTGGAAAGTGGCCAGTGGAAGCAGAAGGACACAGGGGGTTGTTTTAATGTGCTGCCTGGCAGCCTTCTACTGCAGGCTCTTGCTGGCAGCATGAACCTGTCACACCACAGACTCCCTGTTTCCCCAGTGCCACCAAAAAGTAACAGCTACACAAAGTCAGGAATTCACATCCCCCCAAAAAAATCCTGTCGGGGAGCTTCACCTCCTGTCATTCTGCAGTTAAAATCAGGCACAGACCCCAGAGATGGAGAAAAGCTTTTGGCAGCCTTACAGGGGAAATAAAAAAAAAAAAAAGATCTAGGAGTGCTGTAGGAAGTCCCACTGCAATTAGCTTCACGTCAGTGGCAGGGGAAACCTTACAAAGCATTTAAAAGATCAAATGCAAAAAAAGCACAGCTGGAGTGAGAGGGACCGAGGTGGTTTCAGCAAGGAATGGTTGTGGTTAATCCCATGGAGCTCTTTGAGGCTGTAACTGCTCCAAGGAGTCAAAGCAGAGGAAAAGAGGCAGAGCACAATTAGCTTTGCAGCACGCAGAGGATGAGGGTTTTTTGCAAGAAGTTAATGACTCAGATGGGGAGTCCCAGAATAAGTGGGATGTGCTTAAGGCTCTGGAAATTGCCCAGAAACAAAGATTCGAGGGGGAAGGTATCCATTGGAAACCTTCTGTGGCAGAAGGAAATCATTCCTTGGATGGAGAGACACCACCAGCTCGGTTTGGAGCAGAACAAAAGGCAGGAAGGTAAAGCTGAGAGCTCCTCAGGGCAGAGAGCTGCATTTTGGGACTGAACATCATGTTCTACCACCCCTCACGCCTCAAACAAACAATTCTCTCCTTTTCTCCCACCCCTAAACAGAGCTTTTTGTAATTTCTCCCTCATTTTTCTGCTCTATTTGCATTGGTTTTATTTTTTTAAAAAATCAGAAGCATCTTTCAGAACAAACAGGGCTTGGTTATGTGGGGATGGAGCAACCATATGTCTGAGATCACATCCTGGGGAGCCTCAGCAACACCTACTGGTGCAAACTGGGAGTGATGCTCCTCCACAAATGAATGGTGTATGGGAATGGCAGGAGAGGGACAGAAAAGCCCCATTAGATACCAGTTATCTTCAGGAGGAGTTTGACAACTGATGCACCTGGGAGTGATGTAATATGTTATACTTCTCCTTAATTCTTTACTTTCTACACTGGTCCAGGTTGTCCAGAGAGGTTGTGGAAGCCCCATCAATCCCTGGAGACATCCAAGTTGAGTCTTGCTGAGGCTCTGAGCAACCTCATCTAGTGCAGGATGTCCCTGTCACTGCAGAAAGTTGGACCAGATGATCTCCAAAAGTCCCTTAACCCAATTTACTCAACCATTCCATCTCAAAAAGTTAAGCAGAGCTTGCATGAGGACCAAAAAAGTGTAAAATACAATCTGAATTCTCACAACTTATCATGGTTTAAGCCAAAGAAAATCCTGATTTCATATCTCAGAATCTAAAATTCTCCCAGGAAGGGAGTTCTTACTAGTCAGAAGCCTCCATCCTCAGCCACCATCAACTGTCCTCCTGTGTCATTGCTCTACCTGGCAGGACCTGTAGGAAAACACAAAATATCTCCTTTAAGGATTAAAAAATCCAATATTTATGCAGAACAGTTGAAAAGACCAACATTACTGCATGATTTTATTATTATTCCTAACCCACACCCACCTTTCAGGCTTTTTCCTACCTCAAACCTTACAGTAGAAATGGGAAAGATCCCAAATTTTGGCAATTCTGAGCACTAAGGTTTTGCACAAGTGAAAACTTCACAACAGAGGGGTGTGAATTTTACTAGATAGTTGCATTTAATGCATTTCTATTTTATTTTCATGACAGACAGAGATAAAAACCACTGGGGTATCTATGAAGTAAGGTTATTAAAGGCCAAAACATCAAAATCCTCTGCCCTTCCAAGCTCCTGATAATCAGCTTATTGAAAAGCAGACAAAAGCATCTGCTGACAGATTTTGAGGTTACAAAAGCACTGGTTTGTTGCAGATTTCAGAAGAGGAGCTCATCCCCTTAAAAAATCAGACAATCTGCATTCAGATCATCACATTCTGTCAATAATTTACACATCTATATGATACAGATTTAAATTAGAAAAGGATTTCCTTACAGATTTAAGTAAGAATTGCCATAAATCCCCAAAACTCACAATATTCACACTGATTGTGCTGATTCTCCAAAGGTTTTACCCCAAAGGGGGGGAAAAGAAAACCCTTCAGACTTCAAACTTCGGAAATTTTGGCCCCTTCTTTAATAAAAAGTGAATTTCCAGCCAGGTGTAGCCATCCCTGCTTTGTATTTCAACAAAGTGGTGGCAAGAATTAGCTTCTGATGTCCAGAGAAATTGCTAAAATTCCCTTTTTTAACTCTTCCCACCTCACAGAATGGAAGGGGAGGTGAATCAAGGTTGTTGGAGATGTTTATTCCTGCTCAAGCTGTTGCTTTAATAATCTAAAAATACCAGGAGAAGGCAGATTTGGCCAAAGGAAGTATTTTACAACCCTTTGGTGGCATCTTCATTAAGTGAAACCACAGCAAAACATCAGATCCCAGTGATTTAGCAACACTTGGGCAAGGTTGGGAATGCAGTTGGTGAAGGATTTTTTACCAACTGTCTGTTGTCATGGTGACATCCCAGGTAAAAATAATTCCTTGAATAACTTCTAAACAAGACAGATGGCATCAAACCTCCCACACTCTTCAGATTTTAAAGGAGATTCAGTAAAAGATGGCGTGGATGAAAGATGAAGCTTGAAGAAAGTGCATCTACAAAGTTCTCACTGAGTCCCATCATCTCAGGAATGGAAAGAAAAAGGAGAAAAGAAAATGATGCTCCAGAAGCCAAGGAAAAACTCTTTTTTTATAGGATTGCCCAAAGTGCCCTGAAATTATGGTTCTACATAAAATAAATTCATTAATTTCCCCATCCTATGTAATGAAAACTTCAAATTCCTTAAGAAAATGAGAAATATTAGACTGTCATCATACAATGTCACTCAGAAAGGATTTTTTTTTCAACAGTTTTTCTTCTGAAAAAGCCATTAAATTGGTAACATTCACTCAGAAGTCAAATTATTCACCCCAACAAGGTGCTAAAAGGTGTTGAGCTGGGAGGGAGAGAGATGCCAGCTCTGAAAGTCCCTGGGAATGTAACCTAAAAAGTTCCTCTGCCAAATCTCACCCTGATTCAGTCATTTTAAAACTTCCACTCAACTCTTTTACTCCTAAAAAGAGGCAAAATAAGGGCTGTTCTCTCTGCAAGGGGGGCTGCAGCTGAGGGGTTTATCACTCACCCTATTCCTGGGCAGAAGCACAAAATCCAATTAAAAAGAAGAAAAAAAAAAACCTTCTACTTCCCCCCAAAATAGCCAACAGCTTTCTTCTTCTAAAATGAGCAGATGCTGAGCACTGCTGTCAAAAAAAAAAGCCCTTTTCCAAGCAAACAGATTGCTCAACATCAAGAATTCAAAGCAGCAGAGAGCAGGAGGAGTTGATCAAAAGGCTTTTTTTTTTTTTCCCCTAAGATATTATTGATGCTACTTTTTGCCTTTTTTTCTGCTGCTTTAGGTTTCCCCTCACTCCCTTCAACTACTTCACAAGTTACTTTGCTTGAAAGTTCAGTAGGATGTTTTTAATGCTCAAATTTACTGAAATTTTCAAGAAGAATCACTCAGAAATAAAGAGGAAAAGCAAAAAGATGTTCCATCATAACTTTTCCACCACTCTCTGCTACACTGTGGTCAATTTAGTGATAAGAAATAAATACTACTCTTTTTTTAAATAAAATTTCACTCATCTGTGAGTTCTCCAAGCAAAACACAAGCATTTTGAGAAGAAACACACAAATCTTTGAGCATCAACAGTGATTCAAAGGGAAAAAGTTTAAAAAAAAAGATTTAAAATCCCATTTTCTTCTCCCAAGGAGGAGAAAGGTAAAAATCAAAGCTTAAAACTCAACATGATCATAATGAAAACTACTTTATGATGTTCAATTTTCTCCCAGCATCACAGCATCTCTACAGGTGTATCACAGAACACTGGTTTTTTTTAGATTTTAAAAAAATAATTAAAAGTTGGATAACTCAAGTTTTCTCTTCAAATTCCATTTGGAGCTGAATTTTTTGGCTCACCATGGCAAGAATCCTGCCTTAACAATCAAAATTAACAGTAGGAGCTTCTATTAGATGGGAAAGTGTTAATGAAATGCTTCATAAAATTAGTTTAAATAAGATATTAGTTGAAATAAGATATCTTTAAATAAGTTAGAGATATAACTAATGTTAAAGATGGGAAATGCTGCTGTTAAGGAAATGGTTTAGAGCTTTAATTTGCCTTTTTTTGATCCTAAAGAGCCATGGGTGAAGGGGGATAAATTCCAGCTTCTCCTTCAGGTTCTCCTCCATCTAAGGAGGACAGAAAGTACAAGTGACAGCCACTGAAGACACATTTATTTCCTTAGAGGAATGGAAACACTGAAAGTTGCTTGAACATCCTCTGTAGAGTCCCACAAAACCCTTCTGAAGCCATCAGGAGGGCTGAGAGCAGACATCTCAATCAAAACACTTCTCTAATTAGACTTAATTCAGTATAAAGGATGATTACAACACAGGAAGCAAGGGAGAGAAAAAAATAATGAAAATGACATCAAACTTGCTAAATATGTATTGTTTATTAAGGCTTGTATTCTCCTAGAGGAAAAAGTTAAATCTGATGCTGTCCATTACCCCTTACAGGCAGTAACAGTCCAGAGACAGAGTTATACGTTCTAAATACAAGTCTAAATGATACAGATTAAACTTTTTATTATTTAAATTGGAGGTCCTTTTTTTTTTTTCTTTTTTTTTTTTTGGGGAGTAAATAGTATTCAGAAGATACTTGCTTTCTAATAATAGTAAAAGATCCTCTACAATAAAGACGTGCAGAATTCAGTGTGCTAGAGCAGCGGACATGAGCACCATTTCCATGCTTGATTGGAACTCCAGTTGGTGACAAGTTCTCTGAAGGTCCCCTCACTCCACAAAAAACAAAATGACAGCAAATTCAGTTTCATAAAACAGGTTTTTCTTTTTTCCTTATTTTTTTTCCTCCTTCTTTTACTCATCCAACAGAAAAAAAAATAATAATTAGACATACACACTGTCAATTTTAAACATCTGAGGCATAATCCATCATATTATCCATACTATTAGTTCCTACGTTAAAGCTCAGCATTATTGGTATAAAAAACTTTAAATGGCATTAAGGATTTTGGGGGGAGAGGTGGGAAAAAGAGGGGAGGAAAAAAGGGTGGGAGTAATGAAGGGAAGGATTAAAAATGATCTGCAATTAACTAATAACACCTGAAAGCTGAAACGGGTTGAAACACATTGTCCAAAACCCCTGCAATGTTGATAGCATCACATTATTATTGATTTAAGCTATAAAAAAAAAATAATTAAAAAAAAAAATTCCCATAAAGCAGAATTATGGCTGAGAGAAAGCACCTCGCTCCCTCTGGGCAGGATCTGGGCTAAGAAATGCACACTGAAGCACTGCTCAACATAAAAGGGGAAGGGAAATATTTCTTTCCAGAGAAACAATTTCACCAACAATTTGATTTTTCTACTAGACAGAAGAAAAAAAAAAAACAAAAAAAACAACCCCACATGGAGCATTAGCAATTTCCAATGGGTAATTTTACAGATAAATAAAAAGGCATTGCAGCTGCACGCAGTCATCTGAAATTTAGGCTTTTTTTTTAATTTCAAAATTCTTAAGTGCAGTATCTCAAAAGTTGGGGTTTAATTAAACATCAAAAAATTAAAAATCAATGCATGGTTTCTTCTGCCATGAAAAAAAAAAAAAGAAAATAAAGGGGTTGGAAAGAGGGTAAAGGAAGATTTGTGTTCTCCACAATCATTATATCTGGCTAGGAACATAGTCTGAGCCAAAATGAAATCTTTGGGAAGCATCAACACTTGAGTATGCTCATGTTTAGGTCCACATTAGGTTCATATAACTGTTTATCAACTTAAAAAAAAAAAAGACACACCTTTATTAATGATTTCTACAGAATTTTACATAGAAAAAAAAATACAAATTAATGCAGATCCACTTGGGCAAAGAAAACAAAAAAGAAAACCAAAAAAAACCCCTACAATGTACTTAAAGATGTGACAACTTAAATTTCCCCTGCACGAGAAGAAGATATATTGGAGCTGAAAGCTTTAGTTTGTCCTGATGCCAGGATGCAGCACCAGCAGACTTCAAATTTTGTTTCTCATAGTTGAAATTCAAAATCAGTTCTAGTACATAGACCCAACTGTTTATTCTTATTGTTTGTTTCGATTCTGACGTTCCTGCAAAGACAAAAAAAAAGAAAAAAAAAATTAAAATTTAAATAAGCTTTTAGTCAAACCACAAAGAAAAAAAAATTTCAGGAATAACAGCATTGATTTGATTCCAGACAATTATATCCTTTGTTATCAACTTGGTGCTACATTTTATAAATACATTGCATAGATGTGACAACCCAAGGGCTTGGTAACTTGATATTAAGTGGAGTTTCAAGTGGAACAGCTGAATTAATACCTGTGCAGTCACTTCAAACTGACAGCAGATGAAGGTCACAGTAAGGGATGGATGAAATATCAGCATTCCTAAGCAGAAACTGGACCTGCAATATTCTCCACTCTCCATTTAATGCAGCAGAACAACCCATTTGAATCATAGAATGGTTTGGGTTGGAAGGGACCTTCAAGATCATCTAGTTCCAACCCCTCTGCCATGGGCAGGGACACAGAATCACAGAATGTCAAGGACTGGAAGGGACCTCAAGAGATCATCTAGTCCAATCTCAAATCTTCCTTAAAGGTCAATCTTCCTTTGAGCTGCCAGTATTTTACTAATAAAAGCAAAGAGATATAGTCCCATTGGTAAAATCTATTACACCTCCCACTACATCAAATTACTCAATGCCTTGTCCAGCCTGGCCTTAAAAACTCCAGAGAGGGGGCAGAAAGGGGATGGCAGAGCAGTTTATCCCACAGAAACGGCAACTAGGAGTTTAGTAACATTCAGCTTTATAAAATCTCTTCCAAATTATTCCTATCTGCTGAACTACTCTGTAAAATAACAGGTAAGAGCTTTAAGAATCTCAACACCAAACATCATTAGGTGGGAAGACAAGTTAGAATCATAAAATCCACTGAAGTGACCTTCAAAAGGCATCTAATCCAACTTCTCTGCAGCGACAGGGACATCCTACACTAGATGAGGATGCTCAGAGCCTCAGCAAACCTGGCCTTGGATGTCTCCAGGGATGGGGCCTCCACCATCTCTCTGGGCAACCTCTTCCAGTGCCTCAACACCCTCATGGAGAAGAACTGCTTCCTAAAGTCTCATCTAGGTTCTGTATTTTTTGATAGTCTGGTAAAAAAACAGTACTAAATCCCAAAATTTCTAAATGCCTTCCAGCAGGCTCTTGGGAGTCTCTCTCAAAAGTTTCTGCTAAACACAAACTGCAAAAGTGATAAAGACAGCCCACAGGCATCCCTCAGGTCCACAGCAGAAAGAGCTCAGCCTCACTGTTTGCCTTTTCATACTAAGGGTGTTTAAAACAGACTGAACACTTTAAAACAAGCAGCTCAAACACACCACTCTGTGTACTCTCCTTGAAAGCATCAATATATGGCACCAAATCCTATTTCAAGCAAGAAAATAGTGAATAGCCTAAGCATAAACAAGAGGCAAGTCCTAAACCTCCAGAATTAAACTTCTTTTGTGGAATCTTGCTGTATAAAATTCCTCTGGGAATTGTTTCCTGCTGTGATGCAAAGATACACTAAACATTGTAAATGTAACAGACTGAGTTTGCTACTTGAGCTGGTCACAGCATAAAATCAGGAATTATTTTAATATTTAAATATATTGATTTCAGCCTCCAGGTAGAATAATATTAATACTTTCATACCAAGTGTTGACTTTATTTATTGTAATTTCTTAATCTATGATTTAAGACAAGAGAACAAAATTGTTTCACCAAATGAACAATACATTGGTATTACTTTTATTTTTTAAAAAAATTATATTTCCTGATCTTTCAGCTGCTGATTCTCATTTAAAGTAATTTCTCAATGGTAAGAGTATGAGAACACGTTAAGTGTTGTATCTTCTTAAGGAAAAGAACCTGGGCCTGACATTTCAGCCAAAAGTTGAGTAGAAAAAAAAATCCAAAACTGAATCATATCAACCCCATTTCCAGGCTTACACAGGAGTTGTTCCACCCTACTTTCAAGAGGGAAACCCCCTTTTATTCTGCATCACTACTTGAGCATTTTCACCATCTCAGGCTTTACAATTCCTAATTTATAATAAAAAGTGCTATTTATTGAACAAGTTATTAAAGCAGTTCCTCCTACCTTGCTCCTCTGCTTTCTCTCTCAGGGGCTAATCTGAATCTTCCTGTTAAAATGGGTCTGAACATAAACTGATGCACCAATTCTTCCTGCTCTTGAGCACTGCTGCTGTTTAGAAGCTCTAACTCTCTTCCTCACTGTCATTTAGCACTACTGCAAGCACCAGCAACTAACAAAACTGTGGTAGTTTGGGTTTTGAAGATCCATTTGGAGCCTTCAGAGTTTCTCTTCTCCAGGAAAATTCTCTCACAGGGAAGCTCCTGTTGCACACTTCTCCTTCATGACTTTGACTTGTATAATCTTCAGACCCAGGAAAAACTGGCTTTCAGAAAACTTGCAGAAGGGTCTATTTTAGAGACACCATCCTCCTTTTTCCTTCACCTCCTTCACCTTCTCAGTCTGAGGAGCTTTCAGGCTTCCTACTGATCATTATTTAAGGTCTGAGGGATGAAAGCATTCATCTTCCTACACAAAAAATATTAACACTATCTTTGTACAAGGAAATAATTGGTATTAATCTCAAAATATACTTTTTTATTACCATTTTGGAGGAAGGAAAATATTCAGTTTTGTCAATGAATGTGTTTCACAGAATAAAATGAGTATTTCAAAAGTGCCAACAAGCTCTAGCTAAGCCTTTATGGTATTTAAACAACCCAAAAGGAAGTTCAAGAGCTTTGGGAGATAAAATTACTCATCTCTTCCAGCACAACACCAAGATGTAGACCTTGGCTTGACAAGTGGTTTGACACAGGGCAGAGGTGATGGCACAGCAGTTCAGACACTGTGCCATCTAGTTATAGAGTGAAAATAATAAATATTTAATAGTGCTGGCAGGAGAGAACAAACCATCCGCCCTCCCACGAGATGCAAATAAAAAGTCTGCAATAAGTTCATTTCCTTCACAAGCTTTTACATTCAGTAGTTTTAAGACTCTGTTTCCAGTTTCTATAATGCCAAAATACACAATTTTTTTGTTTAAAGATGTCCTCTCTCACACTGCAATTTTTCCAATTTTTAAAGAGTATGTGCTTTGATCACAGAAGCTGCTCTTTGTGAACAGTGGAAACCACACGAGAAATTCTCAAGAGGCTCAGGAGACATTTCATGCCACTCATTTTTTTTTGCTATTTCATTCCAGACACTGATATATCCTCCTACTACTCCTTTCCCCAACTTCTGGGAAAAACTGATCCTGTTACTGAAACAGTGACCTGGGTAAGAACATTGTTTCAACATTTGAACTGAAAAGTGAGGATCAGTTCTGTGTTTTAGAACAACCCAAAGAAGGATGAGCCCAACAGTTGAACATCAGACCCCTGAGATAAGCAAAGACAGCTCAGAATACACCAAGTAGCCACCCAGATCTTCCACAGGCCAAGAAGTCAATCGTTCAAGACTCTTTTCACTTTCACAGTGCCCTCCCTTCCACATTCAGAAGCAAATCAGAGAGAGACTCAGCATTAAAAACCAACCCAATCAGTCACAGGACAAAAAACCTGAGGTTCTCTCCTACAGAAGGAAAAACCTCTCCTCATGACACAGGCTGCATTAAATATTGAAGAAAATCTTTGTTTTCTCCAAGTTTTTTTCTGAAGCAAGTGTGAGCAGCACTAAACCAGTCTAGCAAATAAAGGGTTGCTGTACAAAAACATCTCTGAAACACCAACAGTATCATGCAACTAAGTGCTAGTTAGTAACTACATACCCTGACAGCTATTATTTTGTCACTCCATTACTTCCAATTAGAGAAATGCATTCTTGAGACTGAGGTCATGGGATGGACAAGAACAGATGTCTCTTGTAGCAGGCTTAGAGCCACAAAAGCATTAGTTAAGTTTCTACTATCCTTCCCAAAGTAATGCTCAAATTTCTTACTTAAAACTTCACTTCAAACTTCTTCTCTAGAATCAATAGGCAGACTAGTCCTGGGAACTGAAAACCTTTATTTGCCCAAATTCTAACACATGTGACTGATGAAATGCAGCCTTTCAATCATTATTCTAGCAATTCTGTGTCATTTTTGCAACAGAACAAACACGATGAGGCTTCTTGCTCCTCAAGGGGTTGCACAAACTTCAACTCCCAGCACAGGCATCAATTTTGATAGCCCAGTTTGTGTCAAACCATATTAAAGCACCTCAAAAATCATAGTAAGTAGCAATCATTAGCAGAATCCAAGTCTGAAACAAACTCTTCTAGTTTAGTAACTAGTAGAAAATAAAACTAACTCAAAAATACAAAGAATAATGCCCTTCACCTGCATCACTGCTTAATTTCTCCCCTGAAACCCATCAGCTATGACATTGCCACAGAAAAATAAGTATCAATTTGGTTTTGGTGCTGCTGAACACACATAAAACCAGCAAGCTGATGTGTATGAAAACCATTTCGAATTCCTACTTCCATTTTTTCCCCCCACCACAGCAGCCTTCACATTTCATTTCCCTCCCCCAAAATCTGAGCATAAAATAAATTATTTTCACAAGTTTACCTTCCGCACCACCTCCTCCTCTTCCTGGCGCTTCTCATAATGAGAAAAGTCATCAAAGATGGAGGTCGTGTGCTTGTAAGTAGCAATAATTTTAAGCACTTGTTTTGCTTTTTCTAAGGGCACCTCCTGCGTGTCACGGGAGTTTGTAACAGGTTTGTTGTCATTGTTCTCCAGCCTGATGTGTCGCAGTTGGTTGTTGGGCACATCCTTCACAAAGATCCACTTGACATCAAATTTCCCCTTCCACTTGTCCTGTGACCAGACACCTGCACTGGTGCCATAGTCCACGGGTGATTTCATCTCTGCCACTCCACAGAAGTGTCCACTGCCATTGACACTGAACAGCAAGTAGACTGGACCTTTGCTGTTCATGGAGCGAAAAGCACTGTCCAGGCGTTTGTTGCCATGTTCTGTACTACACCAAATAGAATATTTAATGGAACGATGAATATCATCCTCAGAATAGCTCTTTATTATGAACACCCGTCCATTTTTAAGGTTCCACTCGAAATCTTTAGGGTTATAGCTGTGTGCAGCTTTCAGTTTTTCAAGAACAGGATGGGACTCACCACTAGGAACAGGGTTGGGCTGGGCACTGCCAGCAGAGTTGCTCTCATTACCAGTTCCTCCACTCTGCCCAAAAGCTGCATTTCTGTTTCGAGGAGCAACCCAACGATTTTGGGGGGGCTGCTGAGGGGCCTGATATTGTGGCTGAGTCAAAGGAGGAGGCTGAGTTGGAACAGGCTGAACAATCGGTTGCTGTGGCTGTGGGACAGACTGAGGAGAAGGTATCTGTTGGGGGGCAGGAACTTTTGCCACAGGACCTTTATTGTCCCAAGTCCCTATGTCCATATTATGCTTTATAGGAGGAGGTGGCAACGCTCCCCCAATTACAGGTCCGGATTTTGTTTTCATTTTAGGCTGTGGTTTTGCAGGTTTGCTGGCTATGGCAGCCCAAGATGTTGGTTTAGATACAGGCAAGTTTACATTAGATCCACCATTCCCAGAGAGGGCACCTGTGAGGCCGGCACTGTTGACAACAGAACCTACTGTTTTCACTGCAGAAGTTGTAACATCTCCACCAATCTTCAGTCCAACCATCCCCTGCTCAATACTGTTCATTCCAGGAGCTTTATTTAAGGTATCATTATGAAATCCAGTCTGGCCATCCACAATGGTACCACCCAAGGAACTAGGAGGGTAGCTGTAACTGCTCCCATAAGCTGAATTCTGAGTTTGCTGTCCTTGGGATCCACTTGTTCCCCAAGCTGAGAAGGCAGGATTTTCAGGGAAAAAGTTAAACCTGTGTTGGTAGATGTTATTTCCCAGTCCCCCAGGCTGTCCAAAAACAGCATCGTGCATAAAATGATGATCTCCATTACTCAGCTGTCCATAGGTGGTGAGATAAGGGATAGGAGGATCTCCTCCTGTAGACCATGGGGCTTCACTGAGAGAATAGGGGAACCCAATAGATGGTGGGTAATAATTGGACAGATAGGGATCAGTCATTGATGGATAGCTGCTGTTCTGTTGGAGAAAAAGGAAAAAAAAAAAGCAAAACTTCAGATACAAATCCACTTTTCAAGCAGCCAACAACTGTTTATCATCAAATACAAAAGAACAAGGCAATCCAATTCCTCCTAATTAAAGACTTCAGAAAATTTACATTACTAAAAGGTATTCAGTAGCTTTTTCTAGTATTAAGTCTACTGATATCCCAAAATATTGCAAAAACTTGTATCAAAAATATACCTACCAACAACAAACTGAAATTAAGGTGATTGCAGTACTAGAACTAGATGATCTTTAAGGTCCTTTCCAACCCAAACCATTCTATGATCCTCTAACACCTCATCTGTGACATCTAAACTGTTGGCGAGAGACCCCATTTCACTCTTTTACTGATAAAGGATAAAGAAGTTTTTGCAAAGTTACAACTGTGCAAGACTGTTTCTGACTGTCCTTCCAAAAGAACCATCTTTTCCACTCTAGGATAAAGAAGCTGACTGGTTAAAAAGCAGCAGATCCCCCTTTAATTCTGTCTTTTCCTCCCTTAGACCAAGCCAAGAAGCCTTTACTTCCACTCTAAGCCTTCAGCCGATGCCAGATTTTGAAACACTCCATATGTTTCTCACATTCAATAACACAAAAGAAACACAGAATAGTCTAATCTTGGTTTTATTCTTCTTTAAATAAACTTGGAGTGCATGTGCTGGAGCCCTTCCAAACTGACATTCTAACTGTAATTATCAGTGAGGGGGAGGGTAGGTCAGCATCTCCTGCTAATGAGTCAAACAGCAGCCAGCCTTTCCTCACTCATAGAGCAAGATTATTTTAAGAAAAGGAACCAAGATTCCCTTTAAAAACTGCAACATTTCAAACTTTTAGAGGAATTGGCTGCAAAAAACCTGCAAACCCACACTGGAACTTCAGCCATTTTCCCAAAATTCAGACTGTTTATCATCTCATTTAAAAAGTATAAAAACTCCTTGATGAAGATAAGCATTATCTGCTCAGTTTGCAATACTCCCACACCATCCCAAAGCCAAATTAGTACAATATCCTTACTTTTCATTCACAGAATAATATAAAATGCCTCCAAAGCTTATATACAGTTCCACAAACACCCTAGAGATCTAAGCAGACCTGAGGGTTATAGATTCAAGAGAAACAATATTGCTGCTTTTATTTAAATGCAAGTTCTTTCATTAAAAAGAGGTACAAAATCCACTTCCCTATGAGAAGATCTACTAAAACACATGAAATTCTGAGACTCCAAAACTAAAATAATTAATATTTAGTATTTAAAAAGAGCATTTTCCAGAAAGAGTTGAATTTGAGATTGCTGCATGCTATAGCCTAAAGTGTTAATGTTGAGAAAAATTTAAAAACAAAAGCAGATGGGAAGGGAGGAGACAGAAATAGTTCTAAAGGAGATACTTATGTTCCTATTAAATTCTGAATCTGTGCAATACATATGATTAAAAAGAATTAGCCAAGAGAAAGCACGTGCCTTAATCTAAAATATTTCTGCTCAAGATCCCAGCTAATTCCTGAGACTGTCACCTCCTGTTGCACAACCTGCAAGGTATCCACAAGGATTTTAACAACATTAAAGTAGCAGCAGACATCCTTACAAAACACTCCATCTATTTTGGGTGGCTTTATGCCAGAGTGTAAAAGAAACCCAGACACAAGTCCTTCACTGCAACAGCAGTACATTTATTTCAACAAACTTATCCTTGACCTTTCTGCAACCTTCCATTTATTTTATTTTATTTTTAATATTAAAACACAAAACCCAAATTTCAGCTATGCCGATTTTGAGCATTATACAAAGCCCAAAAGCAGAACTTTCAGACTCTCACAAGCAGCCCATCTATTAAAGACCTGCAAGACGAAGTCTGTCTCAGTCCAACTGTATCATAACCTGCAATTGGAGGAGCAATCAGCAGACATTAGCTGGAGCATTAACTTCATTTGCACTCGTGGCCATCTGGATGTGCAGAGTAATATTAGCTCTGTGCCACAAATGCTAGCTGTATTACCAAGTAACACAATATGCCAGTCATTTCTTTTTCCATTTCTATTTTAAGGAATTTGCTCCCTTCACACAATCCTATGAACAGAGAGCCAAACAGAATGTCTATGAGAAAGAAAAAAACCATGAAGTTAAAAATATACTAACCTGATTTGACTGCCCAGAAAGGTAAGGTTCAAAATCGTTGTCGTGAACTGTATCCTTCTGATGTAAAGAACCATTTTGTACTGGAAGAAAAAGTTATAACACATTATTATATCAATTAGTAGCATTTCAGCGCAGTTCTGGCTTATTAGCAGCTCTATTTCCTCCCCACAGCATGAAGACTCATAAAGAGACCAAGGGATGACTTTTTCTCCCTAAGATTTTCATTACTGCTTATCAAATGAAATTAAATTTAAAAACTAAAGGAAAAAAAAACCCCAGCTGAGTCCAAACAGAAAACTCACATGAATTATCTCTGAACACAAAAAAACCCCACTATTAACCACAAGGACTTTGTGAAATATATTAGAAAACAACATCTATTGTTCTAGCTCATAATTAGAGCACTCAGAAACTAATTCACAGCTCTTTAATCACTGCTTGCTTAATTTAAGCTTGCCAAAATAAGAGGCAGTGAGGTTATATTTAATTATGAAGAAGTAATGACTGGGAAGTGCCTTGATATTCTGATGTTTTCAGGAAAATTTAAGTCTCAACTTCCTCCTAGATAAGGGTAATATCTACCAGAATCAAAAGCCTACTTAAGCCGAAATGAATGTCTGAAAAGCATTCAGATTTTACCAGAGTATTTCTGCAAAGTTTCTCAGGGAAAGTAAAAGAGTACTTACAAATATAGGAAATATCAAACTTTCAGTTGACTTTTTAAGGCAGTTTAAGCTATACTAAAAAGCATTTATGTATGGAATACTGTTAGTTTCTAAGCCTTAACAGTCACAAACACATCAGAACTCATAGTAATGAGGCATTTTCTTAGATGACTATGGTAATCACAAAGCAAAAGAGTTATCAAAAAAAGCTTATCACAGAAGTTCAGTTTTTCCATTTAAAATTCCACAATTAAGCTTGTAGGCTCATTAGTCAACAGCATACCAGTAACACAGCTGTATTCATCTAACAGGCAAAACCTATGCAAAAGTATGTAAAAATATATATTGGATAGGAACATCCTTATGCAGAAATTTGCTTTACCTTAAGGAAATAAAGAGCACTATGTTTATACTAACAGATAGCCCTCCCTGCTATAAACTCAGTGGGATACAAGCAAGCCTATAGAAGGAATAGTTTGTATTCTTTCTCAAATAAAGCACAACTTTCTTCATACCATATGGACCAAGAGCAATCCCTTCCTGCTCACCCACAGGTCGCTGCATAATCCAGCTGTTACATTAATGATTTAAACGATTAAAACCAAACGTGATGCTTACCTTTATTATCCTGTCCTTTCGGTCTCTGGGAAGCCATGGCACATAATTGAGTAAAGAGAAGGGAAAAAAAAAAAGAGAGAAGAAATATAAGTTAATTTTAGAAAAACGCTTGTAGCGTCACTACAGCTGTCGAGGAAGGCTAAGAGACTGATTAAAAATGGCTAACACCACATGAGGGCTCGTGTAAAGTGAGGCCGAGAAGCGTGTTTCGCCTCTTGCTTCAGCATCAGCCTTGCTTAGAAATGGCCCCGGCTCTCCCAAAAGCAGCGGGAACGTGCTGTGCCCACGAGGGGGAAAGCGAAGGAGAAAGATGGAAGCTCCAAGGAAGCCAAGGGGGAGGGGGAAAGGAAAAGCCTGTGCCGGGCCCGAGGCAGGCAGCGGCCTGCAGGGGAAACCCCCCGCCGGCGGGCGGCCAGGCCCCGCGCTCCGCTTCGCCGCTTACC
>VZTY01019324.1:29054-41390 GCA_013400935.1 Turnix velox
GCTCCGCTTCGCCGCTTACCTGAGGGTCAACGCTTGTGGCAGACATAATTCATGTACGGGGCCGCCGTGGTTCAGCAAAGAGGCCCGCGGGGGATGAAGGCAGGGCCGCACGACGCGGCGAGGAGCTCCGGGGCCTGGCGGAGGGGCGGCGGCGGCGCCTCTCCCCTCAGGCGGCGGCCGGGGAAGGGAAAGGGCCGGGAAGGGGGGGAAGGCCGGGCTGGCGGGTTCAGCGCCTCTTCGGGAGGCTTANCCTGGCGCCTCAAGCTACCGGCCCCGTCTCCTCACATGCCCCGGGCCTGCCCGCCGCCGTGGGGCCGCAGCGAGGGACGGAACCGCAGCCGCCGACTCCAATGGCGGCGGGCGCGGGGCTGCGGTGACGTCAGCGCCCAGAACGCGCGGGGCACGGCGGGACGGCGCGGGCGGGGAAGAAGGTGCGCGGAGGCGCCACGCGCGTGCGCAAAATGGCGGTGGCGCTGAGGCGGCGGGAAGGAATGGCGTGGCTTTTTGCTGTTTCTCGGCTTCTTCCCCTTTCCCCCGCTGCTTTTAGCCTCGCTGTTCTCTTCACCTTCCCGCTTCCTTGGGGGCTTTCCCCTTCATTAGTCTCTTCACCTTCTTTCATCGCCTCAGAGAGGTGATTTTGCCCCTCTGGTCGCCTCTGGTGAGGCCCCAACTGGAGTTACTGTGGCCAGTTCTGCAGCCCCTCAACATAAGGAGGAGATTGAGCTGTTGGAGCGGGTACAGAGAGGGCCGTGAAGATGATCAAAGAGTTGGAGCAGCTCTCTTATGAGGACAGGATGAAGGAGTTGGGGTTGTTCAGTCTGAAGAAGAGAAGGATCAAGGGGAACCTCACAGTAGCTTCTCAGTACCTGAAGGGGGCTACAGAAAGGCAGGGGGAGGACTTTTTAATAGGATAAGTGATGGAAGGACTAGGAGTGATGGATGCAAATTGGAAGAAGGGAAACTTAGGATGGAGAGGAGAAAGGAATTCCTTTCTGTGAGGGTGGTGAGACACTGGGAGAGGTTGCCCAGAGAGGTTGTGGATGCCCCCTCAATACTTGGAGGTGTTTAAAGCCAGGCTGGATGAGGCATTGAGCAACCTCGTGTGGTGGAAGGTGTCCCTTCATATGGAACTAGATGATCTTGAAGGCCTTTTCCAACCCAAACCATTCAGCCTTTTCACCAAGCTGCAATGGGTTGAAATTAGAGCAGGGCAGGGTTAGATGAGACATGAGGAAGAAGTTTTGCACAAGGGTGGTGAAACACTGGTCCAGAGAGGTGGTGGAAGCCCCATCAATCCCTGGAAACATCCAAGGTCAGGCTTGCTGAGGCTCTGAGCAACCTCATCTTGTGCAGGAGGTCCCTGTCATTGCAGGGGGTTGGATTACATGGCCTTGGAAGTTCCCTTCCACCTCAATGGATTCTATTATTCCATTCTATGGTTCTACTTTTCTGAGATGATGTCTAAAATGAGAGACACAAATCCACCCAATGTCACCTTGGACCAGAAAATGGAGTAAGAGGGGCGTGAAAACACCCTCCTTGGATTTTTCATTCAAGTTTTGGGTTTTGTTGAAGTATGGGGTGGGAGATCCCATCCCTGGAGACATCCAAATTGAGGTTTGCTGAAACTGAGCAACCTCATCTAGTGCAGGATGTCCCTGTCACTGCAGGGGGTTGGATGAGGTGGCCTTGGAAAGTCCCTTCCAACTCTTCTATGATTCTATGAAACACTGGACTGCTCAGTACAGGTTACATTGATTTTGGCAGGGCCAAGAAGTGATCTAAGAGCTTTCTAGGAAAGGAAACTTGGCATCTTGTAGGGGCCTTTTTTGTTTATTCAGTTAAAGAAAACAGAAAATTCCCCAAAAAAGTTCATTTTCTTCCTATTATTGCTACAGCCATTCCCTCTGCCCTCTCCTGTCTGCTTCCCTTATTTCCAAAAAAATGCATCAAGTGGGGGTAGATTTTGAAGAGAGGAAATTAAGCAGCTCCTTTCATGCAGATCAACAGGAAAATGAGGTCTCAGCAAGAAAACCCTGGTGGAACCAACAGCACTTGAGTGCTCCAAGTACCAACAAGTGGATTGTCCTTGTTTCCTCCACCAACAATTCTTGTTCCCCAGGGCAAAGCACACCTCACACACTAATAAATAAAACTAATAAGTGTAATTACATGCCTCAGCATCCCAGATTTAACAGTTCTCTTGAGCATGTTGGCAGATTTGGAGCTTGGGATGCTGGGGGTGGCTTTGCCAGTGGGCTCTTCTGTGACAAAAAAAAACACAATGGGAGAGGAATACAGCAAAATATTTGAGAACTATGAACCCTGCTCTGCTTCTTCCTAATCCCATGAAAACAGAAATAAGTGGGAGATTGATGTGTCTTTGCTTTTTACCCTACAAGAGGCCAAAACTTGTTATTTTTGTTAAAAGAAGGACCAGGGTCTTGTGCCATTAACCTCAGGAGGACAACTCACTGTTCTTCAGCTCCTGTGAGGCTGCAGCTGCACTTCAGGAAAGGTCAGAGTCATTTCTGTCCCTCAAACCCCAACCACACCATAATGGGATGAGTGTTAGAGGGGTTGGAACTAGATGATAGTGAAGGGCCCTTCCAACCCAAACCATTCTGTGGTTTCCTCACCTTCTGGGGGAAGTGGAAAGTGTCTGGACTAAGGGAAAGGCTGTGTCAGAGGGGTTGGAAGCAGATAATCTTGAAGGTCCCTTCCAACCCAAGCCATTTTATGGTTTCCTCACCTTCTGGGGGAAGTGGAAGGTGACCAGAGAGAAGGGAAAGGCTTGTCCCCAATCCTTGGGTGATGGGCTCTGCTTTGAAATCCATATGATGATGTATGTTCACTAATCTTGATATAGAAACGACGTGACTGTGAATCATCCTTGCCATGAGTGTATGTAGGCAGAGAATTCAAACTCTTTGCTTCAACATCTTGAGGTGCAGGGAAATGGGGAAGATAACTGTGGGGCTCTGGCTCTTTATTTTACACTCAGAGCATGTTTGCATCCAAATCTGGGGTTGGGTGAATATTTACATAGAAAAAAATCTAAATTATTGCTTCCTGGTAACTTTAGGAATGGTCTTGACTATCCACTGAGGGCAGAATCCTTTAGATGAAGAGTTTTCAGCTGAAACATAGAAATACAAGGCATTAATTCAGAATTTATCACACTCTTGGAGTGTAAATTAGGGTGATTTTAGCTTTGCTGGGAGAAACAACAATAAAAGGAATAAAATTGGAAATAATATTTGTGTAAAAAAGAAAATAATTGGAAAAAATAATTGGAAAAAATAATTGGAAAATCTGATGTTTCTTGCTCCTCTATATCTGGTTTTCCACCAGTTAAAAAGTGGGATGAGCTCCATTAGAGTCATAACAGCCTGATAAATCCCTCTCTAATGTTAGTTAATGGTGGAGGGTACATTAGTCATAAGCTGACATCAAAATTCATTACCAAAAATGAGTTTACCCAAGATTCTGTAAATTTTGTATATAAGCACTGCCCTCTGCTGCTCAGGGATTTTCATTAACACACTTAGTTAATAAAATAAAAACTCATCACTATTGTTTTTTATTAGAAGACCCCTGGATTTTTTTTTTCTTAAAAGAAAAACCTTAATTTCTCCTTTTTGCAGGCCTAAAACGCCCGAGTTCTTGTGTTAGCATAGAAAACTTGTGTTTTCTTAAGTACATGGTTTAGAATAAAATCCATATATCTTCTCAGAAAGAGAAGTGGTAGAGAAAAAACACATTTTCAAATATTTTCGCTTTTCAAAACTAGCCCTAAAATGCTTCAATCTGAAGCTTTGCCTTAGGAAGGCAAAGTAATAAATTCTAGATTATTATTTTTTGTTTTGTGAGAGCCAAAGCAATTATTTCCCTTGAGAAAATTTAGCTTAACTTTACCTTTTTCCTTGATGACTCTGCCCTGGGAAGGTGAAATTTGGGCTGTTCCACCAGTGGAGATTTTAAGCACAAATTAAACCAATCAGGGAAAACGAGGCATTAGAAATGGCCTCTGGCAGGTGAGGTTACTCACACCTTAGAGGAGCTTCTTTGAGGAAGAGCTTTGTGTTGTGTAGGACTAGAGAGTGAAGCTTGTGGAAATACCTTAGTTCTTAGAAGTGTTTTGTTGTGATATTGTAATTATATTGCATGTAAGTTCTTTTCTTGTCATTTTTTAGGGGGCTTCTTGTGGAATGTTGTTATTATCTCTAAGATAATTTAGCAAGTGCATTAATATGTAGGAGTAATAATAATTTGTAGGAGAATATTAGCTATTAAAGGTTAAACTTAGGTAATAAGTATCTCTAGTAGTTAATAAATTTTCTGGAGACTATATAAGTATCTCTAATGCAGGTGACCCATAATGAAATTCTTCCCAAAAAAATCCTAAATATACTTGTTTTCTATTTATTTTCAAGTTAAAAACACAAAGTTTGATTCAGCTGTTGAGCTTGAGTGGAAAACCTAATTTTCTTTCTGAATGTTTTCCTCTGAAGCTTGAAGTATGTTCCTTCAGTAGAAGTAAGCTGCGAAATTTGGTCACAATAAGTAGAAAAGGTGAAAAATGGCTTTTTCTTTTTGATAGTTGAAGAGAAATAGCCTTTCCTCTTGTTAGGGCTGAGGATGAGACCAGTGCTAATATCATAGAGCTGTTGCCTAATGAACAAATCTCTGCTGCTTCTCTGCTTTCTGAGAGCAAAATGTGCTGTGCAGACTAAAAAAAGTGCCTGCTTCTAAGTTTGCTTAGGTTGCAAATTCTGCTGTGCATCTCTCAGAAGTATTTTCTTTCTGTATGGATTTTTTTTTCTTTATCCTCATGACCTAGCTCTTGAAGAACTACTTATTGTGTCAAGTAAAGCAGAGCTTCTAAGTTAAATTTTGGAGTTACCTTTTCCCACAACTCTTTTTGCTGTGAATGTTGTTAAATATAAAAATTCTAGTTTTAGTTTACTTTCTCAGCCTTGTTACCTTTTAGTGTAAGAGGCGGGTAGTTGAAGGAGTTTGCTTTTAGAAATCTTACTAAACTTGTGTTCCCTGTGAAGGATGGGTTTGTTAACTTACAAACCCATCAGCTTCAGGCCTTAACTATTATACCTAGTAAGTTTTAGACTTTAAATATATTGCAGCACTTAAGTAAAAGGAGAATGAACTTGTGATACCAGTAGCCCGCGTGCCTTTTGAAAGGGAGTTTGATATTTTACAGGTGGTCTCCGCTTTAATTCTTCTTAGAATGTGCCAGTGAAAGTGCTCTACAGCAGCTGTTTTACTGGGGATTTAGCACAGAAATGGGATGCCAACAGCTGGATTGGCTCAGCTAAGGAGGGAGTTTAGGTTTTGTCTTGCTCTTCTTCTCTCTGTGCTCTCACAAGGGCTCAGAAAGTGCTGGGCTCTTCCTCCTGGACTCTGGTGAGGACTCTGTAAAAGTTAATCAGGAAAAAACTGATGAAGCCCTGATTGGTGCTTCAATTCCCAAACAAACTCAGCTTTGTCAATACCAGGAGCTTTCCAGAATATCCATGGGCACGTGGAACAAATAATGCAGGATGAGTGTGGCCTGACAGTGGGAATGCAGCTGACTGCTCTGGCTTCTCTCCTCTCTTTCAGAAGGTGACCATGGGGGATGTGACACCAGCAGAGGAGCTGGGGGCTGCTAGCTGCCAGCTGTTTGAATCCAGCATGAGGAGTGAAGCAAGGAGACTGAGGACTTTTCAGCAATGGCCAAGCACCTCACCTGTGTCTGCTCGAGATTTAGCCAGGGCTGGCTTTTTCTTTGTGGGTCCAAGGGATGAAGTGCAGTGTTTCTGCTGTGGAGGTGTCCTGGGGGACTGGAGACCTGGTGACAGCCCTGTAATGGAGCACTTGAAGTTCTTTACCTCCTGCAAGTTCATTGGTGGTGAAGATGTTGGCAACCAAGAGATGACTCCTCTTCAGGCTATCTTTGACAGCGTGGATGGGCAGTTCCTGAGTTTTTTGCAGAGGATAGACAGTGAGGATCCATCTCTGCCCAATGACCCAGAATACCCAGACATGGTGACAGAGAGGATGAGACTTTTAACATTTCAGAACTGGCCACAAGATGCTGATGTCAGTCCTCAGCTGCTGGCTGCAGCAGGCTTTTTTTACACAGGTAGGTGTGCTGAGGAAATGTTCTTAACTCTTCAAAGTTAACTTTTGAAGGTGTCAGTGTGCTTTATATCTTGTAAAAAATGCTTGCAAGTACAGGCAGCATAGTTAGAAACCACATCCTTCCTTCAACATGTGCTGTTTCACCTGTAGAATTCAATTCTGTCTTAATTCCTCTTTGTGTCCTGGATGATCTGCTAATATTTCAATTCAATTAAGTGGCTTGTTTTAAAGCAGATGTTTTACTGGGAGAGAAATCTGTGTTTTAAGACCCACTGAGCCTATTTATTTTTTAAAAGGACTGGAGCCACTTCAGTGGCATGTCATATTTTGTGTAACCTCTGTCTTGCACTGAAACCTTCTCAAAAACCCCGTTCTGAGTGAAACCATTTGGTTGTCACTGTGGGAAGTTGCTGTAAGAACCCTGAACTCATAATACAGAAATAAAAAGGATAATCTTTAGGACAATAGGAAATACTATGTATGCATGCAGGTTCTAATCTAAGATCACTGTTCCCTCTTGAAGGCTAGATAGTAGGTTTGTAGAGGTAGTTTTCTCTGGATTGACAAGTTGGAGGAAATATTTAGAGTTTAATGTGTGACTGTAATTAGCTACTAGGGGCAGTCCTTCTGTTTTATGAAAGGAAATAATGTAGTGATATTCCTGTGTGTTACAAATGTGGTGACTTGTGGATGAAGGAATCCTTTTTGGGTTGAGTTTGCACATCAAACTGAGACTTAGAAGGAAGTGACAGGGTCCCTACATGAAAGGTCCCTTTCCAGATCAAACTTTTTCATCCTGAACATCTCACAGTCCCATTGCTGAAGGAAAATTGAATTGTACTTTCACTTAAGTGCTATTCGTTGTTAAAGATGGAAATGTGGAAAGAAAAAAGCCTTGAATATTGTCATAGCTAGAAAAATCTCAGATGCAACACAGGGAATAATATCCACATAGAAGTGTCTAGGTTGGAAGGAACCTTAAAGATCATAGATTCCAACCATCAACCTAATTCTAACAAAAACTAAATTGTCTCCCAAAACACTACATCTACCTGCAGGGGTTGTAATTCCACCACTTCCCTTTGGTGAATTAATTTTTCTTAATGTCTACCCTAAACCTCCTGTATGTGCACATGTGGGAGCTGTGATACTCACATGCTGGCTGTTAGCTTGTGACCCAGTTCTGGAATCACCTCAACCAGCTGCAGCTCTGGAAATTCCAACTCTTGTCACATTTCCTGTCCCCATATAACATTGGTGATCTCTCATGTGCTTGTCTGTTATGTCCAGTAGCCTGGTTTTTGTGCTGAACCTCCCCTGATTCTTATCCTGGGCTGTAGAGAACAGTGTCTCAGGTGCCATCTAATCTCTGGATCTCTTTTTTTTTTTTCAGGACGAGATGATGTGGTGAGATGTTTTTATTGTGATGGAGGTTTGAGGTACTGGTCCATTGGAGATGATCCTTGGAGGGAACATGCCAGATGGTATCCAATGTGAGTCACTCTTAGTCACCAAATATTCTTTATAGCAAGACTAAAAGATAGAACTATAGAATTGGTTGAGTTGGAAGAGATCTTAAAGATCATCTAGTTCCAACCTAGAGCATCAGACAGGTGATGTAAACATTGCAAACTTATTTCTTTAAGTTACAAGTGGGTTTACCATCTTAAAGGTCAATTAAACTAATTTTCTTTGACATAGAAGAACAGATTTGGTTTCTACAACTCTGGGATACAAAAAGAGTGAGTGTAAATGTTTCTGTAACAGTTTTTGTGGGGTGTTTTCTGTGACTTGTTTCAAAGGATGTTGCAACAGAATGCAAATATGAAGATTGAATTAGGGAATGGATTATGAGCCTCTTATCACAGCCCTTCAAGGAAGGGGCAGGTGACAAAGACCAAAATGCTCTTTTCTCTTTAATGGATGGAACAGTTTGCTCAAAACTTGAATTTTAAAAGAATGGGGTGCTGCTACTGCTACCTTCACATGAGAGATGCTGTAATAATGCTTTGAAATCTTTGTGCTTATAGGTGTGACTTCTTATTGCACTCCAAGGGAAGAGCATTTATTAGCAGTGTTCAGGAGTCCTTTTCCAGCACCCTCCTATCTCCAGTGAGTTACAAATATGTTGTGGATGGGTGTTTGATAGATAAGAGGGTGTCCTGAGCGTGGGCTTTTCTTACATCACCATCTTGTGATATTTTCAGAGAGATTCTGGGGATGAGACTGAACAAGATTCCTCTGCTTCCCAAGGTCAGTGCTGTGATTACTTGGTGTTTTGTTTTCTGTTGAAGGTGATGTGGTCTTACCAGTGCTTTTGTTCTGTAGATGTGATGTTGCTGAGATGTTTTCATACCCTTTAAGCTGTTTCACTGTTAGGAAATAATCTCTAGCACAAGAAGCAAAATTTGTTTGCTATTGTGAGACCCTCTAACCTAAGAACAGTTGTTTAATTAGTCTGGATAATTAACTTTTAGGTGCTCACCTACCATCCCTTTGACTTGTCCATGCTTTTGGTGGTGTTTGTCTGTCTGTGGAGTCTTTCAGGCTACAGTATTTTAAATATATTTGATGGGAGACCAGAGAAGGTGTAATTATTCATGGATGTGTTGATCTTGGAAGTGTGTTCCACTTCATCACTTGCTCTTGGGAATTTTAAGTAGGTGAAATCTGTCTCCTGCAACTGTGGAAAACTGATTTTTTTCTCATTCTCTCAAAGAGTCTGTTTGATAAGATGAGCTTAAAGATTTTAAGCTTTTCAACTACCTGCCAGCTGAATTTTCCTCCTTCTGCCTTTACTAATCAATGGTTGGGCTAGATTATGGGGTAGGAGAGACTTCAATTGGGATTGTTCCTCTTGATGTTCATGAAAGCTGTTTGGAGACTTAGGTTCTGGGATATAAAAACAAGGATTTTGGAAGGGGGCCAAACATGGCAGACTTTGCTCACTGATACAAGTAGAATAAACCATCCAAAGTAAGTCTCTTGGCTTTTATGAGATTGCTTTTGATGACTGTCATGAATTATGACTGGGAGTAAAAGATGTTTTCCTATCTGAAGAATATTCTAGCATATACTAGTGCCCTGTTTTATATATCAGCTTCAAGGAGCTGTGTACTATTTTTTTTTTCCCCAAAGTGCTGCTTTTTGATTAAAATACCTGCTCAATGCTTTACAGATCCTCTGAGGAACTGGGAATTACAGGGTATTCCTTCTCTGGGTCCGTTTGCTGTAGTGCAGAATGTCCTGCAGATGTGCTTTGACTCCATCTGGTTGCCCAACCTGGTAGAGAATGAGTCTGAGCTGCTTTCTGATGTGCTTCAGCCAGGCTGGGAAGAGAGCAACAGTGCAGTGGGAGGTGGAGGTATGCCTGACTCTCACACCCATGCTCTTGGTGGTGGTTTGGCCTCTTACTCCATCTTGAGCACTATTGTGGGTCTGCCTTCTCCCTCCCTAGGCTGAAATTAAGAGTAATTATGTTCCTAAACCTTTCTTGGAGAGATTGAAGGAAGTTTAGGCTGAAAAGAAACCTGTAGGAACTGTGGTTACCAGGGTATTGATAACTATATCTGCTCCTTGATATATTCTGCCACCCTTAGACCTGCACAAAACCCCATCAGAGGCAGTTGGCAGGAGCAAGACTTGTAGGATGGCTGAGAACTCCATGCCTATTTAAAATTGAATCAGTGACTTCATCAGAAATAACCTCCTTAATAATACTCCTTTTTTCCTTGGGGTAATATATATTTGCCTTAATTTATTTGTGTCTGTCTGGTGTAATCTGTTTTGTGAAGTCTTGTTTGCCAAGAGAAGTTTATTAGAAGGTGTGATTCCACAAAGATTTTTCTCAGATNACACCTGGAGGTGTTTAAGGCCGGGCTGGTAAAATCTTTTTGAGCAGCACTGTGTGAAGAAGGAGGAAGAGGATAGCCTGTAATGACTTCTTCCTTCCTGGTCATACAGATGCTGCTCAGAGAGAGACTGAACCATCGAGTTCAAGAGAAGAAATGCAATCAATGCCCCAAAAGGAATCAGGTGCACTGGGTTTACAGTGGTAAAACTGACTCTAGGCATAGTTGGGATTTTTATAGTTTTTTATAGTGTTTATTCTTTTTCTTTAATCCTGTAACGGAATGTGTGTAGCTTGGATGATAACTAAGCACAGAGACACTTATTCAGTGTCTGGAATTGGATTTCCACTGGTACAAACCATTGATAATTTATGTTTTAGAGTAAAAAGATGTTAAACTCTGCCCCTGCTTGGTCCAGGATATGCTAGATTTTGTGTACACAAGCTGGAGTCTTTAGTAGTTGTAGTTTTTATACATAGATGAAATTACTTTTGCTGTTTTCAGTCAATCTCTGAACAAAAAAAAATGAGCAAATTAGGGTTTTGCTTCCTATAATGATAGGACTGGCACTCTGGGGGCTGTTACCATACTAAGTTTGGGTTCTTCTTTTTTCTCTTTCCCCCTTTTTTTTGGTAAAGATGAGCCTCGGCTGAGCGCAGAAGAGCAGCTCCGACGCCTGCAAGAGGAAAGGATGTGCAAAGTGTGCATGGACAGGGATGTGTCTGTCGTGTTTGTTCCTTGTGGCCACCTGGTGGCTTGTGGAGAATGTTCCCTCAATCTGCAGTTGTGTCCTATCTGCAGGGCTGTTATCCAGGGAAGTGTGAGGACTTTCATGTCCTAAACACAGCTAAGGGGGAGAGAGAAGTTTATAACACAGCAGAGGGAGAAAATAAGTAAAAAGCTTGATGCTGGAGTAATCCTATTTGCATAGAAGTGTAAGAACTCCCTGAAGTGCTTCCAATGCTGTGTTTCTAGTAAGAGTTTAGTGATTTTTCTGTACTCTTGCTGATCTTACTGTAGGGCTACTCCAGAAAAACTTTGCTGGTTTATTACATCCTCCAAAAAGCAGCTTTTATTGACAGAGATTCTCCTTCTCCAAATCTGAAATGAATCCTTCCTCTGTGTTGCAATCAAAGGTTGTTTTTAGCAGACTGCCTCTTGTTCTCTTCTTGTTCATTTTGGGGGCTGTTTAGAGACTATTCTGCTAGGGTTGATGGTTTCCTTCAGCAAGTCTGGGTCAAAATGGGAGTATTATTATTAAAAAATGCATTCCACTGAGACTTGAATGCTCAGCAGCAGTGTATTGATGGAGTGGGAGAATTTAGCTTTTTCTTCTGAGCTCTTCGTCTCCCAGCTGAATTTTTAACATCTGATAAAATGTTTCAGTGATATTCATTTACATAACTAAGGAAAAATGTAGGAGATTTAGCTCTTTTCTCTTAACTAACCTCCCCAAACCAGGGGAACAACTCTTTTGGTGGCTGGGGTCACTAAATGATCTCCTAAAAGCTTCTTCTCTGCCTATTTGGTCCTATTCCACTAGAATGTAACTATGGAAACTTCCCTCTTCTGTTTTGCTGCCTAAAATGATGATTCTTATTTTGAATGGAACTTTCTATCATGTAGCTAAAAAGAGAAAGCTTTGCCAACACTCTATCTTGTTAGCTGCAAGGGAAAGGAAATTTTTTAAAAAGGAAAAAAACCCTATCAATTTTCATGGAATAAAGTTTTTCTTCTTTTCTTAGAGGTCTTTTCTTTTATTAGGTGGGTGAGGAGGGAATATATCTGTGGTGTCAGTTATCCCTGTGCATGTGGGAGGGCAGATTTCTCCTTCCTTGCTTCAGAAAAAGGTCGTGTTAAAGAAACTCTTGGCAAAGATGAGAGAAATTACTAGTTGAGCAGTTTAAATTCTCCAGCTCTGAGGGAAATTGGTGGGTTTTTGCCAGACTTCAGCTTTTATAGGGAACAAAATTGCACCAAACCCTAGGGCAGTGTTGGAACAATGTTGTTTCTTCCTAAATTTAAACTCCCCGTGGCTGGAATCTAGCATGAGCAACAACAACTCTATAAGACTGTAAATATAACAGCTGTTTCTGGGGTTTATTTTGCTTAAAACTGAAAATTATGGCTTTTCCATGTCTGGAAGTCTGGAAATATTTTTTCTATGGGAAGATATTCCTCCATGAAGAAGGAAGTAAAAAAAATCCTTAGTAAATCAAGTTATGCCTATTCCTATCCCCAACAGAGGGCACTCCTGATCTGGCAGTAAGGGAATTCACTAGGACTAAGTGTGGAATATGATCCTTGGCAGCTTGTCCATCTTTTTCAAGCTGATTTTGAT
>VZTY01019325.1:0-18835 GCA_013400935.1 Turnix velox
ATCCCATGAGGTTTTTGATTTTTTTTTCCCATTTCTTTTCTCTCTCTTCTCCTGCACTACTGGAAGGGTGATAGATGGGAAGCGGAGAGCAGATACATGGTCCCAGTGGCTGAGTGGGACTAAGTCATGATACCACTCAGCTGGCAGCCTCTGGGCTCATAGGAGATGAGATGTTCAGGCAGAAATGTCCTCCAAGCAAGTTGCCTGCCCCCAACTGTGGCTGTGGAGCCCTCTGAGGCCAGTTCTCCACTGATACCGTTACATCTCTATCTCAGACACCTTCTGCTGGGTTTTCTCATCTGGAAGCATAAACAGACAGACTCCTGTGGAGAAAGCTTCTGTGGAGCAGGAATACATCTGGGATGAACACTTTCATGCCTGTTCTGCACAAGGCTTCAGCCATGAGTGTGAGGGCTAATGGTCCCCATGGACCTTGGTGGGGACACATACCATTCTGCAAGGGGCCCTCTGGCCAGGGGGTTGAAATGGAAGGGGCCAGAGCTGTTCCCCAGGGCCCCAACCAAGGCTGGTGCTATTTTCTTGGCAGAGCAGTGGCATCATGCCTGGCTGTCAGGAGGCATCTTCATCAGTGTCACAGCCCTCAGGTATCGGTGCAGGCAGCACTAACCTCTTCTGAGAGTCTCCAGACATGGACACTTCCTGGCTGACAGCATTGCAGGGCTGATGGATGGGTACTTGGCAGGAGTCCCACGCTGCCCAGGGCAGTGCTGCCTCAGCCAGTGCTGCAATGGGGACACTAAGGTGCCACCTTTTTTCCCTGCCACTTGCCCAGGGGGCCACAACCAGAGGTTCCCCCATGATCACCATCCAGTGGCTCAAAATCCTTTACCTAGAGGTTAACAGCTGCACATGGGACAGAATCATAGAATAGTTTGGGTTGAAATGGACCTTAAAGGCCATCAAGTTCCAACCCCCACTACTGATGCTGATGGAGGCATCAGGAATCTCTTGGGAAGTAAGGAGGCACAGATCCTGCACAGGAGCTGCTGGGTCATCAGGGAGGAGGGTGACACCCAGCCTATCTACAGCCTGCCCACTTTTGCCATTCCCTGGCACAGCAACAGGTCTGTCCAGCAATTAGGGGGTGGCAGGTTGCTGGCGTCAAAGAGGAGGTGACAAAAGATGGCACAGGCAGGCAAGTCTCTCCTCAGAGAATAAGAGACAGGAAAGTGAGAGGATGCAGGTGTTGCAGTGGTCAAGACTGTGGGTGAGAAGAAGGAAGCCAGCTTCCACAGGAGCTCCCCATCTTTCAGCCGTGCCTTGGCATCTCTTCTCTAGCCTTGTTGAAGACTTTGAAGCAGTGCAATGGTCAGACTTGTCGTTGCACTCATTTTTTAAGGAGCCAGATCCCATGTATCATCAGCAGGTTTCAGAGCTTTCAAGTGTTTTCTTCCTATCCTTGAGCTGATCAGGTGGACTCTGCTCAATAAGTAAGGCTGTACAGGAGCAGAATCAGACATCAGGAGGGGACAAACATACCATGTGGACACACCACCTCACCTCCATGCTGAGCACCATGTCTCATACACTCAGCTCCTGAGAAAAAAAAGGTAGTGGGCTTGGTGGAAGCTTAGTCACCATGAGGCTACTGCCCTCAATATAAGCAAGACTGTAACATCAGGGAATCATAGAATGCATTGAGTTGGAAGGGATCTTCAAAAGTCATCTAGTCAAACCCTCCTGCAGTGAGCAGGGACATCTTGCACCCATCAAGCCTGACCTTGAATGTCTCCAGGGATGGGGACATCCATGCTCCTTAATGGCATAGACCAACCTCCTCATCACCACCAAATGCAACCAGTTTCTCAGAGACTCCCCCAGGGACAGGAGAGGGATGAGGACAAGTTGCTCATCCAGAATGAGACGCATCCTCTCAGATGACAAGATGACAAACACAACTGCAACTAATACATCATTTAGTAGAGTTGTGGAGAGACTACAAGCCACGCAATGGTTGTCTGGCTGAAGCCTAACAGTGCCACATGTTGCAGACATTCCTCACGTATCTTACAACCAGCTGCCANTTTCCTATCCTTGAGCTGATCAGGTGGACTCTGCTCAATAGGTAAGGCTGTACAGGAGCAGAATCAGACATCAGGAGGGGACAAACATACCATGTGGTCACACCACCTCACCTCCAGTGCCAGTACTGGCATCCAATGCTGAGCACCATGTCTCATACACTCAGCTCCTGAGAAAAAAAGGTAGTGGGCTTGGTGGAAGCTTAGTCACCATGAGGCTACTGCCCTCAATATAAGCAAGACTGTAACATCAGGGAATCATAGAATGCATTGAGTTGGAAGGGATCTTCAAAAGTCATCTAGTCAAACCCTCCTGCAGTGAGCAGGGACATCTTGCACCCATCAAGCCTGACCTTGAATGTCTCCAGGGATGGGGACATCCATGCTCCTTAATGGCATAGACCAACCTCCTCATAACCACCAAATGCAACCAGTTTCTCAGAGACTCCCCCAGGGACAGGAGAGGGATGAGGACAAGTTGCTCATCCAGAATGAGACGCATCCTCTCAGATGACAAGATGACAAACACAACTGCAACTAATACATCATTTAGTAGAGTTGTGGAGAGACTACAAGCCACGCAATGGTTGTCTGGCTGAAGCCTAACAGTGCCACATGTTGCAGACATTCCTCACGTATCTTACAACCAGCTGCCAGATGTTGGAGCACATCTGGGAGAATGGCAGCAGGAAAAGCTCCCCTCTCCAGGGAGGGAAGATCACAAACACATCTCCAAGAGAAAGCAGCTCTTGAGCAGCAGCAAAGCAATCCAGCCTTTCCCACTGCTCCCTCCCACCCCCACTGCAGTGGTAGAGGGAAGGTGTGAGGTGGGGAGGTATGGCATTTATTTTATTTTTCACAGCCCTCAGGAAAAAGAGGATTTCTGAGGGATTTGAGCACAGCTCCCTAAATAGCTCCTTAGAATTAAGAGGTTTAATGGGGGATTATTTCAACCAGCTGCCTTTGTGGGAGGAACAGGCCAGCAGGAGTGAGGTAGGCGAGTGCAGGGGAGTGGGAACCCTTTCTGAACTGCAGCATGGGGGGGTGAGGGAAGCATCCCATCCCTGAGCCATGCATGTGTCCTCTCTGCTGGGTGGGTCAGAAGGAACGAGGAGGTGATCATCAGAAGTGACACACTGTGGGAACCACACAGAAATCTTTCAAAACAGGCACAGTTCTGCAGAGGCTGGTGGAATATGAGTTGAAATATCTCTTCTTGTAGTACCCAGAGATAGCATTGCTTGGCACACCACTTTCTGGAGCAAAGAGAAAGTAGAAGTTCATAAAACTGGAAATTCATAAATTGATATTGGGATGGAAATTGCTTCTCAGGAACCAGATCCTGTAAAAAGATTAGTCCCTCCATGGGGTCCTGAACTCCAGCACTCAGCAGGAAGAAGGTCTGAGCTCACATACAGCCACAGTTTGAGCCTCAGACACATGGGAATAAGTGGTAAGGCTGGAGGGAGAAGGCATGAGAGAAGCAGGGAAGTAGAACTGATTTGTTCTACCTCAAACCCAAGATCCCCCAGTGCAGTTGGAAAAATTGGTGTCTTCTGTGGTTTTAAAGCCTCACTTGAGAATTAACTCCTTTGCTCATCACCCACAGGCAAAATTAAAGATCATTACTGGAAAGATCAGAGGTTGACATCAACATAGATATCCCTCTCAAAGGACATGCAGGTGTATACAAAGAGTGGCTTCCTTTACCCTTTGCTTTCTAAGACTAGGTGAAAGTGGAGTAGAAAATTTCAACCATACTAATGATGGAAATTATGGGACAAGTTAAAGTGATACATTTATGACTAGCTGAGATTAATTTTGAGTGTTTGGTTTCAGTTTTGCAGCCAATTGAGCCTATAAATTCAGCATCTCCTCATGTCTTTTTAACTGCTGCCACTTCTCTTTTTGTCACAAACAACAACTTGGATGCACAATCTCAGCTTGTGGTGTTGAGACTTCAAAACATGCACTCCAGGCCTGGCAAGGGTACAAGCACCAAGTGTACAAACACAAACTGGTTACACATCTAAAGCAACTTTAATTGAGATGCACTGGTGAGTTGGCAGAGGGACCCAACCCCAAAGGTGATTGACTTCAGCCTTCTCCATACAGCTTCTTTCCTTTGTATGTTGCTGATCCTCAGGCTGGAAGACCAGCAGAAGAGCAGGTTGGACCCGTGCACTAGGTGGTCCTAGGACAGGTGGCATGGGGTCAGGCTGCAGCAAGGAGTGCATGGCAACCATGCAAAAGCCCACCACTCAGGTGGAGCCTGTAGTGGGACCTCCTGAGGGTACTTCAGCATGTCACCCACAAAACAAGACCCTTTGGTAGGAAGTTGAGTGGAATGTACATTTTTCTTGGATGTCCCTGTGTGAATTTTTTTGATTTATGAGCTGAACCTGAGAGTGGGAGCAGATGTGGTGATGCTGCCAGGGTGTCATGGGAGGGGAGAAACTACTTTGGACTGAGCTGTGTATGCACACCTATGTCAGGTGCTTACCAAATGCTCTGGGTATCTCTGCATGGGGAGGCTGGCACAATTGGGAGCACCACTGTCACACCTGCACATGGTGCTTTGATGAGCCACCTCCTTCTTCGAGCTTTTCTAATCAAGAAATGTGCTGCTGCTTTAGGACTGAGCTGAGACACTTCTAACACTTCCATGAGTTTTACACACCCCTCTAACTTCACCTACTGCAGCTCACAGGTCCCTGCCATGTGTGTGCTGGGTCTTCACAGAATCACACAGTCATAGAATGTCAGGAATTGGAAGGGATCTCAAGAGATCATCTAGTCCAATCCCCCTGCAGGAGCAGGAACACCTAGATCAGGTCATACAGGAAGGCATCCAGGAGGGTTTTGAATGTCTCCAGAGAAGGAGACCCCACAACCTCGCTGGGCAGTCTGTTCCAGTGTTCTGTCACCCTCACTGCAAACAATTCTTTTTCAGATTTCTGTGGAACGTCCTATGTTCCAGCTGGCACCTGTAGCCCCTTGTCCTATCATTGGATGTTAAGACAGCACCAGCACCTGGCTGTATAGAGACTTCCCAAGGGAAATCAGCACTGATTAGGGATGGTGGCTACATCCTTCTGGTGCCCTGAGAAGCTCCTGCCTTCCAGCAGATGGAATTTCAATATTGCCACTTCCTAAAAAAGACACCTGTGGGCACTATGTTGCATCTTGCTGCTTTCCATGCAGGGGGGGTATTTAAGAAGAACAGCTTCAGTTCCAGTGGGGTGGGAAAGATTTGCACAGTGCCCTTTATGCAGCCTTACAGAAAGCACACAGAGAAAGCCTCCCTGGCACATGGAAGACCTCTTGACTCTGCAGTGAGCTGACTGCAGCAGAGCATGATCAGTGTAGGAGAGGAGGACAGCCTTTAGCAAAAAAGCCCTCCGCTTGACCCCGTTAACTGCATTTTAGGGTCAGGGAGTGGCTACTGCTCACAGATGAAGAGGGCAGGATGCTCCAGAAGAAAAAGGCTGCCTACTCTGCTAGGCTCTGCCTGACAGTGCCAGCATGCACCGCCCTGATGCCCTTTTCCAGTTATGGGGTGATGTCCTACAGATACCAGCATGCTGGACTCTCCTCACTTGAACCTCTTGTTCTGCCACATGCCCTCCAGTTGTTCATTTGCTAGTGGTAGATTATGCCATATTAGTCAACAGCAACCTGGGACTGAACCTAGAGTCATCTATGTGGGGTGATGGCACAACTGTGTGCTATGGGATGCTCTGCGAAGGTTCACATGGCAAGGCAAGAAGAAGAACAGAGAAGTGGCCAGTGATCAGTCTAAGGTCTCCAGAAACATCACTTTTTGTCAGGAGAAGGAAGACCTGGGCACCAGCCGCTCCTTCCTGGGAGCCTGGACCAGGATGTTGCAGGATGAAGATGGTCATCATGCAACAGCCTAGTGGCAGCTAATGGAGGGACTTGGTAAGCCAGGACAGGAGGAAAAGACTTAGAGCGTTCCTCTGCCAGATCCTCTCTTTGACAAGTGAAAGCCACCACGGAGCTGGGTACATAGAGCTGTGCCAGAGGAGCTTGAGGGACAATGTGGCACGAGCAGCTACAGGGTAGGGCGAGGAGGTCTGGGCTCTCTCCTACACACCAGCATCCAAAACACTCCCATTCAAGGACGTCTTTGGCTGGAGGCCATTCTTCTGAGCAAACACCTCTGTCTTGGGCTGTGTCATCTGCTGCAAACGCTGTCCAGGAATGAAGGAAGAGAGCTTGTCAGTCAGGGACAGTGATTGTAGGACAGGTGGGGCATGGCAGTGGCTGAGGGTTGAGATCCCTAACCCAAATCCTCAGAGTTGGCTGAGTTATAGGGATAGGGACAGTGCATGCAGCAGGAGTCACTCCTCTAGCACTGTTCAGTGATACACAAACCTCTGCCAGCCACCTTTGCTTTGCTGCTGCATGAAGCACAGCAGCTCCTCCTTTTAGCTGAGATACAGGGATCATCCTTTTAACACAGGCAAATCATTACGAGGCAATACCAGCTGAAAGAAAGATCTGGAAGTGCAGTGTCACAGGCTTTACCACTTCCCATAATTTTTCCAACTGGGGTTGATTATTGCTAATTAGCTACTGCAGGCTGACAAGGCCACTCTCTGTGGATGAGAGTGGCTCTACCAGCAGCAACTCCTGTTCTCCCTGTTTCCTGATCAAAGGAGAAGGGCAGAGTGGAGTAAAATGAAGCAAGAACCCAGGAAAATATGTTGGGGCAAGTCATTACCGGAGGTGTGAGGAATGAGCATCAGGAGAAATGAAGAAGAATGAATCACTTTTCCATGTCAAAGGGGGACTGATGTTGCAAGTTGCAGAAGAGAAGTCATAGAATCACAGAATCATAGAATAGTTTGGGTTGCAAGGGACCTTAAAGATATTCGAGGTCCAACCCCCCTGCCATGGGACATCTCCCACTAGATCAGGCTGCTCAGTGCCTTGTCCAGCCTGGCCTTAAACACCTCCAGAGTGTGGGCATCCACAACCTCTCTGGGTAACCTCTTCCAGTGTTTCACTACCCTCACTGTAAAGAATTTCTTTCTTGTATCTAGCCTGAATCTACCCCCTTCCAATTAACATCCATTATTTCTAGTCCTTCCATCACATATCTTATTAAAAAGTCCTACCCCTGCCTTTCTGTAGGACCCTTCAGGTATTGAGAAGCTACTATGAGGTTCCCCCTGAGCCTTCTCTTCACCAAGCTGAACAACCCAACTCCTTCAGCCTGTCTTCATAAGACAGTTGCTCCAGCCCTTTAATCATCTTAGTCAGGGGAGGATTGCGCCTGCCCTGAATAGACTTCCTTAAGTCAGGAGGAAGCTCTTTCCAGCAAAGGGAAACAAGCTCCCTCTTTCCAAACCCACTGAAGTGACTGCTGCTGGGTGAAGCCCCTGAAATGTTCACTGAGCTGCTTCTGACCCATGGTCTGTCTTTGTCCCCAATATATTCATGTTCAGTAGAATCAAAATGACTTCTAATCTTCCCTGTCTGTCAAAACCACTTTATTCAGCATTGGCATCTAATTTCCCTCCAGCTCTGTTATAAAGTAATCCAGGATCTGAGCATGTAAGAGGCCAAAAATTCTGTCTCTCTGATACCCACACACACACATAAATCAGCCCACTTTTTTCCAGCTGCCATGTGCTCACTCCTGGGTCTGTGAACAGAGGGGAGGAAGTCTAGGTCTCCTGATGTGTGTGGGTACTGTTAGGAGAGTGGGACAGAGAGAGTGTGCACCAGTTGCTGACTGGTACTGTTCGTTTGCACAAGGGGATGATGGAATGAGGAGGAAACGTGCTCCCACATGCTAGGACTTGCTTTCACTATCCCTACTGGAATAGGACCAAGTTCAACACAAAATGGCTAGAACCTAAACTTGACCTCAGATGACAGACCAAAAACTGAAAGTAGATCTGAGACAACAAACCTGCCCTGTTCCCCTACAAAATGGGGAGCTGGGAGGAGAGAAATTCAAAACCACCTGCAGCTTAACCTCAAGGGAAGAGATCCTTCAGCTGATCTCAGTCCAGCAATTCCAGCCAAAAAGATTTCTGAATTAAACATTATTCAAAATACAGTATCCATGAAGTAGATTCATAGGATTTAGATGGCATCTATCTGGTGCCAGTTGTAGCTGAGCTGGGAAAGCCATAAGTCAGCCTTCTCCCCCCCCTGCTGTGACTTCTTACACCTGTAGCTTGCAGCAAGATAGCATTGAGCCAGGGACTTTATGCACAGTGCTCTCAGGACTGAATGTCAACACTGTAAATAAAATTTTAACTGTAATTACTAGGTATGACATGCAGAGACTCATGAATCACCGCCACAGAAAACCCTGCTCAAATAATTTTAAAAATTGCTTTAAATAAATCAGAATTGGTGTTATTGTGGGTCCTACATAAAAAGTCTGCATTTCTTCATAATCCCCTCATTCACTGAATGCCCTTTACAAACCAGATGACAAACTACTGCTGTGTGTGTTTGTGACTGGCAGCCCTAGCCCTGATATATTTCAAGCTTCATGCTTGGAAGATGCTGATCTCTCTGCTGAGACATGTCAAGTAACCATGCTTGTAGACAGAGACTGCTGGGATTAGGATTTCTCAGAGTTAAGAAAGCACAAAGATTACTTTCTGATTTCTTCCAGGGTTCTAGCTGCATGCATTGAAGAGATATCCAGGAAAATATGGCTCCCTTTTTATGATGATGACAACACAATGCTCAGTGAGGGGAAACAGATCGATCTAAGGGGAAACCACCTGAAGGCCAACCCAACTGGCCAGATCTACTGGCTGCCCAGCAGTACTCCCAACCATTTAGACTCATTAGTGCTCAGCTGAGCCTGTAAATCTTCTCCAGAGAGCCTGTGTCACCACACATAGAATCATAGAATAGTTTGAGTTGGAAGGGACCTTAAAGATCATCAAGTTCCAACCCCCCTGCCATAGGCAGGGACACCTCCCACTACATCAGGCTGCTCAGTGCCTTGCCCAGCCTGGCCTTGAACACCTCCTGAGAGAGGGCATCCACAACTTCTCTGGTCAACCTCTTCTAGTGTTTCACTACCTTCACCATAAAGAATTTCTTTCTTGTATCTAGCCTGAATTCNCTTCAGCCTGTCCTCACAAGGCAGTTGCTCCAGCCCTTTGATCATCTTCATGGCCTTCCTCTGGACCTGCCCCAACAGCTCAATGTCCTTCTTATGTTGAGGGCTCCAGAACTGGACACAGCACTCCAGGTAGGGCCTCACCAGAGCTGAATAGAGGGTCCAAATCACTTCTCTTGACCTGCTGGTCACACTTGTCTTGATGCAACCCAGGATTTGGTTGGCCTTCTTGGCTGCAAGTGCACATTGGCTGCTCATGTTTTATTTGTTTTATTTGTCCTTCTCTTCAGGGCTGCACTCGACCTACTCTCCACCCAGCCTGTATCTGTGCTTGGGATTGCTCCAACCCAGGTGCAGGACCTTGCACTTGGCTTTGTTGAACTTCATGAGGTTGCCATGGGCCCACGGACATATTCCTGTGTGCTGAGTTTGAGACATCCTGGAGGGAGCAGAGCTCCTACAGCACCAATCTGAACTGGCCTAACAACTTGGTCAGAGCACAGTCTGCTTGGTTCTCCTTAGGCTTAGTTCAGTGGGGGGGATTATTCTAAGCAAAGAGCAGAAGAGTAGTGCTAAAGATGTTCATACCTGCCGGAAAGTCCCCGTTGAAGTGAAGAAACAATACAGCATGTATCCTGGAATCAGTACCATGGAGGACAGAGCCATAACCCAACCAATGCCCTGTCCCCATGCAGGATAGACATATTTTCCAAGTGTCAGAGGGGTCATTTCTACCACGCTGAAGAAGAACACACCCTGGGAAAAGAGAACCAGCCTTTAGAAGCAAAGAGAAGCAAAACTGGAGTCCATTCTTTCCTACATTATCCTCTTAGCTCCCAAGAGCATGGCAGCAAACTAAGTGCTCCTTAAATGTGTCTAGATAAGCTCTCAGCTTATCAGCTGATAATTTAAAATAATTTCTTCCCTGATTATGCTGAGTAAAAAGCTGGAATACCCTTGATTTCCTTCTCCACCAGACTTCTCAGACAAGCAGTGCTCCCACATTTGTTCCTAAGCACGTTAACAGCATCCTGGCCTCAGGAGTCTTCATCTTCCTAAGACTGGCCTTCTCAGGCCATTCCCTGTACATCTGCTGCAAGTGCAGGAACCAGCCAAAACCAGGTTGGTGGTTGTTAGACTTAGCTTGATGGTTAGACTAGATCATATAAAAGGTCCCTTCTAACCAAGGTGATGCTAGGATTCAATAATTCTATATTGCTTTGCGGTCAGCTGCATTTGCTGATGTCTTTTGCTATGGTCAGCCTTTTGAGGTACAGGCTGGAGTCTTCAGAAAGTCTTCACCAAAAGCAATAGTTGTTAAAACCAGTAAATATTTTGCATATCTTTTTGGCATCTCAGAAAGGAAAATGAGGAATTGATGGCATAATTTTGATTACAGCAGCCATCTAGAGCCTTTCTTATGGGCATTTTCAGCAGGTAGAGTGAAAGAAGCTCCTGTGTTACTTTACCCATGTCAGGTCTGCCTAGAACTGCCTTGTGTCAGACCTATACTGGGTTGAGAACACAGCATTTGCCTTTCAGCCCATCCAAACTAAGAGGTCCTTCTGAATCCAGTCATGTAGATAAGAATACTCTGTTTTTACCAGACAGACAAGAGGAGTGAAGAAGGCCCAGCAGATCTTCCACCAGACACAAGGTTTGTAGCCAATCATTTCTTCAATGTTCCTGTAAAATCTGTTCACACCTACAAGAAGAAATGACCAATGAAAGAAATATCCCATCTTAGCACCATGGTCATCACCTCTTCTCGTAACACAGATAGGGCAGCAAGAAGATGACAACGCCATAGGATAGGGTAGGAGGACAAAAATTCCTCCTACATAGTAGCTTCCATGTTCCTAGTGTCCTCTTGAAGGACCAGAGGCAGGACTCTAGGCACCTGCCAGTTTGTGCAGAGGCCTTTGTGGTGGCCTGGAGAAGTGAGATGTCAGCTTTCCACTCCTGATTTTCTGGAGATGTCAGCCAAAGCTATTTTCAGTTGGAAAATTTTCATTGGCTTTGGGAAGCTTCCGAAATAACTCAGTGTGCTCTGAGAGGAAACAAAGGATCAAGGTCTTTTGTTCTTACCGTAACACCAAGAAATTGAGATAGTCTCAAAGAAGACAAGGAAGAGAAGACACATGCCACTGGCTGAGTAGTAATCAAACAGCTTGAAGACATAAATGCCACCCTGAGGAGACAAAACCAGAGACAAGGAGTTTAGATATAGGTTATGGTTTAAAATATGATTTAAATGTGGCTGGTTGGATTGCTACCATCTTCATCTGTTTGCTTTAACATTGATTTCTTTGGACAGTAGAGTCATTGTTGCAATGTTTTTTCCACTGGAGTCTGGTTCCCAGCAGCATAATTGATGTGCTCTTGCAGACAATTAGCCAGCATGTTTTAGGCATGGCTGAGGGGGCTGAGGAAAGCAGAGATTCAATAGGACTTATTACTTTTTTCTGTTTTAGATGGGGGCCACCTAATTTAGTTTTCTCTGCTCTTCCCAGGAGTTTTGCTGCCCTTGTCTCCCCATGAACCTACAGTGGTTCACAAATGCTATCCAAGCCACTGATGAACCTCAGCTTCAGCCCCAGGTGTTCCAGGCCCCAACAGACTGATCTTCTTTATGTTGTCTTAAGCCTTTGCACGAAGACTTCCCTCAGCTTGGGCTCTGCTGGCTTGAGCCCTCACTACAGATAGCAAAAAATCAAGCTAGACGAAGAAGATGATGGTGGTAACAAATATGGAGACATCACAAGTCACTTGAGATGCAGTGATTAGCAAGCCCATTTATCCAGCATTAGGATGGATCCCAGGGATGCTGTCACTTCTCCCAAAGCTTTTGGTGATGCTGTGTCAAACAGAAAAGTGGCATGAACTGCACTATGAGCAAGGCTATCTGTACCTGGGTGATGTTGGAGAATCCAATGAGATAAGAGATGAAACAGACTATTGCAATGAAAACCTTCTTCCTGGCTCTCAGAAGATGGGGATACTCATCCATCAAGGCTGTAATGAACCCTTCCACAGTGCAGAACTATGGGAAAACATACAGACCAAAGACATATATGAGTATCTTAGCCTGACATCATCACCTCCTACATTTAAGTCCGATATTGACAGCCTCCTTGCTTTCCATGCTGCCTTCAGGCACTAGAAAGGGTGCACAAAATCAGTACAAACCATCTTCTGAATATACTTCTTTCCCTCCACTGAATATAAGAGTAAATAAAAGTGCTGGGGTGAAACGCTTAAAATTAGCTAAGGTAAATTTTTGCTTTGTACATGCCATGGAAAAATCTCCTCTTCCCACAGAGTCCCTAGGGCCTCCCCACCACTGCCCTGCTCCCACACGCTGTCTCAGCAATGAATATCTGCTGCTAGAACACATGCAAGACCTTACTTGCTCTTCCTTTCACATGCGTGCTCCTCTCAGCCTATTGCAGCTGTGCCTGTGCTGTTCAATGATCTAAAACACCCCTTGAGGAGCTGCACCACCCACTGCTCAGTCTTACATGCATGTGCATAATAACAGCACTTCTGACCACCGAATCCTTTGCTTTATTTCACATTTTCAAGCACACTTAATCAAGGGCATGTCACTGGGTAAAAGCCCATCCTCACAGCAATGGTATTTTCTAGAGCTGAAAACTCCTGGCTGGCTTACTCAGTGCTGTACCAGGCATGGTATATGAATGCTGTCTGCACCAAAACATATGAAGAAATCCCCATGAATCTAATCTCTAAATCAGCTTTCCTACTAGTTTTGCCCTACAGCTGGACTGTATACACATGAAGAGCAGCCTCCCTTCTTATTTCTTTTACACCTCTCCTGCAGAATCCACAGGTAACATAGAGCTCTCAGAGAGCACATGATGCCTCCAGCAAAAATGCTGGGAAGTTTATGAGTGCAGCAAGCTCCTAGCTTCCCTGGCCACCCTCAGTAAATGTAGGAGCCAGTGCAATGAAAATGAAAGAGCTTTCACTGCTCTTGCATGTCAGGGACTGTCACTGGGAGAGCACTCTAGAAAGTGCTGGCATTTTTAGATTTAGCTTTTAATAGGGAACCAAGTACACAGACTAAAAAGAGAGCTGGAGGGCTGGAAAGAGGTATGGAAGGAAGGAGAGGAGTATGAGCCATGTCTATAACTGAACAGGGACAGTAGAAAAACTTGCACATTGTTGGCTGCTGGAGGAGCTGGCTTCCACAAGGGACAGAGTGAGGCAAAGAGTGATTTAAATTTAAGTTTTTAAATTTTTGTTGTTTTATGATGTTTCTACTCAGGGTTTTATATCCACCCAGAGTAATGTGGAAAGCCAGTATTCCCAGAGCATCAAAGCTCAGCTGCTTCAACTTTTTAATGAGCTGAGCCTTTTGTGTTGGATACAAGGGCTATTAAAGCAACTCATGACATTTGGGCAAGGGTTAAGCTTCCTTTATTCTCATTGACAGTGAGCTCTTCACCCTATCCCACCTGGCTTATCGTCTGCAAGAGTCAGTACTGAGGTGGCACCACAGTTTGAAGAGCTAGTGTGAGAAAAAAACACTGTCAAAAGCTATTTCTTACACATGGGTGCATGGCCAGGCACTGCCTGAGCCATGGGAAGGACCAGGAGGCCCTGGCACCAGGCAAGGCAGAGAGGGAAAAAGGCTTGGATGGGAGGCAGAGATGATCAGGGACAGAGGTGGATGTGAGGAAAGTCCAGAGGGAGTAAATCCAACAGCCCTTTAGTGCAAAAAGAGGGACCAAAATTGGGGAAAGCACAGGGGAAAAGACAGGGAGATGGGTGATGGCTACCAAGTGAGTTGAAATCTCTTTGCCTCCTATCAAAATTGAACAGGTTTTTAATGGATGAGGTGGGGAAACAAACAGTGGTGTGCTGCCTGTTCTAGCCATAAACCTGGCAAAGGTCTTTGCATCTTTTACTGAAAATTGTCTCATGCTGACCTCAGATGGGATGCAACCTGGAGGAGGCTCACTTTTCCAGCCTTGGGCATGATGGCTCCCTGGCTGGCTTGGGTGGGGCACACATTTGCCAGCCTGCATGCTCAGCCTTAGATGCCCACACAAGATAAGTAGGCACCTCTGTGAAAGCATGCTGATTTCTGGGTCTGGGATTGGGCACACTGTTGTGCCTCCTGGTTTCAGCCTTGCTCCATACATGCATATGGGTGGACACAGTCACGTTCATACACACACCTCATTCAGTTTTCCAACAAATTTCAGTTTCAATAGTCTGGCCTTTTTTCCTACCAGCTGTCTCCAGCCAGAATTTTTATCATGTCTCACCCTATCATAGTTCTTGTCTCATAAAGATTTTGCTTCTGTTCACTTTTCTCCTGTCTCCTCATGTCTCACCCTATCCTAGTGCTTGTCTCCTAAAGATTTCTTTTCTATTTCTTTTCTCCTTTGCTCTGTTTCCCCTTTAGGAGCTTCATAGTTACACAGGCTGATGGGCCCAATAGTCTGGCCTTGATAGTCAATATAGGTGTCACCTATAACAGCAGACTCTTCGTGTCCCACTCTCAACCAGTGTCAGGGGCATCCTATCCCCTCCTCAGCCACACAGAGCATCCTGACTGGTATCCACAAACTCCCAAGGGGATCAACCACAGCTGCCAGATGTGCAGCAGAGAGCCATGGAAGTGAGTCTTGCTCCTGGCAGCTGGAATTCCTTATGGAAGCCTCAGATGGGGCACATGCAGCCTGGCACTCACAAGGCTTGCAGACTCTTCTGGGGAGAAAACTCCTGACCTGGAAACTGGTAGGTTAAAAGAAAATATTTGCATATTATGCAAGAGGATCTAGATGCAAGAGAGCTGAAGCCTGAATGGATGGGAGGCAGAGTGAAGACCAAGGCACATGAGAAAAGAGCGAGGGCACGGGAGAGAGGTGTGTGCCTATCCATATAGGTCATTCATCCCATCCCAGTAACTGCAGAAGAGGAGAAGCACCCAGGCAGATGGAGGCAGATGAAGCTGTGGCTGCCTCTGCAGAATACTTGGCATTCAAAGATGATGGACACAGGCAGACCTTATCTCACCATTGCTGGGGCTGGTCACTGTGCTACAAACACAGATCTAAGTTCTTCTGAGACTGGCAGGTGACAAGGGGCAGCCCCAGCACAGCAGCCCTGAGGTACAGGATTACCAAATGAAAAATGGCCTCTCTCTATCTGCAGATACCACAAATGGCATTTAATCAGCACATAGCAAAACCATCTCCTTTTTTTTTGTTTTTTTTTTTTTGTTTTTTCTTTTTAATGGACACATCAAGATATAAATGTCACTGCAGCCATTGTTGCAACCTGTATTATTTGCCTTAAAAGCATAAATTGCCATGATGCTGTTAATTATGTTTTTGACTGAATCAGAGCTCCAGCATGCAGACACAAAGCTTCTCCCATGCATTTATCTCTGCTTTTTAAAAAAAAAAAAGCTTGTTTTCCTTTTGATGTTTCTTTCCCCTCCCTGCCTTCCTGCTCCTCCTCCAGGCAATATAGCCCCCCACAGACTGCCTGCCCTCTGAGACTAGATGTCAGAAGAGACTCGGAGAATTTCAAATCGTTTTCTTAAGAAACAAATGCAGCAAATAAATTCCACATGCTGCTCAGAGGGCTTATTGTTATGTATTGAACTATTTACCAGTGCAGAGTGAATAATCCACGGAGAGCAATTTTTTTTCCCTTTCTGTAAATGTAGGTTTTTTCTGGAACATTTAGTCATTATTTGAAATTGTTTGATGAATAATGTCTGTGGTAATGCAGATGTGATGCATTGATGGGAATGTGCCATAATTGAAAACCAGATTGGGTTGATTAGATTTTCCTGGAAACCAGGTGTGACATTTCAAGAAGGGGCCTGTGTCTGATTGTGAACTAAATTTGGGTTTATAGAATCATAAAATCATAGAATAGTTTGGGTTGAAAGGGACCTTAAAGATCATCACCATGGGAGGCAGGGACACCTCCCACTAGATCAGATTGCTCAGTGCCTTGTCCAGCCTGGCCTTAAACACCTTCAGGGACTGAGGAGGCATCCACAACCTTTCTGGGCAACCTGTTTCAGTGTTTCACTACTTGTGATCCCACCTTGTCCTGGTGGTTTGATTTGCAAGGAAAGAGCGTGTGGGCACAGATCAAGCACAGGCTTTTGAAGGAACTTTTGATTTTGATGCACTCCAAAGGGTAGTGATCAGATATTACCACATTTGCCTGCATTAGGGAAGAGCACAGAAGCAGCAACCACACAGGAGCTTTTGTTTCATGCACTCGTGTCTCACCATGAAGTGTAAGAAAAGACCCTGCTCAGTATTGTCCTGGGGTGCAAAAGGGAACATCACCATCATAAATGAGGATATCTTTGTATCTTACCCCACTATGCCCTCAGACTCATCTCACCTGACTATCCAGACCCAACATCATCAGCATGGAGAAGAAGAGGATCGACCAGAGTGGGGACAGGGGCAGCTGTGTGACAACCTGCGGATAGGCGAGGAAAGCCAGTCCAGGGCCTGTGATAATAAAAAAAGTTATGATATTTATAAGGCATTTGATGGGAAGTCTGAGTTAAGGGCCACAACTGAACAGAGAGACAATGGTGACAGTTGAGAATTGCAAGCATTTCATGTAAGAGCCAGAAATACCTGAGTCTTTGCCCATGAAACACTAACCTGGAGGGGTGCAGATGGGTAGGATGGGGAGGCATTAGTGACTGGAAAGGCTTTGCCCTTTCTCTTTCTGCAAGCAGGAAAGTAATCAATTTACTTCTACCAAATGGAGCTGGAACACTTTGCCAGAAAAATAAACTGATATTCAGAGCTGGTTATAACTTTCCTATTGCTTTTATTTTATTTTTTTTTTAGCACAAAATGCTTTTTATTGAGATAAAAGCCTTTCCTGGGAAGACAGCAATTTCAAAACATGTCTTTGAGCAGAAAGACATTGTCCCATCTTGGTTAAAAAATTATTCTGAGATTACAATTTCACATGAAAAAGGACTCCAAATTTTGATCACATCTACAGAAAACATAGGCAGTATCTATTCTCTGTAGTCAAGTTTCAGAAAGCAAATGGCCTAAATATTTTACTGCAGCTAAAATCACATGAAACTTCAGCACTAATAGAATGTGAACATTAAATGTGGGTAGATATTCTGCCATAGCTACTCATCTTGGCAGGAGGGTGTGCAAAGAGGGTCATACATTTGGGTTCAGTCCAGGAAGGGCCTGGCTACATCCATGCTCACTGACAACAGCTCTCAGAAGTTGCCAAAGCAGTTGACCCTGGCTTTTTTTGCTCACCTGAGGAGGCCAGCTCTGAGATCGACTTCTTTGTGATGTGTGACATGAAGCCAACAATAGAGAAAATAACAAACCCGGCAAATATGCTTGTGGTGGAGTTTATACAGCAGACAATAATGGAGTCTCTGGAAGAGAGAAAGAAAGAAGGAAAAGAAGCCACCTGCAGGCACCCACCAAGAGGCCAGGAGCAAAGAGTGGGGTGAACAAAATCCCATGTCCTGCTGAGAGCAGTTCCTTCAACATGGAAAGGCAGAGTGGGGGTGAAGTAAGTGTCTTGCAGGTGGGGTTCCCTGCTGTGATGATCATAGAATAGTTTGGGTTGGAAGGGACCTTAAAGATCACCAGGTTCCCACTAGATCAGGCTGCTCAGTGCCTTGTCCAGCCTGGCCTTAACACCTCCAGAGAGAGGGCATTCACAGCCTCTCTGAGCAACCTCTTCCAGTGTTTCACTACCCTCATCGTAAAGAATTTCTTTCTTATATGTCAGGGATGTCTGAGATCAAGCACCCCAGACTCATCATGACCCCCTCCCTCACCCATGAACACTCCCCACCATGCAGGAGGATGTAAAAAAACCCAACAGACCTGTAGACATTGTTGTGAAAAGTGTTGTAGCTTCCCAGAGCAATCAGTGATCCCAGCCCCAGGCCATAAGAGAAGAAGATCTGTGTGGCTGCATCCATCCAGACCTGCGGAGATAAAGTCAGAAGTGGAGTGCAACCAGAGAAATTTCATGTTGCAAATGCAGCAGGACAGTACAGGGCAAGCAAGGGGGCTGGTTGGAGACTATGAGTCTATGGGCTTGGCCACCTAGCCCACTGGGGTGGTAGGACCTGTGGGCACCCAGTCACTAGGGTCATGGATGCTGGCTGCTGACTCAAGCTCCAAAAGGGTATTTGGATCAGTGATGTACTTTAAGAAGGTAGAACTGGGTAAACATCTCTGCTTTGGGATAATACCAGTGGCTGGAAATGCTGCAGCAACCACCTTGAAGCCTGTAGCTGCATGCCATTTTCTGAACCATATTCATCAGTCCTCATTGCAGGTCAGAAATAACTTGTGCATCATCTAGATTTGTATGTATGTGTGTACTTGCTTTCTCACAGCCACCCCTCAAAGTGTGCTGCTCCCCTTGGAGTTCCATATCCCATGGTCACTCCATCCACCCCTCCTCACTATCATGTCTTTGATCTTCTAAGATGGAGTTTCTTGCACAAACAACAGCAGAGGACAGCTTGCGAAGCAAGCCTTGAGGGCTTAAAGCCTAGAAGAGGACAGAATGTTCATTTCTTAATTGTGTAGTATTTAAAACAACTCTTCTGACTTTGAGACAGCCATTTGCAGTGCTAGAGCCAATCATA
>VZTY01019327.1:0-19058 GCA_013400935.1 Turnix velox
GCCCCTGGTGAAGCCATGGGCAACATCCACTATATGGATTAATATATTCATATCTCCTGCTAGTGAGGAAGCTAGAGAAGTCAGCTGTGCTGACATTTCATATCAGTCAACATGCAGAATTGGTTGAAGCCAACTAGAAACCTTTATTACAGCCATTCCTTGCTGTCAGAGATTCAAAACCATTCAAATTGAGTTCATGTTTTATTTGCCATGTCAGCATTTCCTGGTAAGACACAAGTGCTTCATGTAACCATTTCCACCCCAACCAGCCCTCCAAGCATGATAGGAAAAGGATAATATACCTGTATAAAATAAATAATTACTTAAAAAAACCCCCAAACAAACAAAAAAAACAAACAAAGACCAAAAAACACCCCATCCAAACCAAAAAGGCCAAGCCATCTGCCTAGAACAAAACCAGGGAACTAACTTAATTTCCCACATGCAGCAGCGCTCGCTCTGCCTCCCACTACAAGTAGGTCAATACCAAGACTTAACATTAGAGGGCACTGCTTTCCCCAGCAGAAAATGGATACTTCTTCGATTGATACTTTCAAACATTTTCAATGCGCATTTACCGTCTAACTGCGGAGTGCAGCTGGAACTCCTTTTTCACATTTGCTGCTTTTCTTCTCTAAAGCATTTTAGGGCACATATAGAATTTTCAAATCTGAATCCGAACTCACTTAGGCTAAAAATCATTTCTGCACTGGCAGCGGGTGAACAAACTGAACAGCGAATGCCAACTCTATTCCTGAATCCTCTTTATTCTCTTTGTCTTTTAGAAGTGAGGGCAGAAGGTAATTCGTACTCACCCGTTTTGAAAAAAAAGTGTGTCATAACCAGAATTTGACTGAATATTTACATATACCAGGGCCACTCTTAATTAATGCTAATAAAGCAGAGAAGTGAAACCCTTCCCTCCTGTGCATCAAGCTCACATCATAGGCCTAGAAGCCACATGCTGATAATACAGATGCATTTCTTCTAAAGGCACAGAAGCTCTACTTATGCTGAAGTGTTTTAAGAGAACTAACATCTTTTGAGGACACCGAAACCTTCTACAATCCATACACACAAGGCAAACAGCACATGTAATGCTCTTTCAGCACATACACAACACAGATGATAAAAAAGCCACTATCTATTCCAGGAAAAGCATTAGTTCTTTAGACCTTCTCGCATTTCTGGACTTGGCCAACCTGCTGTTTTCACTTCTGATAAACTTCCTCCATCTCTTCCCCAGTCCAAATAGTTTACTTCGCCTCCTCTGATATTAAAGAAACAAAAACAACTTGGGCAGGAATTTGAAGTACCATAGAGGAAAATAAACTTCCTCAGAGAAGAACTTGAATACTAATACAGCTGTTAACATCCAATTTGAAGGATGAGGGGCTGAAAGTATGTTTATAGGCCTAACAATTCAGCTTGGGATTTCTCTGTGAGTGTTCTGGGCTTAAGCAATATTATTTCACATAAATTAGATGAGGGAATTCTCTCTTGATTAACACTGGAACAGATTTAATAAAACTAAAATTGGCCTTATGAGACACAAAGAAATTTCATGGTACTACTACTCCAGATTGAAAACCAGACTTCTTTCTGATTCTCAACCAGCCAGGTATTCAGGAGATGCGACTAGCATTCTTCATTCAATTCAAGGAAATCAGATAAATACCTATTATCTATAAGCAGAACTCCTTGTAAGTATTGAGAACAAAAAGTCCAAATGGACTTCAATGAACAGACAGACTTCCAGGGAAAAATAAAACTTTAACCTTCCAGAGCACAATTGCACAAAGCTAAAACCTCCAATCAGTAGTGATTTAGCAACTACAATAGATGAACTATTTCATCAACAGAGGATCTTAGAATCCTCCTTTATCTAAGAATAACTTGCATCAGTTCAATAACAAATAAAGGATTATGTTTTAATATCACGAAGATCAAGATTATATTCTATGAACAGCACAGTGGTGATTAGCTGGAATCTTTTCCACTTATCAGCAGGACAATCTAAGTTTTGTGTGCATTAAAACCAGACCTCCTCAGCTCTAATCAAAACTTCCCCTTCTGCTTGTCACAAGCAAATTAACTAACAAATTAGCAAAGCATACAGATACCTAGAGTTTCTTGGAGAACCTTGTGTTTCCTTAATATCTAATGTAAAGCTTGTTCTGTACTGAAAAATATCAGTTGTGCCACACTACTGCTATGAGCTGCTGGAGCCTCCAGCAGGCCCCACCACAATCCCACTGTTACATTTACAATATTAAAAAGAATGTTCTCTTCCTCTAGAAGATACAAGATGCAGCAGTAGTTTTGCTACAAAGTGCAGCTGATTATTTACATGTACTTGTAGGAAGATGAGGGCTTCATTTCTACAAAGACACAGCATGGTAATGACATACCTTCAAATCCCATTGCTGGGTATAACCAGGGGTGCCTTTCAGTACTTTCTAAAATGTATTCTCATTTAAAAAGTTACAGATACTTCTCAGCAAATACATGCTTCCTCTGGTGGGTTTTTTGCCTTCTTTTTTAAAGCATGTAATTTGGGAAGCCAATTTTTATGAGCATAAGTGTATGCAACTCAGTGGAAATCTGCAAGAAGAAAGCAGACACCATGCTCAAGCACTTCAGGGCTCAAACCCCCAGTTAAACTATTTTCATATGACCCAATGTTCCATTCAACAGAACAACCTCTTCTACATTATACGTCTACATCTCCATCTCAGTTCTATTACTAACATCCTAGCTGCATTAACTTGTCATTGCTCTAGTACAAGTATTCAAAAACTAGTATTGCACAGGTTTTTATGTGTTAACAAAAATACACTTACGATTCAAACCTTCACTAACTCCAATTTTTACATTCTCAGATACACAAGCCAGCAATGCCTACACATTAATAGATATAAACCAAAACCCTCACAGCATAAGAATTCTAAATTTATTGAAGGAAACAATAGATCTGTTTTATATAAACGCTAATCCTTATGTAACAACGGATGTAGATATTTTACCACATATCAACATGCACACAAAATCCAGAGATTTTTCAATTAAGATGGCAAGTCATTAATATATTCAATTAATATGTTTAAAACAACTCTGTCATTAGCATGAGCAATGCGGAAGAATAAAGCAGCAAAACTATTCCTGGCCTGAGGGTACTTCTTCAGATTCCAAATATATCAACAGGAATAAGCCTAAACACACCTAACACACCATCTTTTTGCCTTTTAAAAGGACTCAAGTCCCTTAAATCCCCCTAACTTGCCATAAATTATTATCAGTCCAATCAACCAACAGCAGCATAAAAAAGTAAAAAAGAAAAATAAAGAGTAACAAACAAAACCAGGGGAAGCAATACACAGCATTATTTTGTCTTAAAATGAGCATGATTGACCACCATCTGCTCCCTATGACATGCACAGCACCACAGGTTAGAAAGCAACTAGATTTGTCTTAGAATACATTTAATACTGCTTTGCTATTTTTCCTCCATGTGTGCACCAGTTCTGCTATTACCTTTTCCAACTCTGGACTAGCCAGAGTCACTTGGCAGCTATTCCATCAATTTTCCTGTAAGCTTTGCATTTTTTATACCTTTATAATTTCATAATTGATGTTTCACAGAATCTCCAAAATTCTGTAAATCTACAAGCACAGTCTGTCCCAGGAAGCAGACAGTAACTGGATCAAGCCTGTTGGTATACAGGAAAAAGACGCATTGATTTGGTAATCAAAATACTGACCTGTGATCACAAAAACAAACATAAAGACATGGTCAGTTATAGCACTGTGACCTCAGAAAGAACACCAGCACAGGCAGAAGTCATCCATACTCCTCCACAGAGAATCTACATCCCCACATTCATGAGGTTGAAGTTCAGCAGGGAGGAAGCAACATGATAAAAATCTAACAGGGAAAAAAACCACCAAATTAAGGGCAGTAGGTACGATACAAAAGGTTTTTGCGAGAAAATAAACAAGGTGGTGGGAATTACAGAGGACAAAGGAAGGACAAGGATGGCAAAAGAGATGAGGGAGACTAATGACACTTTTAAAATGAATCAAGTTGGAGAACGAACGTTAAAGGGCCTTAATGATGATTAACAATAAGCAAAGACCTCTGAATTTTTCATCACTGTAACAACTGTTTGCTTTAGCTTTTTCAGCAGGAGATACACTGAAGACACGGTGGGGAAGGGAACCATGATTTCCTTCTGTGTGGAGTTGCCAAAATCCTTCAGAAAAGAGAGCAACAGTTATTTCTTGAAATTCACTTAAAAGTTGGATCAGAATGGATTCAATGCTGAACAATTTTAATGAAGCAAGTGTCAAACAAGTACATCAACTTCTTAAAAACAAAGGAACTCCAAAGTTTAATTACAAAAACATTGTACAGAAAAACTTGGCATCTCAACAATTTCAAACACATTAATCCAGCAAATGGATTCTGTTTTCATACACTTCTCTAAGCAACAAAAGCATTTTATTCTATTCCTCTCCTTGACACTCACTTCATCTTTTACTTTTTTATCAGCCAACACTGAAAAATGTAAACTGAAGTGACATTAAAACACTGGAAACAAAATCCATTTTTGTATGGTTAATCAATGTAAATAAGAAGCTTCTCAGTGAGACAAAATATCATCTGTCACACCATTGGAAAGCAACAAATTATTCTTTCCCCAAATAATTTGAGATGAGTATACCACCTCCTCCCTCTCTCCTCATGGAAAAAGTAAAATATTTTTCAGCCCACAGCTAATATCACCTTATATTTCCTAACCTGTAACACTTGCATGCTGCTCAACAGAATGGTGTATTAGCAGTAAGTCATGAGCTGAGAGTTGCATTGAATTTATGTAAGCCTGCAGCCAGCCATCTCTTATTTACAGTTATGTGCATGTCACTGCCTGGAATTGCATCCTACCATCATTACACAGGAGTTTCTGGAGTCTTTATGGGATACAATTCCTGGTACTATACAAGACAACACAGACTGAACTTTGGAATTTTGTTAATCAGTTTCTGGCTGCACACTTTCATTTTGGCCACTTCAATAAACGTCAGATATCAGCAATTCTAAAAAACAAGGTATACGCAGGACACAAAGGTATCAGTGCTTCTTCTGGAGACATTATTAACCTGTAGAATTTTTCACACACACAGTAGTTGCTATAGAATACACTGAAGAAGTTGATGTCAACATCAGTTGGTTTCATTCATGCTAAAGAAAACAGGTCAATGCAAACTGAAGTTCCTTTCATAAAGTCTTGAAAATGTGACTAAAGACAAGAGAAAGGAGTTTCCTCCCCAAATACCCGAATTTACATGAAAACTCTTGCTGCTTGGCTACAGTAATACACCTGTAAGTGGAGACCTGATGTACAAGTGGTAGATATGAAGATGGCTTTAGGCAAGCATTAAGTCTGTGAGTATAGCATGGGAAAAACCCAGCTTTATCTTTCAATACTTGCATTACAGACACATTAAAAGTAATGCCAACTGCAATGCACTCCAGTAATCAAACCAATGTCCAACTCCCAAATTGATTATAATAAAATCTTAATGATTTCTAAAGGAGCCAAGAGATAGCCATGTGAAAGAAAGAGGATTTCAGCCACTACTGTAAAGCCCAGAGATGTCCAGCAAGTGCTCAAAGTCTGAATTAACAATTGAATGGGAACCAAAGGGCAGGAAATAATTTCCATAACTTAGTGGAGACAGTAGGTGCCTTCATCTTTGACAGGAGGTGCAGAGCAGCTCAGCAAGATTACCGACTCCACCATGCAGAGCTCCACTTGATGTAAGTGAAAGGCCATTTAGGTCACACTGGAACATTATTTGCTGAATGCTACAGGCTCCACGGGCTGTACTTAAAGTGAACAAAAAGTGAAAGCACTTGCAGGCTGTAGCATAAAATTCTGTGGGCTGCTAGGTGGACATAGCTGCTAATAACTGTCTCTCTGTTCTAATAATTGATGCAAAAATACAAGTGTTGCTTGCAGGCACGTTGCTTCAGCAGAGTGATTTCAGGAGGGCAGAAAAAAATGCAATGCTCCTACCCATTTCTCTTTTCATAGAATGAGATCATCCTCTCAATCACAGTAGTAACATTAAGTTTGACTGTGCAATGTATGGGAGCAAGGACAAGTTTTGTGTTTATAGTCTAAAATGGAGATTCCTGCTTTCTCCACTAAGAATCAGTTTCACTTTCTACCTTATTACCACTGACCTTTAATGCTCAACTAAGCATTCTGAAGAGGTAACAGGAGACCTTCACAGTAGAGGAGGTTGCCATGTGCAAGAGAGTTGCTTGTAGAGACAGGAAGTCTGTCTCTTAGCAGAGTCAAGCCACAAAGCACCCACCACAGTCAGACTCTAGCAGGGAGCAAACTCACATTGTAGAAGCTGCGGGCTAACACAAACCAAGAGGATTCTGCTTATACAAACATAGCAGGCAGGTAGGACAAGACAGTGCACCAAGGAAGACAGCCTGTTAAAGGGTAGAGACTATAAGCGCTGCTATCCAGTACTGCAAGTATCAGATAACAAGATCAAAAGAAGAAAACTGAAGCAGAGGAAGGTAATCCCACAAGGCAAACATGAAAATCAAAAGACACTAGTAGACAGTAAGCAATATAACACACGAAAGTTATTTCTACTACATGTAGGCTGACTTCATTTCGCAAATAGAAAGATTTCAGTTCCAATCAGCCCGTCCGCAGAACGTCTGCACCTCACACCTGGCAAAAATTAATAAGAAACTGAAGATTGCACAGAAGTTGCATGCTCNCATGTAGGCTGACTTCATTTCGCAAAATGAAAAGATTTCAGTCCCAATCAGCCCGTCCGCAGAACGTCTGCACCTCACACCGGCAAAAATTAATAAGAAACTGAAGATTGCACAGAAGTTGCATGCTCTTAAATGTTTACACAGAGGACAGGTCCAAAAGTTTAGTGGGTGGTGTTCGTGGCTTCTTAAGACCTTTTAATGCATTGATTTGTTTGTCTCACTGGCAAACCACAAAGGCAGGAATCAGGACAAACCTGCAATTCTGCCTCCCACCCTTAGTCTTTCCCTCATGGCTTCTTATTCCACACTGGCCAAAAAAATTCTGTAAAGCATCCCTGGGTCACAAGACCTGCAGATGAAAGAAAAATCAGTGTTAGAAGAGCAAGGACTAATGAAGTTTTTATCTGGATTACTTTCAAACACAATTACTATAGCAAAGAAGACTACAGAGACAGAAGTGTAACTGAATTTCTGCTTCCATCCAGAGAACATAGTGCTAAATAATGAAAAACTTCCTCTTCTTTCCCTTACATGGTTTATATAAAGTTTTCTTTACCATGCACTACAGAAAAATAAAAACATTTACTAGTACAGAGTTACTAAATATAACATACCAAGCCACCAAAAACCACCTCAGTTCTGTGAAGTACAACAGTTTCCAAGAATATCATAATGAATAGGTTTCTTTTCTATGAAGTTGTTTTTTAATAAGTCTCAGGCACAAACAGACCACTTGGTTAAAAGAGATCATATTTCACAGAGAATCACAGAATCAGATTGTCAGGGATTGCAAGGGACCTCAAGAGACCATTTAGTGCAATCCTGCTGGAGCAGGAACACCCAGACCAGGTCACACATGAAGGCATCCAGATGGGGTTTGAATGTCTCCAGAAGAGATCATTCCACAACCTCTCTGGGCAGTTCCAGTGTTCTATCAACCTCACTATGAAAGTTTTTTCTTATATTTCTGTGGAATCTCCTGTGTTCCAGCTTGCATCCTTTGTCCCTTGTCCTATCACTGGATATCACTAAGAAGAGCCTGGCTTCATCCTTCTCACATTCACCCTTTACATATTTATAAGCCTATTTACAAATTTATATTTAGGCAAATATTCATATTCAGGTTAACACAGGGGCAATGACAATGACAGTCTGCTGATACAGTTTATTGGATGCCAGCTGAAACTTGCTATTCAAAAGGTTCCTTCCTCTCTAGGAAAGCCCTAACATTTTTCTGGGTCTACATCCAATACAACCTAAACTTCTTTCTCTAAGATTTTATCAAAAATATCATTGCAACTGAAAGTCAGTATAATTAATCAGCCAAATGAGTTACTTGATTACCAGTCACATTCAAATATTTATATAATGAAACTATGTAACTTATGTACCATATTTTTAATTGCCTCACACAGTTTTGCTGCTGAAAGAAGAGAAGGTCTTGGTGGGAGAATGAAGTGGAAGGAGGAATTGTAAACAAAGAATGTCCCAAACCAATTACAGGTAAAATGAACTTATTCAAGGAGGAGTTATTTGCATTTTTAGGAGTACAGGAAGTCTATCCTTTAGGAAGACATGAGAACTTAAGGCTAGATATCAGTAGCCTTTAGATGTGATTTTTTTTCTGGAAAGGTGTTTTAAGGACAAACATCTGCTTCTGGGCCTGGCGTGCACTTCTAATAACTGAGTGATGAGAAACTACTTTGCCTCTTATAGATTCTGCAAAACCTCCCCATACCCTGATTCTCTTTCCAAGTTTAATTGAAAACAGTATACAAAAATGAGGTGGTTGATGAGCTATTGAAAAATCCCAGACCTGGATCGACAAGCTGTTCCCTTCATAAATAGCAGCAGTAAAGGCATTTTATTCTGCTGGGAGCTCAGTCATCTCTTGGAACAGTAGTCCGTTCCATCTGGCTACCCTCTGGAAGGACAATGATCTTTTAGCTTAAGCCACACTGTAATGGGGAATGTGTAATTAACTGTTCTACACAGTCTCACAAAAGGTTAGAATCGGAAAGGATGAAAAGCCCTGTCTTCATATTTGCATACGGCACAAGGCAGCTTTATTTGTAATTCAGAACACTACTCAAGACACTCACAGTAAATTTCTATGTAACCAATGCCTAAAGAACCCAGATATGTACACAGCTAAAACAGAAGAAGGCAAACACCTAATTGCTGTCTAGTGCTGTGCATCATGGGGTAAGTGGGGGAATAAGTGGTGTGGGAAAGGCAAAGCAGCACAGTACTGCAGAGACTGGTAATTCTTTGTTGATGTGTGTTTCTACTCAATTCCTTCATAAAGTTTTCTGAGCTGCTAAGCAGAAACAAAAATACAGAATCATAAGCTCAGCATTAATCTATGCATAAGCTACATGATCTCAGCAAATACAACCTACATCCTGAATCACACATCAGTGCTTCCTTTTACACATAAACCTTCATCTTCAGGTGTGCTCAACTTCAGGTAACACAAAGCAGATAGTTATAGGGTATTCTCACCTTTTAAGACATCTAAATTCACCTGCAACCTCCAGACAAAACTTACATGTATCCATCATATTCCACAATTCAGGCAGAATTTTTCAGGCTTACTTCACTCAAGAAAGGGACCTTCCTCTAAATCAGTCACACATGTTAAAATGTGGATTTAAACCATTCTGTCAGTATTATTATTCACTTTACATAAATATAGTGAACAATAGGACAAACAGCTATTGGAGATGCTGGAGCTAAAAGGAAATAACACTGTTGGATATTTTCCATCTCATTTGACTTCCACCAAGTTCACCTGCTCCCGTGGCTCTGCAAGAAAAACTTTTTGATTGTAAGAAATGGTGAGATCAGCACAAGAATCCCTGCCAGAAACACCAGAGGTAGAGTGGTGGATAGAAAAAGCAATCTAAGAGGAAGCACTTACCCAGTCACTAGCGTTCAAGTCTGTTTACCACATCTCGAACTGTAGCTATGAAGTTCTCATTCTCCTGTGGATTTGCCATAATAATACTGTGCAGCCTATTCATGTAGGAATCAATAGTATCCATCGTGGGTGTTTCCCCACTACCTATAGTTAACACAGTAAAATGAGCCAAAAGAATATTTAGATGACCACAGAAATTCCAAAAAAAGTCTAGGCTATGGGCAATTTGAGCCAACATAAACTTATAGGAGGCGATTTTGCCATTCACCATCTTTTGCATCATATTCTGTAATTTTACATCCTCTTAACTCTGCAAAGTGAATAGTACCAAGGATATGAGAAATAAAGAAGCAAGGCTTGCTTTGATTTGGATCTCAGTTGATTGTAATGAACTCCTTCAGTTGCAAACTCATAGTATCAGCATAACAGAGATGCAGCTTTTTTTTTTTTAATCAAGGAACTTGCAGGTCCTGTCTTAATAAATAAAGACTGACACAAAACCAGTGAAACACAAGGACTCGTTATTTGGAAAAACAAGAAAAAAATGGCACATTGAATTGAAGCACTGACACTAATCTTCCCTTGTTCGCATTTTAAGAGTTTGTCATTCAATGCAAAAAAAGCTCAGAAACAACCAAGGTCATAGACCTATAAGAGTGGGCCACATGTAAATTCACAACATCTTCTAAAAACATACGAAGGTGTATTTCACACATCAGACAGTTCCAAGGAAAAATAAGTTTTACCTGGTAGAGGGACTCCAGCAAAGCTAGTTGTGAGTGCTTGCCGTAAAGTCTCTAGATGTTGTTGTAGCACTGTGTTGCGGCTACGCTCCTGTATCACATCCACCTCCAGTTTCTCCACTGCAGTTCTCATGCTCTCCACGTGCTTCTGCAGAGCAGCATTCCGCTCCTCAAACTCCATGTTGGATTTGCGCAGTTGACGCAGCTCAGCTTCACGCGCTGTGAATAGCAACCATTTTCATGGAGTCAAAGAGCTCATCTATGATTGGAAGGCAATGAAACAGAACGTTCTGGAGTGTCCAACTGATGATTACAACTGGCACAGTTTTGGTTTATAGATGAAAAAGCATCTTATCACGAAGCACCAATGGCATCTACAATAGTACTTAGAGATAGACAGAATCTTAGACTCATGAGAGCTGAGTAGAGGGGCAAAATCACCTCTCTTAACCTGCTGGTCACACTTCTCTTGATGCAACCCAGGACCAGCAACCCCTCGCTGACACCCCAAATCCTTCTCTTCAGGGCTGCGCTCAAGCCACCCAGCCTTTATCTGTGCTTAAGGTTGCCCTAGCCCAGGTGCAGGACCTTGCACTTGGGCTTGTTGAACTCCATGAGGTTAGAATGGGCCCGCCTGTCAAGGTTCCACTGGATGCATCCTTTTCTCTGGCCTGTCAACTGCACCACACAGCTTGGTGTCATCTGCAAACTTGCTGAGGGTGCTCTCAGTCCCACTGTCCAAATTTCCAACAAAGATGTAAAATAGCACTGGTCCCAGTACTGACCCTTGGGAAACACCACTCTTCACTGGTTTCTACAACATTCAAAGTGTAAATGAATAGGGAAATTGAATAGGAAGGATACTGCAAGACTGATTTCAAGCACATTTAGTATGATATAACTTAAGAGCAGTTCTTAGAGGCCAACAGACAAGATATTAGTTACAAAAATATATTTTTATTGATCACTAAGAAAAGTCTGAGTCTGATAGCCAATCAATCAATCAAGAAAGTCTCCAGGAGATCTGGCAAAAGCTGCTGACCTTTCAGGACATGCAGCTATGAAGATCAAACAGAGTAACAGAAAACATGCCAGTTGGAATCTCCCACATATCTATGAGGGAAAAAACAAAAATGTGATAACTAGCACAAATCACAATGAGACCATTTCTTAGGTATTTCTTTATCCTACAGAACAGTAGGCTCAGCTTGGAATAGCTGGTATTAACAAGTCAAGCTTAATCATCAAAAGAATTCTCCAAAAAGGATAATGTCAGAAGGCAGTCAGGAAAAATTGCTATTGCAGCCATAGAGAGATACTCATATAGAGTTCAGGTAATATTGCAAACAATAACCAGCTATACAAAGTCATTACTTGAGCTGAGGTGGGAGAGTGCGTGGACTCATCAGCAGAACAGCATCTGGCAAAAACCTTGGAAAAGGAAAGAAATTGGGACCCTGCAAAAGTGTAACTTACCCTTACTGTGATTCAGGAACTCTTCTGTGAAGATTGGAATATCAAACACAGATCTCTCCTTAGTATCTGCCTCTTTCTACGAAGGAAAAAAAGAGTAACACCTAGTTAAATGCTCTTCTTTTTCAGGAATTCATAAAGTTGTTCTGACCAAGAAAATAGAGAAAGGAGACCAAAAACTGAAGCATATCAAGAGATAGACAAGACTAAATGGAAATTATGATACTCTCTGCCTTTACCTGAGGAGACTTTCGATTGATTGGTAAGGTAAAAGATAAGCTGAGTTTCATTGTCTGGTAGATTTCCAGCTGAGAAGCTCAGTATCTGCTGAGAACTGAAAGCTCACTTGTCCTGAATCAACTGAACCATGATGACTAGATGGAGAAGAAACAAACCTTTCTCGCTCTGTGAGACAAAGCAAGGTGTTACTAGGGCTCCAGGATCTCACATGCTCTTCACTGAAGTTTTGGTACTTGCTACTGTAGAGAAAGCCTCTCAAAAGTATGTATTTAGAAAAGAGAACTCATGTACAAAAGTCTGCATAAAGCATTTTTGTCAAAGCATTCCTTAGATGGCTAGGGCTTTAACCTCAAAATCTAGGATCTCAACATAGATATGTATGAAGAAATGTTGCCACAAAGCTTTGTTTAACTGCCTACAGAACATGCATCTTAGATGTTGCAATTTGTGATAATTATTGCTACATGTATGCAAGGAGGAACTGGCTTGGATCATTACTGGCCCCTGGAGAACAGATGGCAGTGGAAAGGGTAACCTTAATTAAAACTGAGATTGATCTTTGGAGGATCCAGAAGAAATTAGACTTGGAAATTCCCAGAGATGCACTTATGTGATATTTCAGCAGTGATAGCTTGAGTGAGAAGCACAAGAGGCAAGACACTGAATTTGTAGTCTGCGAACCATTACAACTTAAAGATTAGATAAATGCCACAATCAACTTAGAACTTGAAGCCTTAAGGTGTTTTTGTACAATTAAAGACCAAATTAGATACAGTGAATATAAAACCTGAAATCCTGGGGACCATGTACATCTAAAGATCAAACTCAATGCAACTATGTCCTTTAAGGGTTAATAAACAGACATACTGAAAACATGCTAACAAAGCTTTTTCCTTGAAGAGAAACTAATTTTTCTTAAGATAGACAAGACCTAGACTTCAGCAACACATCCTTGTTGCTTTTGTATGAACACATTAAAAAGCAACTTGATTGCTTTTCCAAGGCAAAACACCTCACTAAAGACAAACTGATATTTCAGAAAGGCCTGCTGCTTGCAAGTTAAGAGCCGGTATGAGTGTTGGGGTTGTTCAGCCTGGNATGCCGGTATGTAAACAACATGTTTTCCACTGCTTTTTGTTTGCACATTTTTGCTAACCATAACAGAAGCCCTGCAGCTCTAGATAATACAACTGGAGGAAAAACTTTTCTTACTTCAAGGGAAGAGAAACCACAGCCAGCCAGGATGTACAAGATCTGTGGTATGCCTCATCAGCTAAAGCCCATGCATTTTATCTGCAGACACTATTACTCTTTTCCAATATTTACATGCAGAAGTGGGGCTGAATAGGCAGCAGGAGGTTTAAGCCAGGGATCTCTAAATGACTCTTTACCCACTTCCTTCTGAAGGAAGCCACAAGCATTCATACTGCTGCAGAAAATCAGTACCTCAAATCAGCAGCCCAAAGGTGCAAAAGCTTGGAAGGATTTTTAAGTCCCAAGAGACTTATACGTTCACCTAGATGCTTATTTACCTAATAATAATTCAAACTTTCTGCTTCGAAAAACTTCAAAGTAAAACTCTGCAAGTTGAAACTGCAATATACCAGATACTCAAAGGCTCAATTATACTGACATGCACTCATTAGATTTTTTGGCATCATAAAACTGATCTATGCTCTAATCATGCCTTATACTCCCATTTTATCTTAGATAAAATCCAAGAGCTTATCATACTAATGTTAAGGCTCAGTTTTTCCAACTTTTAATACAAAAAAATGCACAAGAGGAAAAAATTATATTCTGGACCTCTGATTAGTGTCTTCAACTGGTATAAAGTGATTTTTATTGACCTCACTACAGAGTTTTGTTATCTGAAAAATCTACCCACCAATGTAAGAGTAGAATGAAGATGTTTACCTCATGATCATGGGCTTGTTGTCTCGCTCCATCTGAAAAAGACAAAACAGACAATACTCCAAAACACGAGACTTGAGAAAACAAGAATCAAAGAAGCTGCACAACCATAATTACAAATTTGTGCAGCTTTCCAGATAGGTCACACAAGAAGTTGTGGATGCTAACATGGATGCCTTCAATGCACATCCTCTAATAAAATCTAGATATAGTTAAAATAAACTTAGATATAGTTTACATAAACTTAATCACTTTACGCATAGATGTGATAGAAATGTCAGAAAAAGAACACATTGGCATTTTAACCAGCATTTAAATGAAAGGCTTAAAATGAGTATAAGGCTACATGGCTAGCTGGGAATTTTCTGTTGTTCTAGCCAGGCATATATTTATGTCCTATTCAGTACCTTGTCTGTGTGATTTGCCTTTTTGTCTGTCCTGTGCTTTCCTGCTAAAGACTTTGTAGGCTTCAGTCTTCTGATACTGTTCCAGCTCTCGCATATAACGCTCCTTATCTCTATCTGCTTCATCCAGGTATCGCTGAAACAGAAAAGTCCAAGAGTTTCAGGCAATTTCCTCCCCTTCAGGAAAAAGGGAAGAAAAACTTGTCAAATGAAGTGCTGATCCATTTGACCTACGCAAATAGGAAAGGAGTGAAGAAGCAATGAGATGCAAAGACACAGATTTCCACATAAAATTACTGTGTTCTGCTGTTCCTTTTTCTCCATTTTTCCATTCAAATAATTTTTCTCTGAACTATTTTCTGTTAGACCTAAAAGTAACCTGCTTCTACTGGGCCAATCAACTAATTACCTATGCCCTAGAGACCAAATACTTAGAAACTGTCTTTCTGCAGCAAAGACTAAATGCCACCAAACAAGAACATCTTAACAGATCACACTTTAAAAGGTTCAAATGTGTAACAGCAGAGTTTCAACACACTTATTTTCATGCCTCTAAATCAAAAAGCACTACCTTGTGCACTTTCCCTATGTAAGAAGTTAAAAAGATAGCATGACTATTGTAAAAAAACACAGCATAAAGATCAAAGAAGCTAGGTTATGTCAATTTAAGGCATCTGCATTTAGGTGAAAAGCAATCCTTTTACAAGCCTGTAGATATTTCACACATCTGCATAACAGAATGAGTTTAACCAAAGAACACTTTAGGGAAGCTGATGAGCCTTCCAAATTTTTTGCTTCAAGAAGTTTAAAATTCAGTATAATTAAGTATTAAATCAAAACAAACCTTAGTCACCTGGTATGCCTTTTATTTTCATTAAGACATCACAAAAATCCCAGCAGCAGTTACAAGATTCCACACATTTGGAAACATTGCTTTAACCCTGGTAAGAACACTTAATCTGGATTAGGGTGCAAACTTGGTGATGTTGGGTTTGCATTGCTTTTGAACACTAAAATCTTCCACGGGACAATAATTCTTCTTTTCCACTTCCAGCAACATACAGCTGAAAGAGTGCAGTAGCTGAGTTAACAACATTACAAGTTACTCTTCCTTAACCTTTGGTTTGGATGGATTGATCTCAATCATCATGTTCTTCAGCATGACCTGTAAGTAGATGTCCTTGGTTTTCTAGAGGACACTTCCATTGCTTCTCCATGCAGGGGAACAGCAAGAAAAATTAGCAGAGTGTCATGGTCTTTTTCTGGGGGAGACTGACTACTTTGGAAGAACCACTGCTTGGTCATCCAAATCAGCTCAACTGGCCTGCCCTCATGCCTGGCAAATACCAAGAGAAGTAGTACAACTAAAGGGCTGGAACAAAGGAAATGTAATACTTTCCCTTTGATTTTCCTATCTGACAGCTAGTTTGCCAACATTGCTGGAGAACAGCCCTATCAGACATGCTTTTCACCTGAATTACAAGACACTGATCTGCACAGCAGTAGTTCACTGACTCTACTGCTTGTGAATGCCTGCACCCTCCTTTCAGTGGCTTTGGAAATTGGTCAGTCTCAGCTGTACTAGAGTTAGATACAATATTTACAACCACATGAATTGCATAAATTATGAGATCTCATTGGAGCACTCCCTCCTGTTTGGAGCAGATTCTTGCACTAAGAATACAGCTCTCCTCAAATCACAACTGCATGAGATGCTTAGGTCCCACTGGACTTCATTATTAGAATTCTGGAGGATCTGTGTCCTTATTCTGAAATATATTCCTAAACACATCTTTCAGCAAAAGCTTATGTTTAACTTCACTAAAGAATAATATTCCTATTTAACAGTAAGAACAATCCAACAAGGAAAAGGAGTTTAATGGTACCCGTTTCTCCTCAGGAGGCAGTTTACTCCATTCATTGCCCAGCATCCTGGTGATCTCTGGGAAAGGGACTTCAGGCCTCTTCGCTCGAAGCTGCTCCCTACGCTCATTCATGAAACGCACGTACCCTGTAAGGGGGGATTTGGGGGCATTGGTGTCCCTTAGGGGTTTCTTCCTTTTTCTCCCCTTGGCCCAGCCTCCTCGTTTAGTTCTTTGCTGCTGCAAAATGAGAACAGAAGGAAACTCAGATAGAAGGAAAACTGTCACCTCTGGAAGGAATAAATACTCGTGTCTCAAACACTTTTATTAGGAGCATGCAGCTGTAAAATATCATCTCCACAGAGATAAGTTTCAAGCCTTATTTCAGAGCAATTCTAACTGCCCTCTAAGCAAAGCCAAGCACATCTCATTGTGAATAGCTGTTTGCAGTATCTCCTGGTCCACAAGGACAATAAAGCAGTTTCATCAACTTCTGATCATAAAATCACAAGGATTGATAATGCATAAAATTACCATCCTAGCTAATGCAACTGCAAGTATCATTTACAACTGCAAGTTTCTTTTGGTTAGTGGTTTGTTTGGGATGGTTTGGCTTTTTATTATTCTCACACTCAAATGACCTCTACCCAGTCATTTGCCTCAATATCACATTTGGAGATATTTTGAGTATTGGCTAACAAGTGATAACTAATCATTTTGCTCCTTCCAAATCTTCCACCTTTGTGTATCCAAAATGCAGATGAAAGTACAATACATTGACTTTTTCTATCCTAATCTACTTTATATGTTTATCCCCCCCAGTAACCATATCCAACAGAGGAATGGACACTAAGATTTGCCTAAGGCACACTGTGAGCTCATAGGAATGATAAAATGAACACTCACCCTCTCCTCCTGGCTTCTCATTACTTACATAGCAATCTCTGGACAATACTGGGGTTTTGATGCTATCTATGTACATACAGTTACTTCAGTACTCCTGAACTTCCCCCAGATCAGCATGTTCCCACTATTAGTTTTAATTTCCTTCTTGGAATTCTACCACTTCCTTAAACAAGGATATCTCAGCTGAAGATAAATTACAAGGAGGAATATCAAATGCTTCTAACATGAAACCCAAGATCACTTCCATGTCAAACTTCAGTTCCTTCATGACTTAGTCACAAAAATCAGTGCATGACAGTACAGAAAGCACAGTCTAAAGTACAATCAAAATGCTTTCGAAGACATCAATCACTCCCAGAAGGGTATAGTAATCTCACTTTCCTGGCTCACAAGAGATCAAAATCTGTGGCAGCTGAAAAATCAGTCTTCAGAGAAAGAGCGAGTGCAGCAGAAGCTGTGGCCCCTGCTGGCTAAGCTAGAAACACATGCACTCTTCTCTGCACATGTCTCCAGCTCTGCTTTTTTACATGTGTACAGCTGTGCAGAGGACAAAACCAGAGAGAATCAAAAGATGAAGACAGCAAATGGATGAAAATTTGTGATTCTATTAAAAAATTTGAGTAGGTAAGACACTATAACGATAAAACTCCATACTTTTGCATCATTGGGAAGTCAATATCGTTTAATCTCACCTCCTCCTCAGGCTTCTGCTCTGTGTTTTCAGCCGTATTAGAAGACTCATTTTGCAGCTGCTGAACCTGTGATAAATCCTCCACCAAATCTGCATTATTTACAGACTGCAAAGGTCCACCACTGAATGAAGTCTCAGAATGAGCTAATCTGAAAAAAAGCACATAAAAGCAAAAGAAAAATTAATCATCATATTACTAAATCATTTCCTTCCTAATCTTCTAAAACATGCTAAGATGCTAAGAGGAGCCATGCTGGACCTTGNTCATGCTAAGATGCTGTAAATATACTGAATCTTAAACAAGAAGGAAAAAAATTTAAAAGTTTTTTAAAAAAGTTATTTTTGAAGAACTGGCTGTTCCATCCAAGCAACTGCTATAACTACCATAGCTACCATGGGCTTTCAAAGATTTTGTTTGTTGAAGTGCTCTTTTGTTTCTTTTTTAGTCAAGCTTTTGATTGTACAAATATCTGTCAAGCAAGTAAACATTCAGATCAGAAAAAATGACTGAATACTTCTTCAAAAATTCCATAAGGAACTGGAAACAAAGAGTCTCATCTTCACCCAATATACACACTTCTAGTTCATTTAACATATTTCTGCACAAATGCACTTAAGAGGTTTGTGGTGGACTGAACTTCATTCACCATGATCTGTTGATCCCATAGCAAGGATGCTTTCTAAACTACACCTAGAGGGAAAACTTCAGTGAGATATAGCCATTTGCTGTGGAAGCTGCAACTCACTCAACATATTAACACCTTTTAAACACAAACCTAATTTGAGTATCTGCCTCATTTAGCACCAGCATGCAAATCTGACAAACAGATAAGTTTCAGTAGTTTTCAGAGAACAGTGATGAACAATAGATCTTCAAAAGAGCTAATTTATTTAGCAAGGAGCACTGTAACCACTCTCCCTCTTTAGTCTCTTTCATGCTGTTTAAATATGGCCTTGAGACAAAAATCTTAGTGATGCAAACTTTTAAAGACAAGAGATGATTAAGAAAAGGTTGTGATCACTCCCATCTGTTCAGAAGAGTCCTGGTTTTTTCTAGAGTCCTGTGGTCTATCAAAGCACAAAGAAGTGCT
>VZTY01019328.1:3057-13993 GCA_013400935.1 Turnix velox
TGTGGACCTCTTCAATTTGTTGTAGTCTTGTCTCCAAAATCCTACCTGATTGAGGCATGTTTGTGGACATTCAGTATGTGAAACCTGGAGGAACTGCATGATTTCAGCTTCTTTTTTCTTCTCCAGCATCAAGAGCAAGGAGCTCTGCATGCCCAGAAAGCAAATTTTCAGTGTGTGAGAAACTCCACGGGTGAAATCTGAAACACATCAGAATTTCAGGCATGAACAAGTAAGATAATTTGTCACAGGTCAGGGAAAAGGGTGTCATCATCTCCAGTTTAAAGCACCCAAAGAGACAGCTGGAATTTGTACATTTGTGTCCTTTTTCACAGCCATAGAAATAAAAAATCAAGCTAAAATTTTTAAGAAGATTAAAAAAAAAGGAGTCAGCCTCTAGGTTCAAATTATCCTCTCTGGATTTTGATGATAGAAATGAGTAATTCAACAGGAAGAGATGAAAAAGAGGAGTAAACAGGCAGCATTAGGCAAAGTCAAGCTTAATACCTGTTGATGCCATTAGGTTTTGCTCTTCACATTAAATATTGAACCTTTAGATGATTTGTTCTAATTATTTATGATCTTAGGTTTAGGTTTTTCAACAGCAATAATGCACAAGAATGATTATAACATAAAATTTTCATTTTTATGTTTAATATAGAGCCTTAAGTTGAAGAGCTATGTCATGTTCTATGGATATGAATGAAAACAAAATGCATTTAGAAATTACAGAGTCAAAGTTTTTAATGTCCCTCAGTCTCTGTAAATGCTTAGCTGTGAAAAATCTCTCACTGAGGAAGAGAGAGGTGAAACAGGCTTCCTACCAGATCATTTCTACACAAAAAATGACTCTTGATGCACACAAAGTACTCAATTGCTCATCCCACAACACTGTGCAAACACAGCTATGTGATAGGCATATGCAAATGTTGGTCTTTTCAAATTCAAATCCATGCACCTGCAGAGGGTTTTTTTTCTTTTCTTAGAGGTCAGCTGAATATATTGCCTGTCTTGCTTAAGGAGCTCAGGATTTTTCAATCCTTATCACATATTTATGCAAATATTCACCAGACACACTTGCCCTTGTTTTCTAAATCACTCCTTTAAATTAAACCAGAAAGATTACAAGGCAAAAATATCATTAACCAATAAAGCAATGTCCCAAGAGAAAACTAATACAAATTATAAACAAGGAAGGGAAACAGGGAAATCTTTTTAGGGATATATTTTCTCTTGTCATGTGTTATCTTTTATCATGTTAGAGAGATGAACACAGGGAAAGATTAACCACCTGCTGTTGCTTTAAATGCTTCAAATGGTGGATTTCTTTCAGTAAATGATTAAAAGTCTCATCTTACTTTAGAAACACACCTGATTTTCACAGTGCACATTCAATTTACAAATATTTCTCTGCTTTTCCTGTGCATGGTTTTCCTCTTTGGTACCCAGGTACTGAGTTAAGGCCAGGGTGACTGCAGGGAACCAAGTTTAAGAGAAGTTTGGCCATTTGCAGGAGCTGTCATGACACAAGAAACATCTCAAGTTTTGTCTTCAGGAGCACGTTCTGCTTCTTAAAAATGTCCTTGAAAATATAAAAATCTATGCCAACACAACGGCTACTCAAAAATAAGATGACTCAGGAGGAAATATTATCCTTTCTATCCCGAGGCAATAAAGTTTACTCAATAACTTCCACTTTCTCTAACCTCTAAACTACTTGATACGTGCCAGGAAAACTCTTCTCAGCACAGGAAGAAAACTGCAATTTAACTAGACCATTCATAAGTAAAATCTGTGGAAAACAACCTCTATAATCTTTACTCCTTCAGAACAAACTCATAAGGAGACATCTCTAATTAGAAAGGATGAATTCACACAAGGAAAGCTCAAGACTGTTCAAATTTCATGTATCTTGTTTCCACCACAGAAAAGGATCTTAGAAAATGTCCCCACATTGTGCCTTGGACATTTTAGCCAGGGGAGGTATTACATCAGCCCAAAACAAGGTAAGCAAAGCAGAATTGCTACCAGCAACAGCACTACAAAGTGTTAAACAAAAAATACTTGGAAGGGTCACCAGAAGCATCCTCAAAAGTCAGATTTCATGTTTAGAAATGGACATGGAGGGCAAGAACAACAATGAAGCCCCTGGGGAGAAAGAGAGGAAGAGAAGACATGAGGAAAGGAGAGCAGCAAAAGCAAAACTCCAGGGTTAAAAGAGAGGAAAGAACCACATAAGGACAAAAAGTAGGAAGAGTATTAGGACTAAAAGCTTTTGACCTAGCAAAAAGAGAGAACACACCCCTCAGATTTGACTAAACACTGAAAAACAACCATCATCACAAACTACAGTTAGCCACAGCCATCCCATGAGCAACAGCCAGACTAATAAAAACTGGGAACACTGACAATATGAAGAGGATTATAATTTATGACTCCTGTAGCAGAGCATCTGAGCCCCACAAGCACATTAGGCTTCCTCAGTGTCTGTGTCCTAGGGACATTTCTCCAGCAGTTGGGAATAAACAGGGATAGAACAATTTTTTAAGCAACATACTGGAGGAAAGAACTGGAAGATGAAGGTATGGGTACAAATCCTGAAGCACAAACAAGAAGAGGATGACATCTCCATCCTCCAAATATTAAGATGTCTGCTTCAGCATACATATAAGGAGAAATAAATCCAATTGAAGGGATGGAGTTGAATCTGGCTGTGAGTCTGAATGACTCAGGACAAGACTGGACCATCTCACTTGTAGGATCTGCCTGAGAACTACTATCAGCAGTAAGAAAAGCCTTTTCAACACATCTGGACAAGAAAAAAAAAGCAATAATGAGTCATTTTCCAACTCCAAACGTCTCCTCAGATTTTGCCCTTATTTCCCCCAGGCAGAAAGAGTGATTCCTATGCCTAAAGCCCAGTTTTTCAGATTTTCATACTTTATTTTCATATGGATTGCCAGAGTAGGGTATTTGAACATATACAACTGGATGCAATATAAAATATATTCCATTAAATTAAACCAGTAGCAGGAAAACCATGGCCCATTTGGGGCCTCAGAAGTGGTGCTCTTAATTGGGACATCATCATCTCATCCCCACTTCTGCTGCAACTTCCAAAGAATTCTTGAGAGCAACCTCAACTTAAAAACATAAAATTCTATCTGCATTGACCTGTGTGCACTTTAGCAGCAACCTGGATACTGGATGATGCTACTGAGGTATGGATTGTGTAAGAAGCATAAAAGAACTTGAAAAACACTCCCTCAAAAGGCAAGTTCTGAGCCCTCACATCAGCAGTTTTCTTTTCAAAGTGCTGGCTCAGTCAAACGATCCACTATATTGTCATCCTACAGCTCAACTGTGGTTTGGGGAAATGAGTCAAGACTTTCCAAAGTCTGGTCTGTGGTAAAAACATCTACAGATAGGTAGGACCCCTTTTATTATCAATCTAAAGGTTTATATAGAAAATCTGCCTTTCTAAAGAAGATTGAAGTAGAAGTTCTCAGAAGTTTTGCCTCTAAATGCACTAAAAAAACCTCTACTAAACTTTTCTAAATAAAACCCTTAACTCTGGAGATGAGTTTGAAATTAAAAAAAAAAAAAAGCTGTAATGACAACAAGACTGAAAGATACAGCACCAAGGAAACATGATTTGATGGGAATTGCAGGTCATTCCTGCTGCCATTGAGAAAGGAATTAGGGGTGTGGGGGTCTGCTGAGTGCTCCATCATGTGGAACATAAGTCAATAAATTTTAGTTATTCAGTAAAATGCCATTGTAAAGTCTCCTTGCTTGACTTTGCTGCTCTGCACATAGGGTTTGAATTACTTGACTGGGAACATTTTTTCTGTTTACTTTCCTTATCTGAGCAATTCCTCCCTGCAATTGATGCAACAACTGTGTTATGACATCAATATTAATAGCAACACGTCAATAATAAGATGACTTTTTTATGTTTCATAGCCATGCATGGAAATTTCCAGAAGCTGCACTACTTAGTATTACCATGATGTACAACAACCTTGATAGACAATCTTTTGTAAATGCTGTAAAACAAATAATTCAATAACTTCAGAAAACAAACAAAAAACAAACCCAAAAAAACCCAAAAAAAAACCCAGAGTAAGATTTTTTTCTGTGACATATAAGGAAAATATTGATTGAATTAATTAATAGGGTCCTGATTCACAGAATCATAGAATATTTTGGGTTGGAAGGGATCTTAAAGATCATCTAGTTCCAACCCCCTTGTCATAGACAGCACAAGATTGATTAAATTAATTTAAATGGTCTTGATTAATAGAAATCATAGAATAGTTTGGGATGGAAGGGACCTTAAAGATCATCTAGCTCCAACCCCCCTGCCACAGGCAGCACAAGATCCCCAAAAAGGTGTTCAACAGGAGATTGTTGGATACAGACCTGAAGGCATTCACAAGAAGCTCATTAAAATCAGCCAATTAAGACAAAACTGGATACTTTTCTTCTCCTGTTTCTCTATTTCTACTGGAAAAGTCAAAAAAACTCAACTAGCTCCTCAGCCAGCCAAGCATCTTTCCAAGATCCTCAAGTAGACAACTTGGCCACACAAGGTCCAAGCAAAGCCCTGGGCTACAATTTCCAGTGAGCAGCACAATAATAACAGCTAAGTTGGAGACCTCAACCCCAGAAGACCAGGGATGGTGTCACTGGAAGCTTCAGGAAGACACTAGTGCTGGAGAAGCAGTTGGCTTCTGCTACATCCTTCATCTTAACAGGTTGCCCAGAGAGGTGGTGGAGGAACCATCCATGGACACATTCAGACATTCAAGGCCAGGTTTGCTGAGGCTCTGAACAACCTGATCTAGGGGCAGGATGTCCCTGTCACTGCAGGGGGTGGTACTAGATGGCCTTGGAAGGTCCCTTCCTACTCTGTAATTCTATGATTGTGTGATTATCTCTGTACCAGTCCCAGCCAGCTCAAGGAATGAATGAACATCATCCAAATTCAAAGTTCAGAGACATGATTGGAGATCTAGATGTGATTTATGCACAGCATTCAGTGATTTAAACATTGGACACAATGTACAAGATTTATACAACATACTGTGATGGCACAAATCTGAATTAATCTTTAAAGAAACCACACATGCCTGAGCATAAAAAAAACCCCAACTAAATCAAAACCAGGTAAAACAATATGGAAATAAACCAGAAAGACCAACATTTTTTTTCCCATGTCAAAATTAATAAATGTCATACTTTGTGCTCACAAATCAACAAAAAAAAAAGCAAGGTCACTTTCAGCAGATCCAATGAACATTGTTACAGTGTATGTTGAGTTTTAACATAATACAAAGCCATCTGGTATGGAAAACTCAAGCTGGGCAGATGCATTTGGAAAACAGAGCATTCATTTTTTATTGTGAGCTAAAATTACATCCAAAGTGTGCTCAAAAAGCATAACTAAAACAGATTATCCCTTCCAGCATTTATATGTTGCAGACATCAATGAGGGCTGTGTTTGTTGGTCCTCTCCTCAGACTTTTGGTCTGCTTTACTATCCCTGGCAAAATATTAAATGGGAAATCTCTCTCCTTCTGGTAAATGTAACTCCAAAGAATCATCTAGCTGTCTCTTAGGCTTGTTAGCTCTTCAAATTGTCTCAAGAAATTATATTATTTGCCTTAAAACTTTGTCATCCATGAAAATTGATGAAGCTAGAAATCAAAGCATCACTAGATGGTTTGTTTTGTTTTGTTTTTTTTTTCCATTAGCTACTTTAATTTTGTTTTAAAAATAAAAACAATATAGAAGAAATGAAGGCAGATAAAAGTTATAAGATAGTTACTGCTCCTCATACTGAAAAAGTCACAGATCAGGGACGGAAACAACACCATATTCATAAACCTGTAAAAATAACAAGTTCTAGAGGAACTTGTTATAGTGCATAAGTACTTTTGGAGGTGCAGCATCATTATTTTTTTTGTCTCTGGACACTGGAAATTTGTTCACTTCAATCAAAGAGATGACAATCCTACTTAAAGCAGGTCAATGTTTGTGCTTGCACACAAGCTGCAGTAATTTCACAAGTGAAAATAAGTTCTGTTCACTCACAAAATTATTTTGGAAGGACAAAATATTCTAGGTCTGATCAGGTAAGTCTTAAAATCCATATGGACAGTAATACGGTCATCATCTGGTAAAGAACCTGAAGAAACATTGACTGCATTTTCATAAGTCAGAAGGAACCTGTGAGAGGCTTTGAAGTCATCTAAAAGTTTTTTGTTGGGTTTTCTAGGAATTTTCTAGTATTTGCAAAGAAAATTCTCTCATCACCACTAACCTTCACATCATTTCTGCTGTACCATCCTTAGGTCCTCGGCTTCAAAATCCTTTAAAACCATCTTTGGGGTAAACAGCACTTTACTCCACTCTCTTTCCTACATCTCCCTGTTCCCTCTACATCTACTCATGATTTATAGGAATCAAAAAAGAGGAGGATCTCCATAACTCCAGATTCTTCTTTCTCTCCAACATTTTCCATCACCAGAAGATTATTCCCAGCTTAACCTTACCAGGAAAGGATTTGTCCATGCCTGAGCTGCAACACTGCTGGTGTCTTTCTCTTTTTTTATGCTCTCCCTAAATTCCAGCTCTCAACTTCAGGGCTCCTATAATGCAGGAGTCAAACTACACTCCACAGCTTGTAATTCACACTTGCTATAAAGCATTATATGATTCCCTCAATAAAAGCTTCTTTCTCTATATATATATTTAGAAAAAAATAACAACTGGAAGAGCTGGATTGTATATGAGCACTATTCCTCTGTGAAAACACATCTTTATATTGAAGGTCTAGGAAAAGCACAATAACAATAACAGATGCATTTAACTTCCTTTCCTTGGATGCCACAGATTCATGAACAGGCTTTTTTCAAGACTATTTCTTTTGTTGCCACACAAAGCAGCTCAGGACAAAAAAAGAAACATTAAATACTTGGAGATTTTTTTCTTTTCTTTTAGTTGCAAAGAATGGAAATATAATAGCACCTGGCAGAGGTGAGGAACTGCTGAAAGACAAATCGATGCTGAATCTACAGGTCCAGAGTGGAAGCAGAGAGCAGCCTGAAAGCCTAATTGTCTGAAAGGAATCTGAGATGTGCAACAAGATTATGGGGAAAAGCGGGAGCTAAACCTACCCTAGAGCAGAGCAGAGTTAGATGAGACAATAGGAAAAAGTTCTTCACTATGAGGGTGGTGAGACATGGAACAGGGTGCCCAGATAGATGGTGGAGCCCCCATCCCTGGAGACACCCAAGTCCAGGCTTGTTGAGGCTCTGAGCAACCTGATCTAGTGCAGGATGTCCCTGCTCACTGCAAGGGGTGGCACTGGATGACCTTTTGAGGTCTCTTCCAACTTTATGATTCTATCCCCACACAGCCTGTCAGCTGGTGTTGCTTCTTTACAGCTCATGGATGGGGAAATCAGTGGTGCACTGCAAATGGTTGAATATCACTAAAGTTTGCCTTCAGAAATAAGACCCAAACTGCTCACCATATGCCTGAGAGCCAGGAATCCACCATCCCTGCTAGATGTGCATCCATTTTCAAGACTACGAAAAGTTTGCAATGTGTCAGAGTCCACCACAGCATCTGCAAACTTCTTTCTATCTCTACAATGGCATCTGTATAAAATTCTACCTGAATTTTGGACACAAAATACTGACAACATCATTTTGAGACCCAAAAGAAATAAAACATGGGGGGCTGATGATTGCAAATTTACCATATAACTAAATTAATCAGCAATTAGGACAATCCATCAGATACAGTAACAATTCCAGCAGTAACTGGAAGGACTGTATGTTTCTATAAGAAGCAAAGAATTCAGGAACTCTTTAAGGTTTGACATTTACAAAAGGTCAGGCTACAGACTCTCTCCTGGCTTTAAGCAATGAAAACAAAACGAGTTCTCTCTCACACAAACTTTTGTTAGACAAGATACTCTTAAAACCTCTGGAGCTGCTCAGGGATATACTGGATGAATATATTTCCGTCTTATAGACTTAAGGGTAGGGGAGGAAAGAGAAATAACAGAACATAACATTACAGAAATTTTCAATTATATGTAAATTCACTAAAAAGTATTTTCTTATTGCTCTTCTGAGAAGAAATATATAGTGATACAAGCATGAGAAATATTTTTTTACGGATATTCTGAGAAAAAATATAAAACATATAGTGATACAAGCAATAGATAAGAATATGTTATCACTATCATAAATAGCAGCATTTATCTGAAGAATTTATTGATAGATGCTCTGATAATTGTTTTCAATACAGTCCTGATCCACGATCTTATTGTCTTGAGCCATCTTCAAACAAGCACAAATAACATGAGGTCACACTTCAGCAATAGCCAAGAAAGAGGAACCGATATTTAACATCCAAATTATTTCAGTATTTATTTAATTTCCTATCCTATGTATCTATATAGAAGTGCAACACTGCAAGCAATTAAATTCCCAGTAGAAAACAAACAAAAAAAACCCCCAGAAACCAAACAACAAAGAAATAAAAGACAAAACAAAATAAAAAAATTGAGGAATAAACAACCTTCAGTCAAAATCCCAAAATCTGATGGACTGATTTGTCTCATTCATCCAATAAAAATTACATCCCTTAGAAGAGGATCAAGGACACAATATCCCATCCATGAAGATCACATCCACAAACCACTTTTGTGGCTTCCAGCCCCAAAAAGACCTCATAATGAAATAACCTCTGTGCTTGTTGCAAGTTTCTGGGTACACTCTGTCAAAGGGAGTGCACAGGGGAAATAGAGAACTATATTGCACTGCTGGGATTTTCCTTTTTAAAACACTACCTCAAGAAAACTCAAAAGCACATATTTAATGTACACTTACTCCTCGAAAAACGTTTCCTCCTTGAATCCTCATGGTATCAAAAGCAACTCAAGTTAATACAATTTTGGTTTGGGGGTAAAAAATTGCTGCTATCCTGCAAGTTCTTTGTGATAAAGCACATAATGGTATTTCTCTCAGGAGTCAGCACAGAAAGGTCTTCAGAACATAAGTCCACACACCTAAAAAGCACAGGTCAAGCATATATTTCTATATGAGGAAAAAGGGAATGGGAATCCAAGAGAACTGGAGACAAAAGTTAAAAAAATATAGGACAATTATATGGTTGAATCATAGTGGTTTATCTACTACTTCCTCCCCCTCATTCTCTGATTTCCTACTTTTTTTAAACCTAACTGAAGTCTTATTCAACCTTTATTCATATTTGATTTTCAGCCTGTGGATACAAAAGTATTTACACTTGAACTAGAAGGTCACTGAGTAATTGAACAAAGTTATTGAAAGATACTTGGTCTGGAATCATTCCCAAATTCAGCCTTTTCATGCTCCAGGACATACACACATTAAGAAGTTTAGTTGAACTCTGGATGAGTGAGATATTTCAGGAGTAAAAAAAAAATTATATCAAACTGATGAAATTTCTTCATGTATTTAAAAAAAAATATATATCTATTACAAGACCCTCATGGATTCATAGAATCATAGAACAGTTTGGGTTGGAAGGGGCCTTAAAGATCACATAGTTCCAACCCTCTGCCATGGGTAAGGACACTTCAAACTAGACCATGGTGCTCAATGCCTCATCCACCCTGGCCTTAAACACCTCCAGGGATTGAGGAAGCATCTACAATGTCTCAGGGCAACCTGTCCAAGTGTCTCATCACCCTCACAGTAAAGAATTTCTTTCTTATATGCAGCCTGAATCTCTCCTAGTTTGAAAATAGGGCAGGGTTGGATGAGACATTAGGAAAAAGTTTTTTTCCCATGAGGGTGGTGAGACACTTACCCAGGTTGCCCAGAGAGGTGGTGGAAGCTCCATCCCTGGAGACATCCAAGGCCAGGCTTGCTGAGGCTCTGAGCAACCTGATCTCATGCAGGATGTCCTTGTCACTGCAGGGGGTTGCACTAGATGGCTTCAAAAGGTCCCTTCCAACTCAATGATTCTGTGACTCTAATAGACACAGCAGAGCTACACTATATACATCACCCTGGCACAAGACAATGAATTTTGCAGCTGCCTTCTGGAGGTAATGGAGCAGCTGGATGTATGAGGTGTATCTCTAATTGCTTTGCTGAGGACAAGGAGGTGAGAGCTCCTGGAAGTGCAAGTTCTCATTGGCAGAACAAATGAAGTGAAGTTATGCTTCATTAGGCTAATGGTCATCATGAAATTACAGTCTTTAAAACTCTGTAGTTACATTAAACAGGCAAAAGAGCAAATTTGCCACAGGGGCTAATCTAAAAACATGAGTAAGACAAAGGTCTTCACAACTCTCTTTCATCTACTATTCAGATGGACATGAACACAATTCACACGAGCAATGCAAAGTACATAACTAGAAGTCACCTACTAGAACCATAGAATGGTTTGGGTTTCAAGGGACCTTCAAGATCATCTAGTTCCAATCCCCCTGCCATGGGCAGGAACACTTCCCACCACACCAGGTTGCTCAATGCTTCATCCAGCCTGGCCTTAAACACCTCCAGGGATTGAGGGGGCATCCACAGCCTCTCTGGGCAACCTCTTCCAGTGTCTCACCACCCTCACAGGAAAGAATTTCCTTCTCTCCACCTCATTCTCCCTTCTTAGAATTTGTATCCATTATTCCTAGTCCTTCCATCACATATCCTATTAAAAAGTCCTACCCCAGCCTTTCTGAAGCCCCCTTCAGGTACTGAGAAGCTACTCTGAGGTCCCCCCTGAGCCTTCTCTTCTCCAGGCTGAACAACCCCAACTCCTTCAGCCTGTCCTCAGAAGGGAGGTGGCTCCAGCCTTCTCATCATCTTCATGACCCTTCTCTAGACCCACTCCAAGAGCTCAATGTCCTCCTTATGTTGAGGCCTCCAGA
>VZTY01019328.1:15792-37106 GCA_013400935.1 Turnix velox
AGGCTGAACAACCCCAACTCCTTCAGCCTGTCCTCAGAAGGGAGGTGGCTCCAGCCTTCTCATCATCTTCATGACCCTTCTCTAGACCCACTCCAAGAGCTCAATGTCCTCCTTATGTTGAGGCCTCCAGACCTCAAAACAATATTAACATTCACAAAAAGGAGATTAGGATTAACTTGTACAAACAGCACACCACCTTCCAAAAACTCTATGGCACAGCTGTCAACTCAAAGAGATATTTAACCCCCTGTAGACTCTGTTAGTTATGTCACCTCACATCACATTTATAACAGATCTCCTTCTGTTTCCTGTTTTACACAAAAAAGGTCAACAACTGAGTCTTGAAGAATCCCTCCTTAAATCTCCCCTTCTCCTCCATTTTCCATTAAATGATTACATTTTTGAGGCCACATTATGAAATTTGCTTTATTTGTGAATCATCCCCCATCTCAAGGTTAAAAGCAAGAGTTCTGACATTAATTTTATCACTCTCCATTGAGCCAGGCACTCCCAGAATGCAGCAATTCACATAATGGAAGTGCACTTCAGTGAACTTTCCATAATGATAGCTTCGTTAGAAAATTCAGACTTCAATTAAAAAGTGAATCAGCCCCAGTTAAAATACCATTTGTGGCACAATTGTTCTGCTAAATCTAAGAGTCCAGGACGTCAAACAGAAGGGATCTGGTCATTATGTTGAGCTTTATCTTTGTTATTCTCATCAGCCCTAAACAAAAAAGCCATGTATGTGGTGCATGATGAAGCTGATAACTCAGTTGATTATTATCTTCTCATTAGAGAATCATAGAATGATTTAGGTTGGAAGGGACCTTCAAGATCATCTAGTTCCAACCCCCTTGCCATGGGCAGGGACATGCTCAGTGCCTCATCCAGCCTGGCCTTAAACACCTCCAGGGATTGAGGGGTCATCTACAAACTCTATGGAAAACCTCTTCCAGTGTCTCACCTCCCTCACAGCAAAGAATTTCTTTCCTATCTCCAACCTAAATCTCCCCTCTTCCAATTTACATCCATTATTTCTAGTCCTGCCATCACATATCCTATTAAAAAGTCCTACCCCAGCCTTTCTGTAGACCCCTTCAGGTATTGAGAAGCTCCTCTGAGGTCCACCATGAGACTTCTCTTCTCCAGGCTGAACAACCCCAACTCCCTGAGCTTGTCCTGAGAAGGGAGATGCTCCAGCCCTCTCATCATCTTCATGGCCCTCCTCTGGACCCACTCCAACAGCTCAATGTCCTTCTTCTGTTGAGGGCTCCAGAACTGGACACACTAACTCCAATTGGAGTCTCACCAGAGCCCAGTACAGGGGCAAAATCACCTCTATAATGTGATAAGATACTCTAACTGAAAAGACCTCCAAACCATGAGCTGAATAACATGCATTTGTGCTGAATGACATTTTATAATGCACTTTCCTTCTTATGCTTTGCTTTTAGACCCTCAAGTCCTAGCAGCTAACTTGCTCTGATTAAAATGGTAGAAGAACCCATCCCTGTCCCAAAACCTAGTCGCAGTTTCTTAAATTGTGCTCCCAACAGCCTTTCAGTGACAACTCTACTGACAAATTCCCACGAGGATGGTGCTTCTCACTTTCCCAAACTCCAGCAACTTCCCCTTACTGTGAAGAGAATTCGAAATCAAAACCTTGAGATAATCCTGAAACTCTGTTGGTAGGAAATACCTCAATGTCATTGCTTTATACAGGGTCCCCACTCACTGAAGCTGTGAATTTTATTCAAAATGGGTGAGCAAATAATTTATGGGCCCTTTGGGCACCACGTGGGGACTCACCATCACCAGGGAGTGCTGGAGGAGTTTTGCCTGGAGCTCCACAGCACAGAGAGGAGCAGACAAATTGTTCCACCTTCCTCAGAGGATGCACAAGGGAAGAAGAGAATCCAAGAAAACTCCAGCTGTTAAAAAAAAAGACAAAAAAAGTTTGCAAAATGAGCTGCATTTCTTTAGGCTGTCCTAAAGCCCTGCTCAGCAAGTTTTAACTGTTTTCTGTCTAAAAGGGAAGAGTCTCTGACTACAGGCAATAATTACCTGGAGAATTTTGAGCAGAACAGGGTAAAGGAAGGAAATGTTAAATCCTCAGTATCATCATACTATCTATAACTGCCCATACTACAGGATTTCTCAGTTGCATTTATCTAGGCTGTTAGAAGAAACTAAATCATAGCAGATTGGAGGAAAACTGGATGATACTTCAAGTTAATATATTGGGGTTTTATTGGTGTGGCTGGAGACTTGCATCAAATCAGTGAAGAAACACTTCAGAAATGTTGCTGCAAATACTTTCTTTTACTATTAAGAGCTGCATGAAGCCCACTTTTTTTAACAAAGTCAGAGCTGAAGACTTGTATTATTTCTTAAATATAAAAAAGAAAGATTTCTAGAAGGTTTTGCAAATCCTTCACTCAAAAAAACTTCTGATCACCCCAATATATGCTATGGCTCCCAGCTTCTACCATCACACCTCTTGCTTCTTTAAACCTCCTTAGAAGAACCTTCTCAACATCAGTTTTTCCCTGGAAACTTGTTGCCATTCCTGATTTTAAAACCTAAATTAGGAGGAAATCACTAAAATAAACTCCTCACATCTTCAATTTCAATATCTATTAAGCCAATACACCACAGACACACTGAATCCATTGCACAAAGCTAAGTAAAGCAAACTATAATCTCACAGTTTGCCAAGTAGATTCCCTAAATCATCCGAAAGTCATGAAGCACTGTTATCTGCTTACCATCTTCTTCTTGTACTGTCCCTAAATCCTTAAATTAAAAAAAAAGAATTAATGAAAACTAGTTCAGAACCAATTATCCTCCATGGCATTCTAATTTTCCACTCTTTACTTTCTCCTCCCCTTAAGGCTGGACACAAAGAGCCATCTCCACAGCTGGGGAGGGTTGGAGACAGCTCTTGCAGAACTCATCAGGACCATTCTGGGTGCTGGCCAGAGGTATCATCAGCTGTGGGTGAGTTGCTCTGTCCCCCAGGCTCCTGCTGTGCTGCTTCTCCAGTGCTTCCATCTCTTGCCAGATGAAAAGGAACAGAGACCAACCACCAAAGTTAATCCTCCATCCCCATATGGTTGCCCAACACACCAGAGCCTGCCCACTCCATTAATCGCAGAAGAACCATCTTCTGCAAGAATATGTGGCACAACACTGCAGAAAATATGTATTCATTTGCTATAAATATGCGTTATTGTGCAGTTATGGTTTTTCTAGACTCCTTTTCCTGAGCTGCATGTAGATAAATGAACTTCATGAGCAACAGCAGATGAAAAAAAATTAAAATTTAAGCTCAGAGCACAAGTGATGGCAACTCAGTCCTCACAGCACTAAACCACCAACTATCTAGATGGGAAAGTTGGCAAAATCAAGCCTGCTGCAGGCATGGGTAAAGCCCTCATTCTCTGGAGAACAGGGAACCAATGGACTGAGTAAAACCCAAGTAGTCAAAGTATAAGCAGCTGCAGGGAACAACCCCACAGTTTTAAAGCCCATAATTAAAACCAGAAGCTGTTACCACCCTCATGGTTGAGCAGTGACTCATGTGAAACCAGCTCATGGGCCAAGTGCAGCTGCTGAGGACCAGGGTGTTGAAGCTTCTTTTAAGACTGATGAGGTCCAGGAGACAGCCCACACACCCACGTGCAAGGTGAAGGGATGGACTCTGCTGCTCCCATTTCAGCTAAAAGTCACTTGAAACAATTAAAAATTACTTCACTGAGATGATTACTTGGGTCACCAAGGGGAAGAAAGCTGGGAAGGGAATGTTTGTCAGAGAATGGACAATGGCAAATAGTTTGAAAGTAGAGTAGAGATGAGACATGACCATGTTCTTCCCCATGAGGGTGGTGAGACACTGGAAACAGTTGCCCAGAGAGATGGTGGAGACCCCATCAATGCCTGGAGACATCCAAGGCCAGGCTTTGCTGAAGCTCTGAGCAACCTGATCTAGTGCAGGATGTCCCTGCTCACTGCAGGTGGTTGGACTAGATGGCCTTGGACCCTTCCAACTCTATGATTCTCTAATTCTAACTGACTGTCTACCTTCACATTTCTCAAAGTTTTTTAACAAACTTCTTTTTAAACACTGTCACATAATGACTGACTTTAAAACTAGACAGAGAGACACACACACAAGTAAATCAACACTCAAGCTGGTAGACTGGTCACATAAAAAACCCATTTTGTCCATTTTTTTAACTCCCCTAAAAGAAGTGCATCCAACCATGCAGTAGCAATATTCCAGATGGCTGTAGAAAGTCCTCCATCTTCCTCAACAAAACCTTGACTGTGATCCAAAAGGCAGGAGAGTGATTTTGATGGACACACGTGTCTTTCTGCAGTGTGTGGCACATCCCACAAAAATGAAGAAAAAAGGAGAAGAAAAGTCATCTCATTTTCAAAGAAGTCTGAGCTTGGATGTAATTTGGAAGATTAGGAGGAGGAAACATGTAATCAACAAGACTAGTAATTAGAAATTATTTATTGCCTTCCCTTGTTAAGCCTTTTATTAAGATAGAATATTTTCCTGCTCTTACTACTCTTAACATACATAAAACCTCCATTTTTTGCCTCTTTTGTTTTTTATCAGAACTTCAAGACAACTGTTCTAGTAACTTGCACTTAACTAAGAATCACAGCTCTGAATTTGCTCTCTAAAAACATTGTATGAAGCAAGAAAATGGCAAGGAATTTGAAAAACTCTACTTCATTCCAGAGTGAAAAAGAAATCAAGTTTCCCTCTGTGTCTGCATTTTTTGTGTTACCAGAGAAAATTCTTTCCCAAAATGACTGGTCTAGTGGGAAGTGTCTCTGTCCATGGCAAGGAGGTGGAACTAGATTATCTTTAGGGTCCCTTCCAACCCAAAACCATTCTATGATTCTAAGAGTGATTCTTCCTTCTCTTTTTTATAACAGTAATGATGCTTCATATCAATGTCACACTGCAATATCAAAATGTATTTTATTTTTGGTCATCTCCTGACAACTCCCATAGATTTTCAGGCAGATTTTTCTTCCCAAGGTCTTGAGGGATCTATCAGTAAAATGCTCTTTGAGTTTAATGCCCAGAAGGGATCTTTAAAGATGCCTTTCAAGTCAGTATTTTCAAACCAGTTTAAGAAAGATACTTTGGTCTTGAAAACTTAATTCCTCCCAGTCTTTTGCTGCAGGAATTCCTGCCTTGGTCATTCCCATGGCTTTGTGGGCACCACGTGGCTTTTCTCAGTGTGCTCCAGTGTTTAGATCACTTCAGTCAAGCTCTGCTTCAATTTCACATGCTGCAGTTGAGAGCACTTAAGGAGCTCTTAAATGTTACCTACTGATTCTCTAGATGAAAAGCCTTGAAGTATTTTTTTAATAGAGAACATAATTTTAGAAAGAAAAGGAAATAACAGCCAAAACAGCCTTAAAGGTGTGAACAACAATGACAGGGCAACAGCTTCTGCCTGAGTTATAGTGTCTTAAACCCAGCATTTAGTTTACTGAAAATAATGTGATTTCAGGTCCCCAGATGGCACAAAAAGATGTGATTTATTTACTCACCAACACCTGGAACAACAGCAAGAGAAGAATCTAATTCAACAATCTGTGCCAATTGCAGTGAAGATGTGATGAAGACACTCATTTCCTCCAAGCTCTGCCTTAAGGAGGAAAAACAAAACCATGTTTGACACTTTAGCATGAAGATGCCACTGTCACCTCTCCCCTCCAGTGCTCCACCATTACCTGATTCTACTCATTAAGTCTTAAATAAGGTAAAGAAAAGACAAGAGACGATCATAAAAGGAATTATGTCCAAGATACCCACAGCTAAAATGTTCCAAAGAAAATCTGCATCAAAGTTCAAGTTGCTTTAATAAAAATATTAATTTTTGGCACAAATCTTTTAATACCTGGAGTATTGTGTCCAGTTCTGGAGCCCTCAACATAAAAAGGACATTGAGCTTCTGGAATGGGTCTAGAGGAGGGTCATGAAGATGATCAAAGGGCCAGACCAACTGCCTTATGAAGACAGCCTGAAGGAGTTGGGGTTGTTCATCCTGCAGAAGAGAAGACTCAGGGGGGGAACTTCAGAGGAGCTTCTCAATACCTGAGGGAGGCTACAGAAAAGCTTGAGTAGGACTTTTTATAGGGTTTGTGATGGAAGGACTAGGAATCATGGATATAAGCCGGAAGAGGGTAGATTCAGGCTGGATATAAGAAAGAAATTCTTTCCTGTGAGGGTGGTGAGACACTAGAAGAGGCTCCCAAACAGGCTGTGGATGCCCCTTCCCTCCCTGGAGGTGTTTAAGGCCAGGCTGGATGAGGCACTGAGCAACCTGGTCTAGTGGAAGGTGTCTCTGCCCATGGCAGGGAGGTTGGAACTAGAGGATCTTTAAGGTCTCTTCCAACCCAAACTATTCTACTCTATTCTACTCTTTCCTTTATCAACATTGCAGTTATGTATATTATAACTTCAGATATTTTTATATCATAGATTTTGGGGTTTGAATAACCTGTAACCTGTAGTAACATGTAATAACTGCCTGCAGAAAGTATCAACACCACTCTATACTCCTCTATCGAATAATACTGCTGTAGTAAATTTATTTCTTACTTAAACCTTGTAAGGTGTGTGAAAAACCCTAATTAGAATTTTAGTGGTTTCAGACACACAGAAATTCAATTTTGAATCCTGTTGCTCACTTCCAAAACATTTTGTGTTGACTAAAACTCACTGTCCCAGAAATTCATGTCTTTTCTGACCTCTGCATTATGAAGAAATCTCTGAGGCATATAAGTCTGTTTTGGGTTTTATTTTAATAAATGGGAGATAAATGTAAACTTGCAGCAATTAGGGATTAAAAAACATGTGTTCATACACCAACACTGCTGCAGTTCAAGACACCCTGAAAATAAGTGTAGTTCTTATTAGAATCTTATATTAGAAAGTCTCATATTTAAAAAAGAAAGCATATTTTCAGTTTGAAAAGAGAACTGCAACTTTCTGACGTTTGAGACTGGGGTAATTATCTTGTATTAGTATTTAATTGCAATGCAAGAGCAGGGAGAATTAATTATTAGTTAAAAACAAAGTAAGATTTGTTGAATGCTTTTATCTCTGCAGATTCCAAATACTTGGCTTGCCTATGAAAATACGCACAGAGCTGGGTTAAACATTATTTAAACATTGTTAGGTATTTTCTTGCACAATTCTTGAGCACATCATGAAAACCTTCATGTGGAAAAGGCTAAACTGTACTTAAATCTGTCGAAGGGAGGATGTACAAGAAGGCTTTAATTAATAAATTCTATATTTGCTTGATTATTCAGGCTATGATATGTGGCTGATAAGGAGCACTTTTACTTTGTTTCACAATTCCACCCCTCTCTTGAAGAACTCTGTAATGCCAAGGTGGAAGGAGTGAATTATTTTTCCCTCTAGACACAGAGAGGATGCTTTGACTGCAGTAATTGATGGAGAAGTTCATGGGAAGGGACAGTTGATGTGGTGCTGTCCCATGTTGATTCCAGCTGTGGCTGCTTCTGCCAGTCTTGGTTCATCCTCACTGTTTTTGTGATTGCTATGGGGATGTTATGTCTCTAAGTGGAAAAAGGGGAGAAAATTTATTGTGAGAGGCAGGGAGCAGCTCATAGACTGCTGGGGTTTGCTGGGGGAGATTGGGAGGAGATGGTTTTGCAGGGTTAGAGAATACATGTGAAGTATGATAATTGTGTTATATACTCCAAGATGCAAGACAAGAGATGAAAAGCTCATAATTTTTTTAAATAGAGTGGCTGACATGATGGAAAAAATTACAAAGTTTTGAGCTTCACATATTTTTATCTGGCCCTGAAATCAAGTTCTTTCCCATCAGCATCTGTTCTTGCTAGAAAAGAGTAATTGCCTCTTCTTATAATTTTAAATATGATTTTTAATTATTGTTTTCATAGAATGATTTGGGTTGGAAGAGACCCTAAAAATCATCTAGTTCCAACTCCCCTGCGATGGGCAGGGACACCTCACATTAGACCAGGTTTTTCAGTGCCTCATCCAGCCTGGCCTTAAACACCTCCAGGGATTGAGGGGGCATCTACAAACATAACCACAATCATGTGCTCAACATAATGAAGTAAATTGCTGTTAAAAAACTATTTTATGATTTTTCCAACACTGGCAGGCTCCAAACCAACAGCGTGGAAGTGACTTTTCTCCTGGGTGGCCAGTGGCTCAGCAAAGATTTCCCTTTCTTTGACAAATGACAACTGCTCTAGCTGTGATTTTCTTTCAGCCCATTCTATGATTTTCTTTTATAGGTGGCTCTACACTCCCGGTGCTCTAATGTGATTCAGCTTCATAGCCAGTCTGGTGATATTTCTTCCAGAGACTGCAATTATATTTCCTAAACTATCCTTTGTGTTGCTCTGAGGATTAAACAAAAGGATGGGAAAAAAGAAGAAAAATTTCAACGAAGAAAATTTCCATAAGATGTGGTGGCTGTCACAATCTTGCTGATAGAAATAATTACTCCTCCTGATGTTAACTACACTAAACCACTGAGAAATGTGGATAAAAACTCTGACCCCTCTGTGTGAGGTTCTTTTATAAATGCATCTGAAAGAAGAGCTAAACAAAGAGGGGTGACCTCATTAATGTCTATAAATATGGAAAGGTTGAGTGTGAGGAGGATGGAGCCAGGTTCTTCTCAGTGACATCCAATGATAGGACACAGGGCAGTGGGTGCAAGCTGGAACACAGGAGGTTCCACAGAAATAGGAGAAGAAACTTTGTCAGGGTGAGGGTGAGAGAAGAGTGTCCCAGGCTGCCCAGAGAGGGTGTGGAGTCTTCTCATCTGGAAACATTCAAACCCCACCTAGATGCCCTCCTGTGTGACCTGATCTGGGTGTTCCTGCTCTGGTAGAATAGGACTAGATGATCTCTTGAGGTCCCTTTCAATCCCTGATGTTCTGTGATTCTGTGAGATGTGGATTCTCTGGGATGCATACCAGGACAGAAATGCCAAGGTGATAAGCCTCTGATACCTCAAGGACTTCTTTCAGCAAGGCTAGATAGGAACACATTTTGATTTTTGATAACTTTGTGTTTGGCCTTCAATGGAGCCACTAGCTTATGCATGCTAATCCTCCTTTTTGGATGATGAACTAGCAGGATCAAAAAACAAAAGGCACAAACAACTGTAGCCTGAGCCTAATGATATTTTTCTGAGGCAAGAGAAAGCCACATCATCTGCAGATAATTGCCACTGCTTACCAGATAAAATGCATTGCTTTGGTGGCTACACTTGTGAATAAATAACTGGAGGTATTTAAAAGATGGGTAGACCTACTGCTTAGAGAAATAGTGATGGGGTTTTTTTTCAGAGCTAGGATGATGTTTGGGACTTGATGGCCTGAAAGGCTCTTTCTAACCTAGGAAATTCCAAGAGAAATACACAAAGAAATCATAAACCAGTTTGGGTTGGAAGGGACTTTAAAGATCATCTAATTCCAACCTCCATGCCATGGGCAGGGACACATTGGACTAGAATTAAAATAGCATTTCCAGTTGTGGGGTGGTTCTGCTCTTACCCAACCAACACCAGCCATAAGACAACTCAATTTATACCCAGGTGGCTAGAACCAACCATTCCAGGAGCCCAAGACTCTTCACACCATGCCTGATCACTTCTGGTGACCATTCCTGACCACTTCTGGTGACCATTCCATCCCTCACAGCCACACTGGCAAAAAGACAGTCCTCTAAATATCTTTCTTCAGGAAAGAAAGTTGAACCAACTCCATTGCCTGAAGGTGGAAGAGCACCTGCAGCCCAGTGCACCTCGAGCCCAAGAGCACTCTAAGCTCTTCATTCTGTCAAAGTGCTGCTGAAACACTCCCCTGCAGCAAAGGCAGCAGAAGCCTAAGCTGATAGCTGCAGGGCAGCTACCTCCAGACACCCAGTCAAATTGACTGAGGGCTTACTGGCTCAAACTATAGTTATTTTACTTAGTTTTAATTATATTTCCCCCTCAAGTTGCTAAATGCAACCTGAATTTACAGAACTATCAAAGTGGTGGGATGCAGGAAAACCCTTCTGCACAAAGCATCTAATGAGAAATCAATTAGAACCAACACATCCAGAGTGGCAAAAGAATTAAATCAGATCTCCCTACTTGCCTTCCTCTTCCTTAAAAAAAAACCAAAAAAACATGGAAGTACAGTCTAAAAATATCAAAGAGAAATTATTCCCAACTCTGGTTCAAATGTAAGAATCATCCACAGTTTGCATCTTCCAGATTCCCAGTTCTTCTAAGGTTTGGGAAGAAATCAAAAGCAGTCATGAGTTGGAAAATGATGGGAATTTCATGAGAGCTGTTAATAATTCTCTGTAGAGCTGCCAAGAGCCAACCAGGTTCTCCTCAGCATAGGAGAAGACTCAAACTATCACTGCAAGAAGGATTTTTGCCAGTAAATATTTTATACTATCACTGGACCCTCACCAGTTCCTTACCAGCTGCCAGGCAGAGGAGGTCACAGCTCTGTTGGCTTTCCTGCAGCAGATAAAAGCATCTCAAGTATCCAGTGCAGCACAAGAACCATTTTGTCCTCAATGTTCAACTTCTGGAAAGGAAGAAAAGCACTTATTTTTAAACTATTCCAAATAATGAGTATTATTTTACATTAAATATGAATTTTTCTTCTTTTTTTTTCTTCAAGAGATTTCATGTTTTCTTATTTGGAATACTAAATCTCAGTCTTTAGAAATGGTTTCACTTTAATATATATTAAAAAAAATTAATATATATGTTAAAAAATGTCAGTGTCTTTTGAATTCATCCTTTTTACTTAGAAGTGAAAAATTTAAATCATATTTATCAAAACTACAACAGCAGCAAACAATGATAACAAACAATTATCAAAAATTCCTCAAGCTTGAGCTACTTATCCTATTAACCAGGTTTTGCATCCAGGTAAATTCATTAACAATATTTTTCATTTAGGTAAAAATAAAAATCACAATCATCAAGCTTTGGAATAATTTTAAAATCCAACTTTTAACAGTGGTGGATGAGAGTCTGAATAAACAGTGAATGAAATCCAAGGTATCTTTGGCTGATGCAAACTGAAAGACAGGTTGTGATTCATGAGGAATTCCTTAAAATTCCCCAAATAAAAAAAAATCCATTCTGTCCAGCAAAAGAAGAAAAAATCCTTCCTATCCAGCCAAGAAAAAAAAAACAACAAAACAAAAGAAAAAGAAAAATACGTATAACCCCAACTAAAAAATTAACTTTAAGAAAAGGGCAGTTCTCTCATCACAGACTAAAAATCTATCCCAAACTCTGTTTTCCAAAGGGGACAAAGCCCCCAGATTATATCTCACAGATTCCCAGCTCTTCTATTTGGAAAGAAATCAAAAGCAGCCACAGCTCTGTGATAAAGAAAAGCATCTACACAACTCCAGAGAGAATAAAACCAGAAAAATATTTAGCTGGCCTGCACCCTGCCTTTTCACAGGGATTAGATTCATTATAGATAAGCTCCTCCAAATGATTTTAATTCCATCGCCATCAACACCAGTTCTTCAAAGCTGTGCAGGACATAATGATGACTTTATTTGGCCTGTTGGCCACTGGGTTATGTCCAGCTGTGTTCTCCCTTTCTAGGGCAATGAAGGGATTTTGTGGTGCTGTGTCTGAGAGTGATGCAGCAAGAAGTCAGAGGGATCTTTACTTCCAAGTTGCTCAGGTTGCATTTCAATCCTGTAAGTGAGAGGATGCTGCCACCAAGAGTTTTGAAGCCATAAACGTCCTGCTGACAGCTGTTGTCAGTGAGGACAATGAAAATTGGCAGATTTAGCCAAGGATGAAGCATGACAAATTGCAGGGAAGCAAAAGGCAGGCAGTGCTTCGTGCAGCTCAGGAGGAAGATGACATTTGCTAGGGAGCTTGTGGGAATTCTTCAGACAGTCTACAAGATGTGCTAAATGTTACTTGCATTACAACCAATCATAAGGTATCGACTGCAAAATCATTTCCCCTTTAATGAAGACTTCTTGAGGAGAGGGAAAAAAAAAATCCACCAGAGTCAATTAGACAACTGAAACTACAAATAAATTATGCCTCACATGTCTTGGAAGCACAAAGAACAAAGTGCTTTTAAGAAAAATGAGCAGCAAAATCAGCACAGCTCATCAGACTGAGAGTGTTTGGAGTTTATGGCATGCTTCAGAGGTTTTCTTCCTCTCTCTTCATCAAACCCTGTGGTAAATTTCCCCAAAAAACCATGATGTTCTGCATGAAAAAAATGACACCTGATGTGTATCTGTTGTTTCTTATCACTGGAGTGGAATAGTCACTTCTCCGCTTCAAAAGCAACTTGACTTCACTGCATCGATGCTTCAGAAAATAACAGCTGAAAGCACAACCTGTATTTGCTTAACATCACCAAGAAGTTGGGTGTTTTTTAAATTTTTGACACATTTTGGGGCTCTTTCACTTGTTTATTCTCACGATCATGTTTTTCAGCTTTCATAATATTTGGTTTGTGTTTCTTTAGAACCTGAGTGCAACTCAGATTCTTCTTTCTCAAAGAAAAAAAAAAGAAAAAAAAAACAATTCTCTTTCTATCTTTTCAAGCAATACCTGTCATTCCAAAAGAACTCTGCAAACTGATATTAAAGAAACAGTAATTTTCTGCTGAAATACTGCCTTTTCTAGGAATAAAATTGACTATCTCGTTAAGCATCAAGAATTAAAGCAACAGTGCATTTCAGTACTGCAAGAGAACACAGCAGGCATCTGACTTCCTAAATTACAAGTTTGAAAGGAAAACATAAAATTCAGCTGGAGCCCACAGTTTTGACATTATGCACGGAAGGAGCAGCAATATAGAATCATAGAATAGTGTGGGTTGGAAGGGACCTTAAAGATCAAGTTCCTACCTACCTGCCTTAGGTAGGGACACCTCCCAACTAGATCAGGTTGCTCAGTGCCTCATCCAGCCTGGTCTTAAACACCTCCAGGGATTGAGGGGGCATCCACAACCTCTCTGGCAACCTCTTTCAGCGACTCACCATCCTCAAAGTCAAGGACTTACTTATATTCAGCCTGAATCTCCCCTCTTCTAATTTGTATCTGTTACTCCTAGTCCTACCATCACATATCCTATTAGAAAGTCCTACCCCAGTCTTTCTGTAGACCCTTTCAGGTCTACAGAAGCTACTCGGAGGTCCCCCTTGAGCCTTCTCTTCACCAAGTTGAACAACCCCAACTCCTTCAGCCTGTCTTCGTAATGGAAATGCTCCAGCCCTCTCATCATCTTCATGTCCCTCCTTCTAGACCCACTCCAACAACTCTATGTCCTTCTGTCTTCATAAGGCAGATGCTCCAGCCCTTTGATCAGGACCACAAGGTCCTTCAAGCCAGCATCTGCCTCATCTTCTCAAATAGAGAAGACTAGTTTTGTGTCTTGTTAGTTTTCTGGGCACATCCTCAAGGACACCTTGGCCACACTTCTACAGGTCCATTGCTATCATTTTAAGGAATCATGAAATATTTGAGGTAGAAGGGACCTTCCAAGACATTAAAAGTCCATCCAGTCCAACTCCCTGCAGTGAACAGGGACATCCTGCACTAGATGAGTTTGCTCAGAGCCTCAGTAAGCCTGTCCTTCGATGTCTCCAGTGATGGGTCACCACAACCTCTCTGGGCACCCTGTTCCAGTGTCTCACCAACTTCATGGGGAAGGAGACTCAATCAGTCTAACCCCAAATACCTAACAACTCACCTGCTTGTCTCCATGGGCTAGCCTACAAGGAACAATGACCAAGAGAGCTTTTGTTTAAAGGTTTCTCTGACTATCAGCCTGACAATGCAGACTGCTTCTGAAGACACCTCATTTCACCTCATTGCGCCAGAGAAAATCCCAGAAGGACCAGGTGGCTACAAAAGAGGTCTAAGACACAGATGATGTACAGATTGATTGCCTAAAACTCTCAGCATCTACGTGCTCCCTTTCATTCTCTCTTTATTTTTTATCTATTCACACATCTAACCCTGTGAAGATAAAGAATAATTGATGCTGCAGCAATGCTATTCTATTTTCCATGATTTACCTTTCTCAAAAATACTGTTTTTTTCTTACTGATCTGACTAACATGTAATTTATGGAGAGATAATCAAGAGAAACAACACGTACCACCCACAAACCCCCCTCTTATATCTCTCAAGTTATTCAGCTAAACCCAAGGGGTGACAAGTCTCCTGCATTATGTCCCACTCCTTGGCCCCAGCATGGCAAGAAGTGACAATTACAGCACAATAAGTGACATATTTAATTAGATACCATGCTTTTTTCTGAGCTAGGGAAGTGACCCATGACACCTCAGCTAAGAGCATGACATTTTGTTACAGCCTGAAACCAGGTAAAAAAAAAATCTTTAGTCATAATTTAGATGCCTATTCTTGCTTATTAGATAAATTTTCATGCTCTTCATTCTGGAGGATGGTGGAAATGCAAAGAAAAAGAAAAAAAACACCTTGTTTTTTTCCTCCTCCTTCATATTTTATAATGAAATACCCTGAAATTATTCATTTTCACATTTCAAGTTGAAATCCAAGCCTTAGGAGTTAATATATAGATTCATGCTCTTAAGACTTGTGCTCCAGACCCTTCACCAGCTTTTTTCCCCTTCTCTGGACCTGCTCCAGCACCTCAATGTCTTTTTTGTCATGAGGAGCTCAACACAAAACACAGCATTTCCCTCCTGAAAGAGTCTAAGAACAAGGGGCAAACTATTTATAATTTATAGAAACACAGGAGAAGAGAAAGCTATGGAATCAAGACATTCAACAGTCTTCACACAAAGAGTAAAAAAACAAAAAATTATAAAAACTCTAAATGCTTAATAAATTTTCATCCACCTTTCTACTCTTCACATAGAAATACTTCTGTTTTCCCAAGACATTGAGGCAGTTGGAAGTTCTGTTGCACACAAGGGGAGAAAAAAAAAGAGCAGTACATTCATTATTTTTTATAAAAAACAGTTTGAAAGGAAACCTAAAATCCCTAATGTTGTCCTCCATGTCAAAAAGGAGTATTTTATCTTCACAAAAAAAGATTAGAGGAACAAAAAGAAAATATTTTAAGTCCCGTTATCTTTGGCCTTTCATAGATAAGATGGTGAGAAACAAACTTGTTTTAAGAAGCAGGGAAAAAAAAAGTCTTTGCTACTTGTCTAAATTCAGCTCAGAAGTGACCTGTTGTCTCCTTGAGCTGCTGGAAAATACTCAAGGTTTCCATTTAAAATTTCTTTTTTTCTTATTAAGATAAGGATGAGCTGTCAAGTCCAGCTCTGGGTTACTGAAAACTGGGTAAAATCCACCCGTGGTGCCATCCTGGATGTGACAGAGGTGAATCCCAACTTCCAAAGCAGACAGAGTAAATCTGATCATTGCAGCCTCCTCTGCTTTGATGAATCCCTCACTGGTAGAGAGGGACAAAATCATTTCTGACTCATTAAAAGCTCCAACTCCATCAATTAATGCCATCATTAATTGATTATTATTTTGCAGTGATTTACCCTCTGCAGTTTGGGTTTTTTTCCTCTGTACTATAACATCGAATTCACAGCAAAAGCAATAGAAAGCAGGGTAACTATTTGGCTAACACTGGAGTTAAAAATAAAAATACATAACTGTGAAAGAACAATTACACCTTCCCATGGCATAAAATCACAACAGTGTGATTTCAGAGTGTTGGGTTTCTCCATTCAAATGCCAATTTCTCAAGAAAACCAATGTTTTCTTGGAACAAAGCATATTCCTTGAAATGAAAATACTTTTGAAGTGCACTTTTTGCTGCCTCCTCCTCTTTTTCTTTCCTAATGTTAGCACAACCCAAAAGTTCTTATGTTTTTAGATACCATAGAGTTACAGAATGGTTTGAGTTGGATGGGACCATAAAGATCATCTAGTTCCAAACCCCTGCAGTGAACAGGGACATTCTGCACAGGACCAGGTTGCTCAGTGCCTCATCCAGCCTGGCCTTAAACACCTCCAGGGATTGAGGGGGCATCCACAACCTCTCTGGGCAACCTCTTCCAGTGTCTCACCACCCTCACAGAAAGGAAATTCTTTCTTCTCTCCTCCCTAAATCTCTCCTCTTTCCAATTTGCATCCATTCCTCCTAGTCCTGCCATCCTGGACCCTATTAAAAAGTCCTACCCCAGCCTTTCTGAAGCCCCCTTCAGGTATTGAGAAGATTCTATGAGGTGTCACCTGAGCCTTCTCTTCTCCAAGCTGAACAACCGCAACTCTTTCTTCCTATCCTCAGAAGGGACATGCTCCAGTCCTCTTATCATATTTGTGGCCCTCCTCTCTTCCTTCTCACTTTGACCACAATATCACAAACTCCTCCCAGATGAGGAAAACAAGGAATAGGGGAAAAAAAATAGAAAAATAAGAGCTGCTGGAATCAAAAACATAATTAAATGTAACACTTTTCCCTCACGTAGGATCATTATTCTCCTTTTGCCACACAGCTCCTCAAGCTCTGCTGACCTTTGCAGGGTCATGCTGAGCCTCACACCATGCATATGGATGGCAGCACAAAAATAGCTTCACAGTGAAGGCAACTGAATGGAATTTAGGGTTTATTTTGACTTCAAGAACTGCAGCAGAAATAAAAGGAGCCCACAAACTCCAGACACTTCCCACATGGTGGCCCTTTGGTTTGTTACATGTCTTAGAAATGCTGAAGGTAAAGCAAGCAAAATAAAAATTATAGTTGCTCAGCTTTTACATTCTGGTTCTTTGGGATTTAGGGCTTGCTTTCTATTTTTGTGGCAGGCAAATAAAAGGAGTAACACACCAGCAAATTGTCTACAGTATCATGAGTGTGCTTATGAACTGGTGTTTTACACTGCTGTGCCCTGTGGGTGAGATGTTCCTCTCCAAAAACAGAACAAACTAAATTCTGCAGTGGAAGAAACTACTGCTTTAAATTGTTTTAAGGTCACACACCAGATGCAAACGTCACTCTAAGTTTCAGGTGCATGAGCATGGGGGTGAGAACCAGCATCCAAGTACTTGTGGTGAGTTTTAAAGCCAGATGCAGCTTTGTTTAAACAAGCATCAAGAAGTAAAACTCTTCAAGTCACAGTGCAGTCACAACTATGGATCCAAGTTGTGTATCCATCCTACCAGAGAGGTTGTGGATGCCCCCTCAGTCCCTGGAGGTGTTTAAGGCCAGGCTGGATGAGGCACTGAGCAACCTGGTGTGGTGGAATGTGTCCCTGCCCATGGCAGAGGGGTTGGAACTAGATGATCTTTAAGGTCCCTTCCGACCCAAACCATCCTATGATTCTATGAAGTTTCCCCTTGACTGCTTTTGTGAGACTCTAGCTGAAGTTACTGTGTCCAGCTCTGGTGCCCTCAGCAGAAAAGGGACATGGATATGTTGGAAAGGGTCCAGAGGAGACCATGAGGATGATGAGGGGGCTGGAGCACCTCTCCTATGAGGACAGGCTGAGAGAGGTGGGGCTGTTGAGGCTGGAGAAGAGAAGGCTGCAGGGAGACCTCACATTGATCTCCCAGTGCCTGAAGGAGCTACAGGAAAGCTCTGGAGGAGCTGTTTGTCAGGGCATGGAGCCACAAGATGAGGGGCAGTGGTTTGAAACTAGAGCAGGGCAGGTTTAGATGAGAAATTAGGAAGAAATTCTTCCCCATGAGGGTAGTGAGACACTGGCCCAGGTTGCCCAGATTGGTGGTGGACCCCACATCCCTGGAGACATCCAAGGCAAGGCCTGCTGAGGTTCTGAGCAACCCCATCTAGAGCAGGATGTCCCTGCTCACTGAAGGGAGTTGGACTAGATGGTGTTTTGAAGGTCCCTTCCAATTCTGTGATTCCATGAATCATTCCAAGGCCATAGAATAGGGAAAAAATCAAATCCTCAAGCTCACTGTATAATCTCTGCTCAGATATTCCCTGTGATTTTAATGAAACTTCACTTTATTAGACACACTTTCAGATATAGAGAAACTTAGCAATAATCCTCCTGGTGCCCTCTGATGCTTGAGGAATGCATTTAAGTCCTCACACACTTTGTTTCCAATCATTCAAACTACATCTCAGCACTTCTGGCTTCCTTGAAAATTTCTTTCTACTACATCTTTATCCAAATAAAAGAGAGATGCAAATCTCAAGTTATACATTTTGTCCTATTAATAATAAAGTACTAATTCCTTTTAAAACGAAGGAGCACAGTGGCAGTTACTCCACATTGAATGTGAATGTGAATCACCTCAACAAATCAGAAACACTGGAATTTTATAAATATTATCATAAAATGAGAACATAAAATACATCTTAGATCTGTGAAAAAGAAAATCTCCACTTCAAAATTATTTTATTGTTCCTTTTAAAAATTTTTAAGTGAGGGAATTTAAGTCAAATTCCAATTTTACAAGCAGAGAGTTGATTTGTTTTAATTTGGTCTTAAATTTTCAGCAGAAAGAATTTTGGTCCTTTTAAATATGGAAAAAACTCAATTTTTCAACTGCATGAAATATTTCTTTTCAAGAAGGTCGACTGGGAAAACAAATCTGAATAAAAACTGGCTGCCATCAGCAAGTCTGTTTTGACAGATCAGCACATATCAACAGACATGGGAAATATTTCTTTAATTCCCCTCTCTCAGAAGCTGTTTTTATCATGGAAGAGAAGTGGACAAGATAAGAGAAGTGATGGATGTATTATCCACTATTATCTTTCATTATTTTGCCTCCTTATTTAAAAATCCTTTCCTTTCTGCTCTTCAGAGGGATTCAATACACATACAAATCACCTACATCTCCCCCAAGATATCTATCTTTATAAAAACAGAATCATTCAGCACCAGACTATCAGATGGGAAAAAAAAAATTCTCAATAAACATCAGCAGCCTCCTGGAGGATGGTAGCTCTGAAAACAAGATGTTTAATGTCTTTCTTTCTGCTGCTCTGCACATTCTGAAATAGATGTTAAACTTTCTTATTGATTCTGGAGCTGGCAAGTCAAAGTAGCTATTCCAGCTAAAGATGCCCCCATGTTAAGAAAGAAAAGCCAGCCCTTATGTCTCCTTTCTGAAAGTCAGCACTATGCCCACAGAAGGCTATTGATTGACTTTTAATTGCACCCTATTAAAAATGTTACTACTGAATTAAAATTCCCTGAAAATAAAAGGTGATTTCACAGCCTTGCCAGCACATCTCTACAGTGTATTGGCAAAAAAAAAAAAAGAAAAATCAACAGGACTAGAGAGAAAGTTTCCAACAGAGCTAAATACACAATTTAAAACACAGTAAGAAGCTATAATTTTATGTGTTAGTTCAAAAGTTTATAGTTTTAGAGATTATGATGCAGAAATATGACAAAATTTTTCTTTAAAAAAAAGCATAGAATCATAGAATGGTTTGAGGTGGAAGGGACCTTAAAGATCATCTAGTTCCAACCCCCTTGCCATAGGTAGGGACATCTCCCACTACATCAGGTTGCTCAATACCTCATCCAGCCTGGCCTTAAACACCTCCAGGGACTGAGGGGGCATCCACAGCCTCTCTGGGCAACATCTTCCAGTGTCTCACCACCATCAAAATAAAGAATTTCTTTCTTATCTCCAGCCTAAATCTCCCTTCTTCCAATTTGCACCTGTTATTCCTAGTCCTTCCATCACATATCCTACTGAAAAGCAAACATGCACAGTCTATTTTAGACTAAGAGAAAAAAAACCAGCACAATGAGAACCAGGAGTAAATTACAGAGGCAAGAAGCTTAGAAAACACAGAATTAAATGCAAAAAAAAAACTTGAATATCTTCCATAAGCACAAAAAGCAAACATGCACAGCCTAATTATTTTAGATTAAGGGAAACAAAAGCACAGTGAGAACCAGGAGTAAATTACAGACCAGTTTGTGCACACACCTCTGTTGGAAACACATTTTGCTACACACAAACTGAGAGTAAGAGCTGAAAATGGATACTATCAGAAGTCAGTTAACACCAACATCTTGTTGAAACATTATTCTATCTGTCACCAATAATGAGATTTTTATAAGGCCTTTCAGCACAGAGAGGAATGTGTATAAATATCTAAACTCTCTGGAATGGAACAGGATCTAATCACATTTGAAATTCCCATGAGATGCTTTAAGTGCATTAAAAATAATAAATCTGGAGCTGGATGCTCTGAGATTAATAGTTCCCATTTGAAAATCCAAACCTCTATAGGTATTTAAAAGCTGTAGCCCAGGAAGAAGCACAGACATATCCACCTCCAAAAGTCTGGCCTTTAGATCTCAATTCGTCACTCAATTCATTTAACATTCTAAACCTGCTTAACCTGATAATATTCTAACTCTCAGAGTTTCTTTCTGCTAATGAATTTTGATTTCATGTGAGTTAGACTCCAACACAGCAGAAAAAAAATAAAGGAATCAGAAGGAGCTGATTGGGAAGGGGAAAAAAGGGTGTTTTGAAATCTTTACATTTGCTGCATTTAAAAGCTGTGGTTTTTGAAACTTAAAAGTTTGCATTTCTACAAAACTCTCAGGAATAAAATGAAAACACATCAGAGTGATTCCTGTCCAATGCATTCAAAATCAATTATCTTAGTTCAGTATGTGCCTTGCAGCCTTTATGCTCTTCAAATCAGGGAGTGATTCATCCCATTATGCCATCACTCCCTCATACACTTTGCAAATGTGTCCAGTGCATGAGGAAACCAGAATAGGGTAACTCTAGGTTGGCTGAGAAATTGATCTGCTAAACATCACAGTGTCTTCCACAGGTATTCATTCTAAATAGTCATTTAATAGTTCTTTCACTTTTTTAAATCACAGAATGTGAGGGATTGGAAGGGACTTCAAGAGATCAACTAGTCCCATCTCCCTGCTGGAGCAGGAACACCCAGATCAGGTCACACAGGAAGATGTCCAGGTGGGGTTTGAATGTCTCCAGAGAAGGAGACCCCACACCTTCTCTGGGCAGCCTGGGCCACTCTTCTCTCACCCTCACCAAGTTTTTTCTTATATTTCTGTGCGACCTCCTGTGTTCCAGCTTGCACCTATTGTCCCTTGTCCTATCACTAAGATGTCACTAAGAGCCTGGCTCCATCCTCCTAACATTCACCCTTTCCATATTTATAAACACCAATAAGGTCAATATCAAAATATCAAGCATAGGCAGACTGGTGCTCACATTGAGCCACAACAAATAGAGGGAAATAAAATTAAAAAATGTTTAAAAAAA
>VZTY01019329.1:0-53621 GCA_013400935.1 Turnix velox
GTTGGCCTTCTTGGCTGCAAACATGCTTTTATATAATATGCAAATATGCTGCAACTTGAGTTGAAGATGAGGCAAACTGCCTTCCCTTCTGCATTTCACAGCATTCAGATCCCTGGAGGCTGTGCTGTGTTGCTCCACTGCCTCCAGTCCTGCCTTCAACCTCGAAAAACAACCTGACCACAAACAATGAGACCTGATAAACTCCAAAGTTGCACGTTCTGCCCTACAAGTGGGCTCTGGGCATAAGAATTCTCCCCAAGGAGCTGATAAACCCTGCTAAGAGAAGACAAACTCCTGCTTGCTCCAGTGCAGTTTTCTAAGGAAGCTGAGTTCGAGAGGAAGAACTGCACGCCTCAGCTGTCCTCCCCCACCCCCGTTTCTTTTAGTTTCCCGTCTCAGTGAGGAATAGCTTCACATCTATCATACCCTGAGCACTTCGTCCCAGAAAAACAGTCCTTTTACTAGACACCCGTTTTCACTGGGGTGTGCCCGACGCCAGACACAGCGCTGATCTTTGCCCAATTGCATTGGCAACAGGCAGCCACATCGCTGCTTAAAAACCGGACTTATCTTTAGAGAATTACGTCCTGTTTTCCGTTTGCCACAAGGAGCACTGACGGCCAGCTCGCCCAACATCTGGTACTGATGGGGACAAGTGAGTCACCGAGTCCCACCCGAGCCACGGCGAGAGGAGCCAGTGGGGTGGAGGTTGGGGGAACAGCCGGGCTCACCACGGAGCAACTCCCCAGTCCCACTTACCCTTCATCAGCTCCACCTTCTTGAACTCGAATGGGATGTTGTTGCTGCGGGCGAAGATGTAGAGCGCCCGGCAGGGCTGCGACAGCAGGTCCAGGTACAGCTCCAGCCCCATCTCTCCGCTCCCGTTGCTCTCCGAGCCGTACCGAGCCGAGCTGCCGCGATCCCCCGCAGGGCGGGACAGCAGCGGGCCCGGCCCCGGGGGCGGGAGGCAGCGGCCCCACTGCTCCCGCCCCACTGCTCCCGCCCTCCCCGCTACCGGCTTCACCTCCCGGGCCGTCCCCATCAGGAGTCCTGGCGACCAAAGGCAGGGGCAACGGTAGTTTGTCAGAGCGAGGTTCTAACCAGGCGCTGCCACCTCGCGTTTGGGCATGGGCTTCTTTAACAACTGTCCGGAATGGCTTCATCACAGAATAGTTCAGGCTGGAAGGGACCTTAAAGATCATCGAGTTCCAACACCCCTCCCATAGGCACCTCTCACTACATCAGGCTGCTCAGTGCCTTGTCCAGCCTGGTCTTGAACTCCTCCAGAGATTGAGGGGGCATCCACAGCCTCTCTGGGCAACCTCTGCCACTGTTTCACTACCCTCACCCTAAAGAATTTCTTTCTTATATCTAGCCTCTTCCAATTTGCATCCATTATTCCTAGTCCTGCCATCACATATTTCATAAAAAGTCCTGTCCCTGCCTTTCTGTAGCCCCCTTCAGGTATTGATTGAGGTCCTTCTTGAGCCTTCTCTTCTCCAGGCTGAACAACCCCAACTCCTTCAGCCTGTTATGACAAGGAAAGGCAAAGCTGGCTGCTGGGAGGAACATTTACATGAGGTGAATCAGAGAATGCCAGAAGGGGCTCAAAGGGACACTTGGAGAAGGGACAGAGCAGGGTCACAGAAAGCAGGCTGGACAGGAACATGCCCAGGTGGGTTTTGGGTATCTCCAGAACAAGCTCCTGAGGCAGCCTGTTCAGTGTTCTTACACCCTCGGAGCTTCTCCCTCATGTTCAGATGGAATTCCCTGTTGGAGTTTGCCCCCGTTGCCAGGCCTGGTCCCATCTTCTTGACACTCACCCTTCAGATACTGATGAACATAGGTGTGATCCCCTCTCAGTCTTCTCCAGCTAAACAGACACAGTTCTCTCCTTGCACTGTTCATGGGAGCCCACAGCTCTTGCCTAAGAAGACTTCCCTCCTCTGCTACTCTGACACCAGCCCAGGCACTTTGTCATAGTCTTGTGCTACACAAAAACAGTTTGGAAGAAGAGAGTAGTCACACCAGAGAAAACCACACACTATTTCACTGGTACAAAACAACCCCACACTGTTCCTGTCTTTAAAAGGTGGAACCACCCCTCCTGTCACCCATGCCTCCAAGATTCCCAGCCCTTCCTTTGGTCCAATAATGCATTCCTAATGATGGTATTTCTGTTGTTCTACAAAACTAACAGGCCAGAGGTGGGACATTGCCTAATGAAGGTTTTGGAAGGCAGTTACAGGCAACAGCTATGAGGCAGCACTAAGCTTTCCACCAGGGGCAAGCTAAAAATACCAGTGGCATGTGTCACAGACTGATTTATGGCTTCCAGTGGCAGGAGCTGACTCCACTATATTCATACTAGACACTGGTTGGTTTAGTCTGCATTAACACTAAGCTAGTATTTACTAATCATAGAATAGTTTGGGTTGGAAAGGACCTTAAAGATCATGGAGTTCCAACCCCCCTCTGAGCAACCTGTTCCAGTGTTTCACTACCCTCACCCCATATCACAGAATCACAGAATCACAGAATGACCCGGGTTGGAAGGGACCCCAAGGATCATGTAACTCCAACCCCCCTGTCTAGCAGGGCCACCTAACAAACACATCTACTAGATGAGGTTGCCCAGGAATCAACAGACACAATTTAAAAATAATATATAAACACATAATATATTATTTAAAAGCTGCAGTTAGTTTTCAGCCTAGAGCAGCTTTTCAACCACATTTCCACTGTAGGCACTGTATAGGTGTTAAAGCATTTCCATATACAGTAACAGAACCAGTAGATGTCCCAGTTCAAGAAGGGCACAGCCCTCACCTTCGGAGACCAGCAGTTCCATCAGGTCCATACTCAGAAGCTATGTAACAGTTCTTCTCTTCACTGGTGGCAGTTTCACATACAATATGATGCAAAGCCCTCTTCCAGGCAGCTGAGTCTTAGTGGTTCATTTTTTTCTGTTTGAAACCAGTAACTGAACTCTGTTCACAGCAGTAACTGAACTCTGTTCACAGCTTTGTACCCCCTGAAAGGGGAACAAAGTCTGCAGTAGTTGACTTCAGACAAGATAAGGCTGAGGAACCAAGTGATGAGCTCCACTCGGGGGCCACATCTCACTGTTGCCATGCTGGGTCCATGCTGGTCCATGACCACAGGAACTTCAGTGCCATGGAAGATGTCCCCTCAGCTTCCATCTGCTCAGGCTCGTTTCTGTGCTCGCTCGTTCTGTTCAAAATTAAAGTTGAAAAGGTAACTGAAGATGCCCATCTCAGAGTGACACAGAAGGGACTACAGGGAGCAACAGAATCATAGAATAGTTTGGGTTGGAAGGGACCTTAAAAATCATCAAGTTCCAACCTCCCTGCCATAGGCAGCCTGATGTAATGGGAGGTGTCCCTGCCTATGGCAGGGGGGTTGGAACTCGATGATATTTAAGATCCCTTCCAACCCGAACTATTCTGTGATTCTACATCAGGCTGCTCAGTGCCTTGTCCAGCCTGGCCTTAAACACCTCCAGAGAGGGGGCATCCACAGCCTCTCTGGGCAACCTCTTCCAGTGTTTCACTACCCTCACCAGAAAGAATTTCTTTCCTATATGTAGCCTGAATCTACCCCCTTCCAATTCACATCCTTTATTTCTAGTCCTCCCATCACAAATCATATTAAAAAGTCCTACCCCTGCCTTTCTGTAGCCCCCTTCAGGTATTGAGAAGCTACTCTGAGGTCCCCCCTGAGCCTTCTCTTTACCAGGCTGAACAACCCCAACTCCTTCAGCCTGTCTTCATAAGGCAGTTGCTCCAGCCCTTTGATCATCTCTCCTTTTTCAGTATTTCATCATGATGCATCCAAAAATGCCGCCTTCACACCAAAAGGGAAACATCTTACTTAAAGCATCCTGGAGGCTAATACTTCTGCTAGTCACGTGTTGCAATAGACTGTGCAAGTTGTAGTTTCATTTTTAAAATTCTCTTCCCCATTTCAATTACCTTGACTGTCTTCTCAAGCTTACTCAGAGCCTCTTCGTATCGCTGCACCAATGGTTTCAGTGAGTTGCCTTTCACAGGGTTCCTCTTTACATCCTGGATGCCTGCATCCCTCAGCATCCGCAGAAACCGACGCTCCTGCATTACAAAACACAAAAAGATGAGATTTGACTGCCTCTCTGCTAGAAAAACAAGCACATTTTGGAATGTTCTGGTTAGCCTTTAGATAACTGAAGTTTCCAAGTGGAAAGCAGTATGAACTTTATCTTGTTTATCAAATGAACACCCGACGTACCTGAATTCTAAGGACAAAGCTGAAAGCGACGCCTGCTTTTCCTGCACGAGCTGTTCTCCCAACTCTAAAAGTAGAAAAAGTAGCATCAAGTCCCTCTGGTGAAGAGAAAGCTCAGGGGGGACCTCAGAGTAGCTTGTCAATACCTGAAGGGGGCCTAAAGAAAGGGCAGGGGTAGGACAATTTAATAAGATATGTGATGGGAGGACTAGAAATGATGGATGTAAATTGGAAGGGGGGAGATTCAGGCTGGACATAAGAAAGAAATTCTGTGCAGTGAGGGTGGTGAGACACTGGAAGAAGTTGCCCAGAGAGGCTGTGGATGCCCCCTCTCTGGAGGTGTTCAAGGCCAGGCTGGACAAGGCACTGAGCAGCCTGATGTAGTGGGAGGTGTCCCTGCCTATGGAACTCGATGATCTTTAAGATCCCTTCCAATCTGAACTATTCTATGGTTCTAAGTCAGTTTAGCCACATAGTTACTGCCATTATCAGCTCCAAGGGTCCAACTGTGAAACTCTCCAGATTTAAGAAAGTCTGATTCTGAGGTTTTTTGAGGTCAGCTCAGCAGCACCAGCCACGTATCACAAAGAATGAACACTTCCAAGCCTCATTCACAGCTGCTGAGCCCATGGCATTTCTCTGAACACCTATGAACCCCATACCTAGTGCTGCTCAGGACAGTATTTTTAGCTTCTATAAAATGCATTTCCTGTAACAGGGTACCAGTTCTCTGTCTCAGTATGATGCTGCAGGCTTAAATTTTTATTAGAAAAAGATTTTTTATTATCTAAAGATAAAAACCCTTTAAATGGCATTTAACCTTTGCTAAATATTTCAAAGTAAACCAGCTCAAAAAACATCTTCCTTTTGCTCCCCATTGCCTTACCTGTGAATGTATGTCCTGATGAACTGAGGTGCATCATAGTTTATGACATAATTCACTTCTGGAATGTCAATCCCTCGTGCAGTGGCATCTGTGCTGATTAACCTGGGTTTAAATGTGGATTCAGTCATTTCTGGCCTAAATCTCCAGCACAACACACACACACACACAAGTGGAACAAGTGAACACAGGGGGCAAACAGCTTCTCAGCACCACAACAGCACTGTAATCCCCTCCTTGTTGTCACTGCTAGCTGCCACAGACCTCCAAGAATCACTACAGCTTTGTCACCTACTGAGTATATATGAAAAGTTACTATTTCCAGATTCTCCAAGCATGCAACATTAAGCCAGATGGTTCCCATCATACCTCTAAAGTTATCTGAACATTCCATAAAGGCACTGAACACAGACAGTGAGGAGCAAAATTCCACTAGTCAAGGATGAATGTAAACACAGGGGTTTGGATATCCAGAAAAGAAGTACTTAGTTTCCTCTCAGAGACATTCCACAGATGGCAATTCTGTACAGCTACCAAAAATTGCAAAGCAAATCATACACATGGAGAGGAGTTAAACCTGTGTGCCAGCCTGATCAGGGATTTCTTTGGTAGGAAGCACTAAAACTATAGATAATTTTACACCTATTTTCTTTTGATGAGTGCCAGAACCCAAGTACACACACTAAGATTCTCAGAACTCTGTGTTTTGGGCAACTATATGAACAAGCAATTGCATTTACTGCTTGTTATAAAGTAACAGAAATTCAGATTACAGCTCCATTATAAAACAGCAAGTTACAGGCAAGGTAAACAGCTCCAAAGTCACAAGTCCACATTGCACACCCATTCTGCAGGTTGATTCCTGCAACCCATTTAACTGTGATCTTGGTTCTAACCCAGCTTCTCACACTGGAAATACATTTCAAATGCTCACAGTTGTATTTTTCCTTGTTCAAATTCCTTCATGGTTCTCCGCCTCTCATTTGGAGATAATCGAGAAGAAAATTCAGCCACAGTGACTCCACCAAAGGCTTGAAGCAGCAGGAACAATCTGTAGGTGAAAAGCACAGAAAGAGACATTTTATCACCTCTGTAACAATCTGAGAGAAACCTACTCCTGCCATCTCTCTAGTACAGTCACCTGTGAGAAGCTTCTCTGGAGTTGGTAAAGCACAACACACGGGTGAACTTCATTGTCAGCATGAAATGCAAGAGGAGCAAAGGCTTGGAATTCAGGTCACAAGGCACATAACATTGCTGCAGTCAAAAGAGAAGAAGTTCAGAGACAAAAAAATCACTTCTAGCCATAGCCACCTCCCTCTGAAACCCACTAGATCTCTCTGCAACAGCAGCAAAACCACACAGCACCATCCCCTGCAAGAAAAGTCACAGGCTGGGAGGAGAAAAATACAAGGCAGAGACAGGAGATCTGTGCTGTCAATGTTCTTGGTTCTCCACAGTGGGTAAGAGCACACCCTACCTCCTTGTCAACAGGGGTGACCTGTATCTACACACTTGGAAATGCTTGTTTGAAATGCTTGTTAAATATTTGTACAACAGGCTTTGAGATGAACTGTTGATTAACTGCTGCTACATTAATATCACTCCAGATCTCTACTCCCCACTGCCAGTAAACTTAATTCTGCACAGAGGGAGTTTAATTACAAAAAAGCCCCAAACATAAATAGTCTCATCCAAATGAACATTAAGTAATAAGAAAACAAATAGTAAAGGTAGAGCTCTCTGCATCATAAGTAGCTCCAAAGTCACATTTTCCCAGCACCTCTGTAATGCACAGATTCATAAGGAACATGTGATTGTTTATAGAGAGCAAAAACAGAACTAGATGCTCCACAGCTGAGTAAATTATACTTGAAGATTGATTTAAGAGAATTAACCACATACTACTAGCTCTTCGGGGAGTGTGTATTTCTTATCAGCATCCTGTTCAGTCTCTGTTCCATCTCCAAGTGGCTTCTTCTCAGAGTAGACAGATGTGAAGAGGCGAGGCTGGAATAAATCCAGCTGCTGCAGTTTCTCTGGGTCCTGGGTCAGTGTGGCTGAAAAGAGCAGTTTCTGCAAGGGGATCTGAGGATTGCAGGAGCTGAAATAAACAGTACAAACAAACTGATCTCCCAGGATGAGGCAAAGGAGTTTCTCCACAAGTAATTTCAGATGATGTTATGAGGGAATCAATGAACTCTTTTTAAAACTCTCTTCCTGTTCTGGGCCTTCTCTGTAGGTCTTTTTCCACCCTTGTTTTTGGTGGGGTTCACAGAAGAAACTGATCAGTTCACTCAATCAACTGCACAACCTGCAGCCAGTACACATCCTTGCATCCAAGTTATCCATGTTCTCACTCCAGTCACTCCCCTCCTCGGTTGCTGATGTCAGTTTCTGGCTCATCTATACTATGCTGGATGAAAACAGCAGCTGCACAAAGGTAATTCCAAGAGTTTTCCTTTAAATCCATTACTTGGGTTGCCAGAAAGCAATACTATAGTTACCGTGCAAATGAATCTCAGCCTGTCAATATTTGCATATTCTTTTGATGCTCCTTTTGGTCTTCTTAAGGAAAGAACACAAATATCCCTCTCAGGCTTCAGTCTAAACATCTACTATCATAGAATCATAGAACAGTTTGGGTTGGAAGGGACCTTAAAGATCATAGAGTTCCAACCCCCCTGCCATAGGCAGGGACACCTCCCACTACATCAGGCTGCTCAGTGCCTTGTCCAGCCTGGTCTCGAACACCTCTAGAGAGGGGGCATCCACAGTCTCTCTGGGCAACCTCTTCCAGTCCTGTTCAGCTCTTCACTGCCTGCTTTTTCACACTCTGAAAAGAAGCTGCCTTACTTCAGCAGCCAAGCTTTGTGAGTCCCTGTGCAGGGGTAGTGGGAAGCAGGACAGAGGCATCAAAGTGCTGCTGTTTGTGCTACCAATTCCAAGAAAAACACCAAACAACATACCTGGCTGCTGTTAGAGGCCCTGGTCTCATCCTCTGAAAAAGCAGACTGGAGCCAGAGCCATTTTCCACTTGGAATGCAGCTCTGACAATCTGGTTCAGACAGTTCTGGTGCATGTCATCAATCATCCGATCAGCTTCATCTATGATCTGAGTTCACAAGGATGAAACCCGTAACTTGTTAAACACCCATCAGCATCAGGCAGTTTTTATTTCCCTTTTGTAATACTATCATTATAAAAGGCAGAAGGTTTTACCCCAAAACTGAATTCTGCTTTTCAGTTGCTCAGTGGCCAGACTGACACTCAAACTACACACTAACTCACTTGCACATAAACTCTGAGTAAGAAATAAAAATATCCATACTCCCAATAAGATTGTAACTGCACCTCTGCACAGCATCCCACATGGTGGAAGCTACTGTATGTTGATAACTTATTGGATGGGAGGACTAGAAACAATGGATGTAAATTGGAAGGGGGTAGATTTAGACTTGACATAAGAAAGAAATTCTTTACAGTGAGGGTGGTGAAACAGTGGAAGAGGTTGCCCAGAGAGGCTGTGGATGCCCCCTCTCTGGAGGTGTTCAAGACCAGGCTGGACAAGGCACTGAGCAGCCTGATGTAGTGGGAGGTGTCCCTGCCTATGGCAATGGGGCTGGAACTCAATGATCTTTAAGGTCCCTTCCTACCCAAACTATTCTATGATTCTAAGGTAATCACAAAGTAGAAATTAAAGCCTTTTTGGACACTGCACTAAGACCTGTGGACTCACCAGGAAGCGAAGCTGTGTCAAGCTGAATCCTGGGGTCTGGTTGATGTGGTCTGTGAGACGCCCCGGTGTAGCCACAATAATGTCAGCCAGGCTGCAGTAGCCTGTCACCCTGAAACAAGAAGCTCATGAGTTTCTCCTTACACTGCAGAGTACATAACAGAGATGGCTGACAGAAGACTTCTGTTATTTCTAAGTGAACAGTAGGAATTCAAATATGCACTTTACTCTGGAAAGTATAAAAGAGCTAGACGAACTGTCTTTTAAACAAAAAAATGCCATTCTTCATTGCTCTTAAATTAAAAAAAAAATTAGTTATAGCAAAATTCCTTTACAATCATTTAGACCTGTGGGTGTAATGCAAATCTTTGGATGCTACTCAATAAAAATAACACAACTATCACCAAAAAAAGGGAGTAGACACAGGCACTCTGACAAACAGAGCTAATGTCCACCACATAAACCCACTATTAAAAATCACTATTGCATGATGGTGTGATGAAACAGCCTATCATGTGACCTTTGCTTATTGAGATTAAATAATTTACAATCACTACAAACCTTATCAAAAGACCCTTCAACCTACTTTTTCTGGACAAGCATCTCCTGCTCCTTTGCAAAAGGTTTCTGGCCAGTAATCAAAACAACCTTCAGACCTGTCCCGTCAGTGTAAATGTTAAACACTTTACTCACCTGCAAGGAGATAGGCTCAGTTAGTCAAACCAGATCAAACAGCAATTTCCACTATGCTGACAACATGAACTCCCCTGATAGGTCTTCAAATGCTTCACAGAACAGCCAAAGTATGGACTGCACCAGCCTTTGGTCTAGTTCTGCTCAGAGAAGGGGAGGAGCCATGTACCTGCTGTGCCAGTTCCTTGGTGGGCAGAACAACCAGAGCCCGAACTTGACAAACTACTCGATCTAGCAGAACCTGCCAAAACAAAGGATAAATGAGTCCCTGAAAGCAGTGGGGAGAAATTAAAAAAAAAAAGAAAACAACAAAAAAGGTTCTTCTATCTAACCTAGTGAAAAAACAGACTTGACACATCCTCACAGAATTATCCTAGAATCACAGAATCATAGGGTTGGAAGGGACCTTCAATGGTCATCTAGTCCAACCCCCTGCTGTGAGTGGGGACATCCTGCACTAGATGAGGTTGCTCAAAGCCTCAGCAAACCTGGCCTTGCATGTGTCCAGGGATGGGGCCTCCACCACCTCTCTGGGTAACCTGGGCCAGTGTCTCACCATCCTCATGGTGAAGAATTTTTTCCTAATGTCTAACCTAAACCTGGCCTGCTCTAGTTTCAAACCCATGCCTGTCGTCCTGTTGCTCCATGCCCTGACAAACAAACACTCCCCAGTTTCCTGCAGCCTCTTCAGGTCTCTCTGTAGCCCTCTCTTCTACAGGCTGAACAGCCCCAACTCTCTCAGACTGTCCTTGTAGCAGAGGTGCTCCAGTACCTGATCCTCCCTCCTTGCAGCCCTCTCCCCCAAGACTTCCATATCACCCCCGCTCCACCTCTCCAACTCCTGTGCTGTGCCTCCCATCTGAAAAAAGGGATGCTGAGATGATGCAGACTCAAATACAGCTCCCTCAAGCTAAAAAGCAGCTGCTCTGCCACCATGAATTCTTTGGCTTTTTGATCTAAGCTTAGGTTCTACTTGAACAAAAACAACTCCAGCACTTTCCTTATAGATATTTGCTGGCTGGTGAACTCACCTGTACAATGGGTATGACAAAAGCCAGGGTTTTACCACTGCCAGTAGGTGCTGAGACACAGAGATCCCTGGGGCGGTACCCACCCCGCCCCAGCAAATACCCATGGGCTGCACTCTGCAGGATAGCAGGAATCACCTCTGCCTGCACTGAAATAAAACAGAAACAAACATTAACTAGAGTTAACTGGGCTAAAACTACTGCATCCAGAAGAGGAGTAAAGTCTTCAAAGTGCAGAGTTAAAAATGATATGATCACCTTCATACAATCCACTTTGTGATGTATTTTACAGAGGAATAGACTGCAGGAACTACTTGAGCTTAGAAAGACACAAAAGCACTATTAAGGTACCTGGAAAAAAGGACTCTATCCCATTCATTTGCAGCTTTTTCAGCAGCTTTGGATGTATTTCTGGGACATCAGTAATTGGAACCAGATTATCTTTGATCCGTTTTTGCACTAGTTTGGGCTGAGCAAGCCACTGTGGTAAGAAGGGCTGAACCTGAGGTGGGGGAGAGGAGGATAACAAAGCATTTCTGCTGTCAAACAGGCAATGCCACACATGAATTAAGCAGCTAGGATGCACATTCATCATAAAAATTCAGTCAAGGTAGCTACCTTCTGCAATGGCTTTGTGATGTAGTCTCCAAGCACCATCAAACTGGAGGGTAGAGGTTTTGCTTCTTCCTCTGAAGCTGCTAAGGGCAATTCTCCCTTTGTGCTTTCATCACCTTCAGCTCCTCCACTGCTGTCTTTCTTCTTTGTTTCAGTGCCCTCAGTTTCCTCACCTCTTTTCTTTCTTTTAGAGGACTTACTGTTAAAGTTGCTTCTGTTTTTCTGTTGGCTGTCATCCTCATCAGAATCTGGAATTTGAATAGGAGGAATACAAAGCTTCTGGTCAGAATGGGCTATGGAACTGAAACCTCGGGTACATTTTACAACATAAGACTTAAGCAACAACTTGCAAGCTCCTCTGTCTTTCTAAATCCAAAAGCAAAGGCAAAACATTCATGGAGGCAAGTGAAGACTGAGATGACTTGCTCCTCCATCCCTCACACTAAACTGATCTCCAAAGTTTACAGTATTGACCTTTCTCCTAAAGAAAGAAATTACTCTGGGAGCACACTAAGCATAGGAAAACCAAACTTAGCACCAGGTAAATTCGAAAAGTTATTTAAAGGGCGAGTCAAGTCCACTTTTCTGTTGAGAACTGCTGACCACAACGAACTGAAAATTCTACAGCCTTACCCGCTTCGGCCTTTTCATGCAGCACTTTCGATTTTCTTCTATTTTCTTTCTTCTTTTTCGACGGAGTGCTGCCATCTGCTGCCTCCTCAGCCTGTTCTTCCGAGGAGCCGCCGGGCTCTCCCTCCTTCTGTCCCCGCGCACTCACCCGCTCCCCCTTCCTCTTCCTCACTCCCTGCCCGGGAGGCTTTTCCCCTTCCCTTTCCTCACTCCGCGCCTCCTCCCGCTGCTTCTTCAGCTGCCGCTCCTTGGCCTGTTGCCGCAGTCGCTCCAGCAGTACCCGGGACCGCTCCTCCTCCGCCTCGGGCTTCTCCTGCTCCTCCCCGACGTACCTGCAACCACACAGAAAAACCCTCCTCAGGCACCTCCGCAAGAGGCCGGGCGGCGGAAAGAGACCGAGCCGCAGCTCCCGGTACCGCCGATACCTGTGGATGCTGAAGAGCGCCATGGCCACGCCGCGCCGGCGCACGCAGATGACGTCAGGTGAGCGCGCAGGGCGGAAGGCTCGAGAAGGCACGGGGGTGGCAGCGAGCGCGCGCGCCTCCTGAGGGAAAGGCGGCTGAGGGAGAAAGGGGGGCAGGGAAACGCTGTAGGGAAAAGCACCTCAGTCTCTGCCCACCCGACATCGCTGTGGGACAGGCTGGTTCGCAGCTCAGAAGCCAGCCGTGTCCTGGGCTGCAGTAGTGAAGCTGCGGCCCAGAGGTGATTCTCTGCCCCTTTCCTCTGCTCTCCTCAGGCCCCACCTGCAGTTACTGTGTCCGGGTTTGGAGCCCGCAGAGCTGTTGGGAGAGGGTCCAGAGGAGGCCATGAGTATGTGACAAAGGCTGGAGCACCTCTCCCATAGAATAGTTTGGGTTGGAAGGGACCTTAAAGATCATCAAGGTCCAGCCACCCCGCCACGGGCAGGGACACCTCCCTGCAGGCTGCTCAGTGCCTGGCCTTAAACATCTCCACAGAGGGGACATCCACAACCTCTCTGGGCAACCTGTTCCAGTGTTTCACTACCCCCCCTGTGAAGAATTTCTTATGCCTAGCCTCAATCTCCCCCTGGACTAGATGGCTTTTGAAGGGCCCTTCAAACTCCATGATTCTCCAAGAAGTGGCTCAGTTAATGCTCCACCTAGCAGGAGCACAGCCCCAAGACATAGAAGCTGAGGGAAGCATTGGTGTGGCAAGACAGCATACAGCACCCAGGGCTACCCACACCTGCCTGGAGGGCTCTGAGGAAAAGCCCTCCTTCCTTGCTAACTTGCCCCACAGAAGCAGCATGTGTGAGAAAAGCCCTCCTGAGGCAGCAGCAAAGGGCTGGCCCAACAACTGCTTCTGCTGCAGCAATGGAGGACACAGCCAAAACTCCAGAGCAACAAGAAGCCCTGAAGACACTGACAGCAAGGTAAACCAGCCAGTCAGCCTGGCTATACTGTTAAATACCACTCCTGAGAAATGGAAACAAACCCATAGCATTTGCTTTAGTAATGAGGGAGTCAAAGTCTACACCACACAGCTTACTTCTAAATCTTTATTTGTTTTCTACACAAAGAAAACAGAGGAATGTTGAAGCAGCAATATTTAACACACTAGCAGGGAGCCATCAATCTGTGAGAGTGCACAAATTGCAACATGGGGCCATCTGTGTGCTGGTCTCTGCAAAGGGGCAGGAGAGGGTAGGTCCAGGAGCAGCTTCTTCAGACAGATGAGAACTCTCTACGCAAAGGTGGAACCATTCCAGCCCACATTGGCAGCATTCATGTCAAAGTAGTTGATGTAGATCCTGCAGAAGAGGCAGAGGAACACAGAAAACAAAAACCTTAACCCATTTTTATTTAATCAAGATAGGACAATAAGACAGCATTTCCCATTCCCCAGCAGAAACATCAAGCTCTGTTCTTACTGAAATCTAGCACTTCTTGGGCAGAGCCTGCAACAACCAACATTCCTTAGAGTACTCAAAACTGTACTTTTTTTTTTTCCTCCTTTTTTTTTTTTTTAAATATTATAAATTCTTCTTCAGCCAGGGGCTGGCTCAGACAGTAGACAGCTTTTGGTCAACAGCCTGTAAAAAGAATTTCCGGAGATCAAACCCCTTTGTTTTCAAGCCCTGCTGTCCTTCACATGTGTCAGACAGACACTCAGACTTATGAAAGCCAAGCAAGCCCTCAGGGCCAACTCTGCTCTTTTCTCTTCCAACCCCAGTGGCAGCAGGTTGTTCCCATCCTTCACTGCTGCACCAGACACTGTCTCAGGGCTCCAGAGCCTGCAAGGGAGTTGTTCACAACTCGCTGGTGTCAGCTTATCAGCTCCAGTCCTTGCTACTCCTCCTCTGCTGCTTTCAGCCTCCCATCACCAGAGGATAAGGGACATGCCTCAGAGGCAAGACACTGTTCAACTCAGGGATTTTTCCTTACTCTGAGAATGGGAAACCATTTAACAGAAGATGCAGGTGAACTCCTAACTGGACTCAGAAACTCTGCATGTGATCATTCCACTTCTTCTCAAGTGCATGGCCTTATTCCTGCCTTCTTTGTGTTTTCAAATGAACTTTTCAGAGCTGTTTCAAGGAGCCGAATAAACAAGCCCAGTAACATTATGTCCCAGCCTTACCTGTCTGCAGATACATGCAAGTGCTTGGACATCAGATCGCACAGAAGCTTGGTGTAAGTCTTGTTCTGCTGCCCTCCTATCTTGCCGATGCTGTAGAGGCTGCAGAGCGCGCAGGGATCAGTGGAGCCCCCAAAGGACATCATCTGGTCAGGTATGATGTGCACAGCTATGTACTGCAGACAGAGAGGAAACAGTCAAAGGGTATCTCACTTTTCCCTCTCCTCAGCAAGCTTTTTTTCAACCAGCCCAGTTGAGTGTTATGGCCCAAGAGCCAGCACAGCCCTCTGCTCCCTTAGGAGACCGCAGCCCGCAGTGGCGGTGTGTCGGGTTGTGCCGTGGGATCCCCAGGCTGGCTCTCGGCTTCAGCAGTGGGGGATGTGTCCGTGGAAAGCCTCAAGCGAGGCGGGTGCCGTGGCTTGGGGCAGAGAGCACACGGCGGGAGATAAAGGCCGGGATGCCGAGTTTGTGCGACACAGCTCACATCCCCAAATCACTGCCTGAGCCACCGGGCCTGTCTCAGGGCCCGCCTGATATTCAGCCTTATCAGGCGTTGACTCCTCCTCAGGCCACAGCGGGCCGGCCCACGAGGGAACGTATCCGATCCCCGGGTAACCGTGAGCATCCCAGAGGGTAGCCCCTACATCCACCTGAAATCCCGACCCGCGGGCACAAGCGGTGCCGGCACCCCCATTCCCGCGGGCCAGGCCGCCGCTCCGCCTGCTCAGGCCGATAGCCCAGTCGGCCCGCCGCAGCCTCACCGGCAAGCCCGCCGCAGGCCCGTTTCCCCGGGGCCCGGACTTACGGTGTGACCACAGTCTTCTCCCTACGTGGCCGCGGCCCCTCCACCCTGGGCGGCAGAGAACGGGCTCGGCCTCCCCACGTGCTTGCCCCATCCCGGGGCTGCCCCCTCCGCCACCGGCCGCGCCGCCCGCCCTCACCTGCGCGGGCTTGCCGGTGGCCTTGGCCAGCTGCTGGGTGAGGTCGCCCAGCAGGCTGTCGGGCACGGCGTCCTTGCAGACGTTGGTGTAGATGGTGAACATAGGCATGGTGGCGGCGGCGGGGGGCGGCGCGGCCGGCGACAAGGAACGAAGCGAAGGCGACGGGAGCGGGGGCGGCAGCAGAATGGAGCGGGGCGGCAGCAGCGGCGCTTTTAGTGCAGAGCCGGCCTTAAAGGGGCCGCGCCCGGCGGGGCGGGGGAAAGGAGGGGCCTCCCCCCCGTCCCCTGCCCTTTCTGCCGCTCACGGCTTCCTCCGGCCGCGGGGTCCTGCCCGGGACTGTCCCCGTTGCCGCCGCTACCCTTTTGCTTTGTTATCACCATGGAAGAGTTTCTTTGAGGGTAATTTTGTATCCTCCCCCCGCGAAGCAGAGTCGTGGAAAACCTGCTCTCGGCTCGTGTAGCGCTGCCGCTGGAGTTTGCAGGATTAGCGCCAAAAAGGATTGTGAGCCCTTAGCTTGACGGTGGTAAAAAGGGCCGCTAGCCATGATTCCAAAGGGAATTTTTTGTCATTTGCAAAGCAAAGGCACCTTTGCACATTTTTCGTTTTAATTTTCTGTAAACCTTTAACACCATGCAAGCTGACATGTCAGACTTGTTGGCATGTTAATTATTCTCTGATATTTTTTTCTTACTTAGATTGAGCAGTGTATTATTCCTCAGCATTCTCATTTTGACATCGTATTGTTTTTTAAGGGATAAATGCATAAGTGTTTTTGTTTTATTTTTGCTTGGAAATGAAATGGTGCGTGTCTATTCGGAGGTGAGGGGCGGCTCGGGAGATGAGCCTTCTGCCGGGCTGTGTGATGTGATGCACGTAGGCTGCTGAGGGCACGGCTCACTGCCGAGACTGCGGCACAGTTTGAAATGACTCACAGGAAGGGCAAGGAGAATCAGGCCCAGAGCCCTCTCCGTTATACACACAGAAACCGAGCACGTGGTGATTTTTAATAAAGTCTCAACACTCAGTACTGCTGCTAGAAAGTTTGGCCATTCATACATGTTACACTTGTGAACACACGTGGCCTGGAACAAAGAATAAGAGATGCTGCTGGATGAGAATGCTTTGGAGTGGTGTTGGCTGTAACACTCACAACTGGCAGGACTGTGCTTTAGTGCTTAGTAATGCTATTAATGTCACTAGGACCATGTACAGTGACACTGGGACCACGGACACCTGGGACACCAATGGCACTGGGATCATGCATAATGGGTCTGGGACCATGGACACCCTGTATGACAGCTCTAGTCTAGTGGGAGGTGTCCCTGCTCATGGCAGGAGGGTTGGAACTAGATGATCTTTAAGGTCCCTTCCAACACAAACCGTTCTATGATCTACGAACATCATCAGCTCCCTGCCATTGCACAGATCCAGTGATTCCTCCCACCTACCTCCTCCCAGAGCTGTTGCACTGAGGAGAGGTGGGAACTGGAGCACCACTGCTGTGCTTGTTCTGTGGCACAAAGGTTGGCAGAGCCTGGGCAAGCTGCTACACAAAGGAGAGACATCCACCATTTCATTCTCCTTTGCCCTCTTTACTAAGGAAGGAGCAGTGCACATGTTTTCATACCTTCTAAAGTTTCATTTTTAGAAGTAAACCTCAAGAGGTTGCTCTGCATAGAATCATAGAATCGTTTGGGTTGGAAGGGACCTTAAAGATCATTGAGTTCCAACCCCCTTGCCATAGGCAGGGACACCTCCCACTACATCAGGCTGCTCAGTGCCTTGTCCAGCCTGGCCTTAAACACCTCCAGAGAGGGGGCATCCACAGCCTCTCTGGGCAACTTCTTCCAGTGTTTCACTACCCTCACCCTAAAGAATTTCTTTCTTACATCTAGCCTGAATCTACCCTCTTCCAATTTACATCCATTATTTCCAGTCCTCCCATCACATACTTTATAAGAAGTCCTACCCCTGCCTTTCTGTAGCCCCCTTCAGGTATTGAGAAGCTACTCTGAGGTCCCCCCTGAGTCTTCTCTTCCCCAAGCTGACCAACCCCAACTCCTCCAGGTTGTCTTCACAAGGCAGTTGCTCCAGCCCTTTGGTCATACATACCTTCATAATACATTTTCTGGAGAAAAGCATCTGTTTTAAAACACAACTGCCTGTAATTAAAATGAGAACAATGCAGAAATATACATAAGAACATAAAAAACAAAAGGTAAAAATGTTTCACAGAAATATACCAGGAACATTCTAATGATGTGCCAGAAGTGATGAAAACTTTTTTGTTCCCTATTGAAGAGTAGAAGGAGGTGGTCTTAATTGTACTTGTGCCATGAAACAAACATCTCAGGGTTTGGATTCTCTGAGGATAACTCAACGCATAGAAAGGCTTTGGAAGGTACATGGGGCAGGCTGAAACCTTTTGGGGTGACTGACAGCAAATAGCAGAGCTGGAGCATTCACATATTGCAGTTGTATGTGCTCAGTTGTATTACAGTCAAACCTGAGCACAGTGTAACTGCACCAGGAGAGCATCAGAGAATGATGCTGCTGTAGCTCCAAGAGCAGGAAGAGTAGTATTCTTTGAGCAGGCAACTCTATGAAAAAGGGCTATTATATCTTATATATGTATACACAATAATGTCTGTGCTGCTTTGATTCACCAAAGCATGTCTTATTTCTTATCTCAACAAAGCATCTTTCCTGGTTGAAGTAGAGGCTTGTATTTGAAGACCATGGGTGCACGGCAAAGCTTTGCTGGGGACAAAATGGAATGCCCATGATAGAGCTCAAAACAGAGGTGAGATGACTCTGTTCTCCCAGAAAAAGAAAAAGGCCACAATACTCCTCGTTTCAGAGATTCAGGAAATATATCTGTGTTCAGTTTTTCTCTTTTGCTTTGGAAGCAAATGCTTGCACAATAAATATTTATATGTAAATCTTCCTTTTGTAAGTAATTAATTACTTTGGCCTTTGGGAATTGCTCACTGTGCCTCTGCCTCATTTTGAGCTGTGCTCTAATCTTCACTGTCACTACAAATCGTTCAATGGATGAAAAGGGCAGGGCAGAACAGCAAACAGTGGGTTTTTCCACTAGCTCCCTCTGCCTATCCTGAGCCCTGGCAGATTCTTGCAGCGTGAGTTTTTCTGCTAAGCAGCTAGAGGTCCGTGTAGTGTTAAGATCTAAAGATGATCTGGACTCCCTTTTAAATTAGAGGCATCTTTTTCTCTTTTTCCTCTCCTTTTGAAGGGAGGATAGCCACGTCTATTGATTTAAACAGAAGTGTATTTTGAAATCAGGTCAACTTAGTTGTATTTAGATTTGTCCAGACTGTCCAGCATGAACAGGATAAAGGCATACCAAAATGATATCTTCATATAAAAATAGAAATTGTTACAAAAGAAAAGAAAAACTTCCGTTGAGAATATATTGAGAGATTTTTTCATCTCAACCACAGGCATTTCAGAATAACAATGCAGTGTCAATCAGATGGCTTCTGCTGAATTTTTACTTTTATTTAGGCAGCAGAAAAAGATATTAAGCAGCAGTGAGTGGCAGTGACTGTGGTACCACCTCCCTTCATGTTTGTGCTGGATACCAGTAACGTCTGGAGCAGCAGTGCTCAAAAGCCAGTTCAGGAGTGAGCCATTACCTGAGGGCACCTCAAGCAAAGGAGCTGCAGTTCCAGCCTGAGTTGCCAGCTGTGATCTCAGAGGAGCTGACATAGATTCTGAAAGGGAAGAGGACACCGTTAGCTGCTGAGTGCAGATTGCTACAGGCTGGCCTGGGTGTTTCTGCATCAGAACACACACACCATAGCCTGACTTCCAGGCCTTCACTCTTCTCAGGCATATTGCTTTTTCCTTTTCTCACAGGCATGTTTGAAAGTTGAGTGTGTCTGTATGTCCTCCTTCCCTGTAAGGTCTTACGTGTTTGCTTTCTGGAGTTAACTGATATTTTTCTAGTCCTAGTTTTAAGTTGATCCCAGGATACTGTGTGTTATTTTCAGTCATTTGATGATGAAAGGTCTGGAGCAACTGCCTTCTGAAGACAGGCTGAAGGATTTGGGGTTGTTCAGCCTGGTGATGAGAAGGCTCAGGGGGGACCTCAGAGTAGCTTCTCAATACCTGAAGGGGGCTACAGAAAGACAGGGGTAGGACTTTTTAATAAGATATGTGATGGGAGGACTAGACATAATGGATGTAAATTGGAAGGGGGTAGATTCAGGCTAGACATAATTCTTTAAGGTGAAGGCAGTGAAACAGTGGAAGAGGTTGCCCAGAGAGGTTGTGGATGCCCCCTCTCTGGAGGTGTTCAAGACCAGGCTGGACAAGGCACTGAGCAGCCTGATGTAGTGGGAGGTGTCCCTGCCTATGGCAAGGGGGTTGGAACTCAATGATCTTTAAGGTCCCTTCCATGATTCTGTGATTTCTGGAACAGATTGTTGTGCCTTCACAAAAAGGACTAGCAATGCTTTTATATAAGTGGGAACTTTTGTTATTGATCTCCACTTGTACCCCCCAGGGTGTATAGAAGTGTTGGTACATGTTGCTAAATTATCAATTTAATAAATTAAATTGCATCTGTACCTGGCTTTTGCACATACAGACAGTGCTGGACTCAGTGCTGGAGCCTCCATAATTTTAAATAGAAGAAATTTTACTGCTTCTGGGCATTGGCTTTGCAGCTCATGCAATTGCTTCTTTTCTCTTTTTAATTGAAGAGTTGCTCTACTGACTTGGCATTTAGCCTCCTCAAGTAGAATGTTAATAGGGGAACACCAGAGGACAAGCCTGGGATTAATAGCATTAACAGTCTGTGGAAAGTCATGTCAGACAAGTTGCAGCTCAAGCTCACCCATCAGATGATATTTTCACCTGTTTGTTCAGCAGGTCACAAAACAATTTGGAGTAGACCTTGTTCTCTTCATCCTATTTTGCTGATGCTGAAGATTACAGGGGCCTGTGTAGCCACCAAATGGCATCAGCTGGTCAAGAGATACCTGTATTGTTAGGTACTGTTAGAAGAAAAAAATAGTATTACTTTCCTTTGCCATGTTAGGAAGAGTTTTTAAAATCCAAGAAGGTATTTGGTGTTTGAAGTTGGCATCTATTTTCAGTAAGAGCAGATGAAATGAGAGTTGATCAAAATGGGAGATCTTCTGTGGGTGTCTCACTTTATAAATATGTGAGGATTTTAGTAGAATCGCCTGATTGAACTTGGTAAAATTAACACATGGTGAGGGCGGGTTGCCCAGAGAGGTTGTGGATGCCCCCTCCCTGGATGTATTTAAGACCAGGCTGGATGAGGCATTGAGCAACTTGGTCTAGTGGGAGGTGTCCCTGCCTATGGCAAGGGGGTTGGAATTAGATGATCTTGAAGGTCCCTTCCAACCCAAACCATTCTATGATTCTATGATTTTTGTACCTAGAACTGCGGTGAAAAGAGATGGATGCCTGCCAGTTACACTTGTGAAATTCTGCATGTACTACGTTGCACTTGCAGACTACCTAAAAATTTTCCTACAAATCACAAAGATGAAAAGGTGTGAAATCCCATGATATATGATTTGGGAACTGGCACTGCTATCACAATTCTTTTATCCATTGCAGAATGGCTGTATTCTTAACTACAAATACTAGCAGCACATTAAAGAAAAAAAAAAAAAAAAGGATGAGCTGTGCTAGGCACTCAGGAATGCTTTTCACTGCTTACCAAAGCATGAATAGTTTAATTCTTGTTCTTATCTTACTCTGTGGCAAAGATCCTTCCCTGTCTTCTGTCTTGCAACCTTCAACCCTGGTGTGGCCAATTGTGTTGGGAATGATGGGTTCTGGATGCTCAGCCCAGATACAGTTTTGGAGGGATGACCCTGTAGCATCATCTTTGTGGACTTTGAATTTAGGGTTGAAAGCTGCGCTGCTGCAGGAGCTCAGTGATCTGCAGTACCTCCTGAACCTCCTCTGAGCCACCAGGCTCTCTCTGGCTGTGGGAAGGCTGAGTGTCAGCAGGGGTGTGTGATTGTATTGCTGCTGCTCTACGTTCCACAGAGATTTTGCACCTCACTGGCTCCTGCTGCAGTCTTCCCTGCTGAGGTAAATGTGAACTGACACTACAGAGGTCTAAGTCAACGTTCCCTTCATTAAACAAAATATTGCCTAATCCTACTTTTATCCTGGATATCGGGAAAAATAGAAGAAAGTATCTATGTTAATATTAATGACCAGCCTACAATTTTCCCTGCTGCTAATACACAGTGTCAGATCCACACACTGGGGAATCCATGGATCAGTTCCTTTGGCATCCATCTGGATTCTGTTCTGTTCTTACCCACGTTTATTAGCAGCGCATCATTGGAACTCAGCAGCAATTAACCCTCTTGGTAAAACAAGACAGGCTGAGTACCAGGAGTTGTCTGGGTAATTAGCCTTGGCTGTCATTTACAGCTTTGGGTGCTTGGTGCACCAGACCACAACAGTACAAGATAAGCCCAAGAGATCCTGCTGAAGAACCACTTGCTTGGCTCTGTTCTCCCCTGCCTGAACACCCTGTACTCTCAACTGGATGTCAAATCTAGGTACATGTATGCCTTAAACATCTACCCTGGAACCAGATTATTGTGATTTAAAATAAATAAATAATATCAAGATGAAGTGCTAATCTGCGTTACTTTCTTCTTGGAAGTCTGAAAGAATTTTTCCAGAAGAAACAAACCTATTTGATTAAAAATGAAAATCAGTATTTTTTTCCAATGGTACCATTTCCTGTGAGAGGAAAGCTTTGCATTCCAGCCCATCCTGATCCTTTCCTTGTTTCTGTGTTATAACTAAGACACTCTCTCTTTGCTGTTGTCTCCTTTGTCACGAAGAACTTGCATGTCCTCTTTAAAAGATCTCTTTGTGTTCCCTGTACACTTCTAAGTCCCGTTACGTATCCCTTCCACACTGCTGCACAAACCTGTTCCAGCTGCATCCCAGCCCTGGCCTCTAGCTTTATATTCAGGATCTGTTATGCAAGAGCCACCAGCTGACAGAACAATATCCTGCCCCCCAACAGCAAGTACTTGTTTGCTGGATTGATAAAGAATGTTTTTTGAAGAGGAGTAGAACAAATCAGTTTTATGTAAGAATTTCATTATAATACTGCATGTGTTTGGGAAAAAACCCAAAACTCTTTCTCCCATTCACAGTTAATCCCAATTTCTGTGGAGGCAAAGCTTATACAAGCCTAAAGTGTGCATCTGACTGTTCCCTGAGGTATTAACTCTGGTCAAATTTGGCAAAACTTAAAGTGTTAATGTTTAAATGAGAAGGGTGATTGCATAGATCTTTTCTACCATCCCTAGAGAAGAGAGACCCCTTTATTAGCCAGACAAGGAACACTTGTATCAAACAACCTGCCCAGAAAAGGCACAGCAGAACCAGGCTTCTCCTGGTTGACTGACTTTTAAACTTTGAAATTAATTTGATGAGAACATCCAGACATATCCAGTAATCTTTGAAAGCCTACAGCCATACAAGTGGCAGAATGTCACAGAAGTCTTTTGGCAGATGTCCAAACAAGCTGAATGATGTATTCTTTAGTTCAGCTGTAACCACTAGGCTACAGGCAATTTGGTGGTAGGTAACAAACAGGCCCCGGCAAGGAAGTTGGAAGGTAAGGCTGTTTTCAGTTAGCAAGACTGTGATGTGTTCACAGGGACCCCTGTGATACAGTATATAGATAAACTGGATTCTACTCAAAGATGTACACACATACAGCATCTTGATCTACATGGAAACCTACATGAAATGCCACCATACACAAAGCTAGTTTAAATACTCCATCATCAGTATTTTGAGAACTCAACAGTGCTGAGTTAAGGCAAACAAGTTTGTGACTTTTGTGCAGAGAAAACCCTAAGCATTGGTGAGTCAGTAGGTGTGTTGGTTTATGGAGGCGAGCCCTGAGAAATAGCTCATTGTATGGGCACAGCTGACTCAACAAAGGAAATGTTGGAGCATGTGGACTTACTTGTGCTGGTTTACCCATTGCTTTTTATAAGTGCTGGGTAAGCTCTCCCATGGAAAAACTCTGGAACTTTATCCTTGCTTATATTTATGTGAATTATGAACGTTGGGCATCTTTGGGTCACAAGAGTGTTTTCTTTTATCTTACTTTATTCACAGCTTTGCTTCTAACTCACCCACTGTGCTAGTACAGGCCTCAGAGCCTTTAAATATTCAATGGAACCTTTCTGAAGTGCACCTGAGGGATGGGAGTGCCTCAATACAAGTGAGGCTGCCTATGCCATTTGCAGGCTCCTGGCCACAAATCACAGAATCACAGAATGGCTTGGGTTCAAAGGGACCTTCAAGATAATCTAGTTCCAACCCCGCTGCCATGGGCAGGGACACCTCCCACTATACCAGGTTGCTCAATGCCTCATCCAGCCTGGCCTTAAACACCTCCAGGGATTGAGGGGGCATCCACAACCTCTCTGGGCAACCTCTTCCAGTGTCTCACCACCCTCACTGCCAAGAACTTCTTTCTTCTCTCCAGCCTAAATCTCCCCTCTTCCAATTTGCATCCATCATTCCTAGTCCTGCCATCTGAACCCTATTCAAAAGTCCTACCCCAGCCTTTCTGTAGCATCTTTCAGGTAATGCAGACAATCAAGGTGTATCTTTCCTGGGGGCAAAGCTGGCCTTGTGAACTCTGGAAGTCATAGTGACCAAAATGACACTTCATATTTGGATACAATTGATTGTGAAAATCAGTGACAAAGTAAGTATTTCAGGGACTGTTTGAAAGTGGGAGTAATACAACATGCCCCTTTACCTAAGCCTTACAATTGTTTAAAAAATTGAGATGTATGCCTTGGTCTTGAGGTCTGGGATTCTTTCTGGGGAACAAACCATAAGAGAAAAACACCATTAGCACATGTTGTGGATACCTTCCCTGAATTGTCACTGTCATGACACAATGCCTTAAAATCAGGGTCTTGATTTTCCCATTGTGATGAAGAGCTCTGAAGAGAAAGACTTGGGGGTGTCAGTTGACGACAAACTCAACATGAGCCAGCAGTGTGCACACACAGCCAAGAAGGCCAACCAAATCCTGGGTTGCATCAAGAGGAGTGTGACCAGCAGGTCAAGAGAGGGGATTTTGCCCCTCTGCTTGGCNGGTTCTATGTACTCAAAAGCTTGTTTTCAACTTGCTACTTTGTTGTGTAAACAATTCAGTAACAGTCAACAGGATCTTCTGAGAGACAGGAAATCCACAGAGTTTCTAGAATGAGGGCTTTTATCCAGAGTGGAGTATTTGACAGGGATGTAGTCAGTACTCTTTGCTACCTAGTAGAGTCTTATGTGAAATAAGTGGCTTAGAGGGGTCGTAGGGTGTTTGTGAGTATTTATTTTGAGGTTTGTGTGGGGAAAGCAGATTGAAAATGCTGCTGGGGATAAAATAAATGGTTAATATTTCCACATTAAAGGTGATGAGTCTCATTATGCCCAGTAGTTTCTGTGAGTTGTAGACTTTTCTACTCCATTCCTACCTGTGGAGAAGAGGGAGATCTTTCTATAGCTTGTGCTACATGACTGCACTGCAAATAAGTAATTGAAACAAATACTTATAACTGGTGAAAAACTCCATATGAACATCTTAACTTGGTTGTGTGGTGTATCTTGATTTTAAGCCAGTTCATTCGCAGTAACACCCTTGCAGTAAAAAGCCAGCAAATAAAAATTCAGGAGATGAGTTGCTGTGTGCCAGTGTTCACCCACAGCCTATGATAGTGGATTTAGTCTCCTGTATCCAAAGTATTCTCCCAAATAATGAAAATCTTGAAGAAAGTCCATAAATAAAATCTGTTTGTGCGGTCTTTTTAGGGCATGTTTGCTATGTCAAAGTGTTAAAAGTAAGTTTTTACACAGAAAGGGTTATCAATTATTGAAACAGGCTGCCCAGGGAAGTGGTTGAGTCACCATCCCTGGAATTGTTTAAAAGTCAGGCAGAGAGATATATTTTAGGGATGTTTAGTTAGAGTGAGACTGATGATCTAAAAGTTCCCTTCCAACCAAGATGATTCTGCAATTCTAGTTGACAGCTGCATTCATAAGGAAAGGAACTGCTGTTTGCAATGTTGATGAATCTTTTCTTCAGTGACTAGTTGAAAGCAGCTGCTATGATCCAAACCATTCAGTTATAAATCATACTATACTTGTTAGTGGTCACTTGGAAAAACTTCGACTGTATTTCTAATGAAATTCACAACCCATTTTTTCTACTGGATAAAAAAATGTCTCGTTATTCACAGCTTGCTTACATAACAAGAAAATAATTTCCAAAGCAAACTCTTTCTTCTCTGAAAACATCTGATGTAATTCCCAGGAGCTTATGTACCAGGTTGGAAATCACATCATTAGATACCACAGATTTTCTTGGGAATGTGCTTTATTTACTAGAAGCCATTTTGCTTCTTTTGCATACAACGGTATCTCTCTTTGGCAAGTCCTCCTCCTTGCCAAAAGTAACTAATGTGTTCTCCACTGAAGTTTTCATTGCATCTCCAAAAGAATTGTTGAGCAGTACAATTTCACTTTCAATTTTTCTTATTTTGCTGTTTTCATGGCTGGAACCTCTTTTCCTAATTTATGGTGCTAAGTTCTGGGTCTTTGTCTGCTTGGATCATCCTAAATCTCCTCTGCCTTCTCCTCTGTTAGACTGCTAGGAAATACTTTTGTGTTCTGTGTTTCCAATCCTTCCTTCCTTCCTTCCCTCACTTTGCCTTCTTAGACTGTTTTACTTGATCCTCCATATTTCTGATACTCTTCTCTGAGCTATTTATCAGCAGTTTCCTGATTATAAGGTGCTCAGAGCTAGTGAGGTCTCATCTAGGAAAGCTCAGTAGCAAACTGTTGAGTATTTATGGCATTGGGCATGACTTCTTGGAACAAGGGAGACTAACTGAGGTCCAGGGACTGTTTTCTAGCAGGATTCAATCTGTATGGACTATTAACAAGGTGTTTTAAAATTTCATAATGTAGATTAACAATTATTTTTTTAATAGAAAAAAACCCTATTTATATCTACTAGATTTTATAACTGAGTGGTAAAATTTCCTGTCAAAATATTAGATATCACCAAGAAATACAAATCTGGCATAATGATTTTCATATCTGTTGTACAAAAAAAAAAGTGAAGAAGAAAGAAATAAGACACAAGAGCTCACAGTCTGTTTTTAATGTTTCCTTTTTAGTTCCATTGCGACATTGTTTCCTGTCTTCTCTAAGGGATGCAAATTTCTCCTCTGAACATTCATAGTTTGGTGCAGAACACTTGCTCCTTAGGAAACTTATTTTCATTGTCTGAGATTTCTTTTTTCCCAAAGTTCAGCTTGTTGAACTCTGCTTTTATTTCCATGATTGACTTTCCCTTGGTCTCGGGGAGATACAGGTAGATGAAAACTGCTGATAAAGCAAGGATTGCCAGAAAGATGAGGAAGCAGAAAGGTCCAAGGTTTTCCTGCAAGCAGAAATGGGAGACACTGTAAGGAGATCACGGATCTCATTTCTGCTTCCCTGCCCTTGGATGAAATTTTGTGTCTTAGTAATTTAAATTCAAAAATGTGCTCAGTACACAAACCAGAATGGATATCATCCATGAGTTTCTGAATCCAATTGCAGCTCCTCTGACAAGCCTGGGGGATTCCTGAGCAGGTTTGGTGTTTAGACAGAGCTCTAAGCTTTATGTGTCAGGAGTAGAACTGAATCAGCTTGGAGGGAGGGATCAAGTTAGTTACTTACAACAATCAATGGAAAAATCATCCCAAGTACAAACAGTCCCATCCAGTTGATGCACCCAACAATTAGAAAGGCTGATGGTCTGAATGTCTGGATGAAGATTTCAACCACGATAGATATAGTGGCTCCAGCTGAAAAGGAAAAGCAAAACACAAACCAGGTATTGCTTGTTTTGTTGCTCCTGACAAAGATCCTCACAATGACAGTGGCAGCAAATGGCAGACAGGCAGAACAGGTGGCCTCTGGCTGGGGGCCTGTGCTATGAAGGTGAAAAACTGAAAGATCTTGATTCCAGAGAGGGACTACAACTGTTAATTTCTGATTTCAGCTTTTAGTTTAGGTTTCTCTTGTACATACTGTAAGCCTTGTTTGGTGACAGTGGATCTGTGCAGTTCCACATTACACTGGGAGTCATTATTAGCACAGTAATCCAAGAAACCAGCTCCTCTTTTGGCTCCTGAGTTAGTTCCACCTGCAGCATGCTGTTAGGCATAAGGCTTAACCTCCTAAATCAACAAAGATGATTAATTTACCTGTCAATACTTAGAATCCCATTTTTAGCCCAGTATTTTAAAAATTGATCTGAAATTTGTCTTGATTCCTCTGAAGATAGAAATTTGAAATTATTCACATCCTATGATCAGCAGTAAAATTCAAAGTATCTGCACTCTTTTCCTGTCCCTCATGTGTACATTTCTGCTCTTTCCCTCCTTGATTTCCAGAACTTTTTATAAGTCTGTTCTGCCTCTGTACCAACCAGTACAATAGTAAATTTCCTCCCAGTGTCGCCACTGAGATACTCACATGGTCCACTTCCATAGAAGATAACAAACAGGAAGATCAAGATGACACTGAAGAAATGCATCCAGAAAAAACGATGCTGGAAGTGAGAAATCAGTGATACCAAATGGTTAGATACATTTCAGAAGACCAGAGCTCTGTTTTTTTCTGCCACTGTCTCAAGTTCTTGTACATGTTGTGTGAGGCAAGACCAGAGAGGGGGGCTGGAGCTGCAAAAGTAGCCTGAAGGCTGCTGCCTCTTTACCTGCAGTGAGAGGGTCATGGTAAGGATTGCTAGCACAGAAGCCATCAGTGTGTATCCTCCCCAAAGCAGCACCTTCCTCCCAAATCGGTCTATAAGGGTACTCTGAAAAGCAAAAAACATGGATCATAAATCCCAGTTATCAAATGAAATAATTCCTCCCTTCACCACATATTCTTCACCAAAGACTAATCTGAGTAATAATCAGAAATCAACATCACTCCAAAATTTCTTAGTTTCTAATGAAATTTACTAACTCCTTCAAAGCTAATAAATGATTAATTAAGCTGTGTTAATTAGTCAACCCTGTTAGACACTTTTCCTTCTTGCATATATCAAATTATGCACACATCAGAAACACACATCTAATCCAGAACATCATGAAGTTCTTTCATTGAGTGAAAATTAGTCTAAAGGCATGCAGTCATGAAAGTAATCTGGCAAAGAGGTGCCTTTTATCCTACAGGTAGTTTTGCAGAAGCAAGAAGATGGGTCTCAGATTATACAAATCTTTTCCGAGCCCGGTTATAAATAAGGAAAAATACAGTTGCTGACCACATTAAGTTTTTCCTTCAAACTCAAGTCTGAAGAGACTTACACACAGTATAGAGGATAAGCATTCACACAACCCAACTCCCAGGGACATGTATGGAATAAGGTATTCTTCAAACTTGGCTGTTTGGAAAACTTCAAAAGAATAGAAGTATATCTGAAAAATGCAGAGAGGAAATGCACCTGTGAAAAAAGAGTTGCATTTTGGGATGCAGTTCTAAGCTGGTGTAATAACATTGGCTTAGAGGGGTTTGTAATGCTGCTTAGAGTTGTCTCCTGTTCTGGGGATAAAGAGACCACTCAACTGCATTGATTCCACAAAGCTGCAAGGTGGTCATCACAATCATCAAGATGTAAAGTTGCCAGCGCAAAGATCTCTCTTTTATCAGTTCAAGGACACGCAGAGTTTTTGTGCTTGTCATTGCAGCCTTCTCTTTCATAATGTCATCAATTTCTGCTTGATGGTCTCCTTCCCCCCAGAGCTTCTTGATGGCTGATGGGGAAGAAAGAGGGGAGCAGATTATTTTGCCAACACATCTTTGCTGCGTGTGGTTATGTTGAACCCAATTGTCTGCTTGTCTGTTGGCCTCCACCATTTGGGGGAGCAGGCTGATGGGAAAAATTTGTTTCATTGATTGTGAGTATAACATAACTTTCTTATGCTGAGTTGACTTCATTGTTAACAAAGTAAACATGTAAGTACATTTTGTTTAACAAAAGATGAACTAAATTGTTTCCTTTGAAGAAATAAAGTAGCTCCCACTTAAAGTGGATACATTAGACATACCAATATAAACACATCTGGCTTTTTTTAACTGATTGTTAGACTGAGGTCACAGGTATAACTGTATTTTCATAGGTACCTTAACTCTTTTGTTTAGAGTTATAGAATCATAGAATAGTTTGGGTTGGAAGGGACCTTAAAGATCATCGAGTTCCAACCCCCCTGCCATAGGCAGGGACACCTCCCACTACATCAGGCTGCTCAGTGCCTTGTCCAGCCTGGGAGCTGCCTCTACTGTTACTCACTGTGCTGCACAGTTTTGCCCTCCTACCTTGTCTTTTGGGAAACTGTCAATCTAACACAGCAAATAGAGTGAAACAAGTGAGGAAAGCAGGCACTGCACCTTTCCGGCAGGCTTCCTCGTTACCCTTCTGTATCAGGAGGTAGGATGGTGAATCGGGGAGAAATGGAAGAGTAACCAGTTGAACCAATGCTGAAAGTCCACTGGATGCTAACAACCATGGCCACAAAGCTTCGCTTCCTAAAATCTCCCTGAAAAGTGCACGTGAAACAAAATTAGGCTAAAATAGTATAATCATAGAATCATAGAATAGTTCGGGTTGGAAGGGACCTTAAAGATCATCGAGTTCCAACCCCCCTGCTATAGGCAGGGACACCTCCCACTACATCAGGCTGCTCAGTGCCTTCTCCAGCCTGGCCTTAAGCACCTCCAGAGAGGGGGCATCCACAACCTCTCTGGGCAACCTGTTCCAGTGGTTCACCACCCTCACTGTAAACAATTTCTTATGTCAAGTCTAAATCTACCCCCCTTCCAATTTACATCCATTGTTTCTAGTCCTCCCATCCGATATCACATTAAAAATTCCTTCCCCTGCCTTTCTGTAGGACCCCCTCAGGTACTGATAAGTTACTCTGAGGTCCCCCCTGAGCCTTCTCCAGGCTGAACAACCCCAACTCCTTCAGCCTGTCTTCATAGGGCAGTTGCTCCAGCCCTTGACCATCTTCGTGGCCCTCCTCTGGACCCACTCCAACAGCTCAAAGTCCTATAATGACTATTTTTATTTCAGACAATTTTGAAGGAAATATTTGACATTTTGGAAAACTTGCTAAAAATTGTTAGGATCAAACATAATGTCTAAAGAACTGATGGGAATAATCTGACCACGACTTGACCACAGGACTGAAACATCTTGCTAAGATTTTTTTTTATGTAATGTGGTAAATTCTGAAGGAGAAATCCCCTAGTAGAAAGAGTGTGGAAAGTAGAAGAAATCTATATATAAACCCATATGTTTTTCTCAAATATGATCAAAACTTTCTTCTGGCATAAGCAAATGCCTGTTTTGGGGAAGATAAGAAAATTTCTCCCTCAGTGACTAAGTGAGAGGATAAGGTTATAGAAAGATTTCTGCTACTTTTAGTACAACCTATTAGTAAGATTGGAGAATTTACCGTAGTCCAATAACCTGTCCAGTGAGCTTTCCAAGTGTCAGAAAAACAGCTACTGTGGAGTTGGTGAATCCACGCAGCTTCTTGGGTGAAATCTCTCCTACATACTGAGGATGTATGTTGAGAGCAAAACCTTTAACAAAGAAGAGGGTAAATGATTGTTAAAATATTTAGAAAGTCTTTGCTTTCTGACTGCATCCTTTTTCATGTTTTGTTTTTTTTTTTTCTATTCTCTCTGGTATTTGGATTGAAGTTTCTTGATGTATTTCAGTTTTATGAAGTGCACAGTATATTTGCTTTAAACATCATTCTCCAAAAATGGAAGTTCCTGTGGAAACAATCCTGTGACAGCAAAGGATGAGCACAAACATACCTGAACCAATGCCATAGAGAAAACGTCCCACCAGAATCATCTCAAAAGATCTGGCTGCTTTACTCAGGGCCATCAAAAGGGCAGCTACCAGCATGATCAAATTGGTGAAGATTTGGCATTTTTTTCTGAAAGAAAAAAAAAGCTCACAAGAATTTAGTGTGAAATGAGAGCTTCTTGTACTCTTTTGACTAACCTTTCTGTGATGGGAAGCACAGTGCAGCTATTCCTGCTGTTTTGAGGCTGAAATAATTTTCACTTTGAATAGTCAAAGTGATTCTTTAAAACTTCAGGATCCTTTGTATTTGAATTACTCAATATTACTTAGTTTAGAATTTCAACAGCTGCAACACTTCATCAGCATTTCCACAGTTCAAGTGGGGAATGACACCAAGAACTGGCCTAGCTTGTCACCAAGATTTTTAAATATCTAGAACTCTTCACAAAATGTCTTACGTTCAGAGGGCTGCGATTGAGGAATTAGGTTATCACATATTAAACAACCCATGGGAGAGGTGCATGATCTTGTTTTCAGTCCTGGGAGACCCTCTGCATGTGGGATGAGGCAGTGTCCCACAAGAAATTTCTTGGGGGCACTTACCTGATAGGAAAGAACACAATTGCAGGCAGGCTAAGATGGTTTGTTGAGACCCACATGAGGGGCCTCTGGATCAGTGGGCTGTGGAGCAGATCTGTAAGTGGGCCACACCAAGTAGATATTTTTGCCACTTTCTCTGCAAATGAAATTAGTGGTGTTACTCAAGACACTGAGAACAGACTAAATTGGTGAGGAATCCTTTCTCCATCCAATGGGAAAGATAGTTTGCAACTGACTTTCAGTTAAATGAATTGCCAAGAACAGAGATATCTCTTGGGGGATATGTATTGGTGCTGATTGTGTCTTTACAGCATAGTTACAGGCAGTTTGTTTTGTTCTGTTCTGTTCACAGGTTCACATATGGTTTCCAGATTATTAGAATAACTGCATGTAATATGTCACAAACACAAGAGACAGCTCCTTTTTGGGAGTCTATAGTTTGGAAGATCTATGTGAAAGTCATAGAACAGGTTGCCCAGAGAGGCTGTGGATGCCCCCTCTCTGGAGGTGTTCAAGACCAGGCTGGAAAAGGCACTGAGCAGCCTGATGTAGTGGGAGGTGTCCCTGCCTATGGCAGGGGGGTTGAAATTAGATGATCTTTAAGGTCCCTTCCAACCCAAACTATTCTATGATTCTATGATCTTGAAGAGACACAAGGCCATTACAATATCCTGCTACTCTTAGAGGCACTGGTGCCTTGAATGTATTCCTTGCAGTAAGAGTTCTTTGAGGAGGGCAGATAAGATAAAAAACTGCTTGATAATTGAAAGAAGTGGATGTACTGGAAAGCCAAGGCAGTTTAGTCTTCAATCAGACTGTTTCAACCAAGGAGAAGAGGTTTATTCATTCACCTTGGTATATCCAAGTACTTCCTGTTACAAGAAACACCTACTTTCTGTATTTTGTAGTCAAGTAGGCACAGCAGAGGCTCCCCAGGAGTCCTCCTATCCCATAAACAGACACAATGAAGGACCACAACAACATGATTGTCTCAGGATGGAGGGGAGAGCCATGGCGCTCTATCCAGGTTTCATTAATAAACTTCCTGATGTGCTGAAAAAAAAAGATATTAACATTTGATGTTGCTGTCAGACAAAAGACATAAATTTTATCATAATAAATAAATTTGGAAATTGTAGGGGAGTGGAGAAGCCAGGCTCCCTGTTTTCAGCCTCAAGAGAGACAGTTACTTACCACAGAAGGATAGTTGATGACAGAAATGTGGAATCCATATGGGAAACTACCACCAATTCCCAACACTAAGATCATTTGAAATAATCCCCGGAACTGAGCCTGAAAAGCAAGAATAAAATGCTCCACCTTCTTAAATCTCTTAAACTTAATGCCAAAGTGCAATCATCAGTCTTAGTGCCATAGCAAGACTAAATGCTGGTGTAAGAAAGATAATTCACCACTCTCTTTTCAAGGAGAGATAGTTTTAGAAGATGCTCCTGATAGTGCAGCTTTTACTGTATGCCTCTATGGTGAAACACTGGCCCAGGTGGCCTGGAGAGATGGGGAGGCCCCATCCCTGGAGATGTTCAAGGTCAGGCTTGATGAGGCTCTGAGGAACCTGATCTAGTGCAAGGTGTCCCTGCTTACTGCAAAGGATTGGACTAAATGGCCTTTGAAGGACCCTTTCAACTCAAAGCATCCTGCACTGTCTAACAGCCCTGAGAGTGGGGAAGGGGGAATCAGTTTCTTTTTCTGCAAGCTGTGCTAACCTACGTACATGAAACCACATATTATGCCCCAAAAGTACAGGATTGAAAAATCAACAACATTTTATCATACTGTCTGCTTTCATTTTTGACTTTGTCATATTTTAAAATGTAATAGGAAGAGATCCTTTTAACATTCAGCTTTTTCAGCAACATACAGAGTAAGCTGGAATAGCATCTGTGGTTGAATTAGAACAAAAATCTTCCTGACTGACTTAGGATTTCATTTTTCCTTTCTCAATATTTATTTTTTTTCTGCTTATTCAATCACAAAAGTATGTGCTTGCATGTTGAAGAGCTTGGCATCTTCTAGGCTAGGGAAATACTGTTCAGTCAAAATTTCCTTGGTCAAGGACTGAGGGGATTGAGATACCCTGGCTTCTTCAATGAACGAAATAATTTTGACTGTAAATTTAAAAGCCCATAACATGTAACTGTTTAGACCTTTTTGGAGTGTGATCATCTGTCCTGTTTCCCAGGTTAGATGGGATTATCATCAGGCAGCTTAGACTGTACCTAGCAGACCAGACCTAGGACAATAGTGATTTTAGCCCCATCAGGGTCTGTGCAGCATCCTTAGGAGATTAACTGCCGCTCCCTTTTTATTCAGCACATCACATACCGGGACAGTAACATCATCTCTGTATAGAGGACACTGTGCTCTGTGTTCTTTTCATGTTAGATATGGACTTCATGAGCTCACAGCTTTTTGGAGGTCACTGCCTGGATGAAGAGAAGCTGGTAGTAAATGCAGACAGGCAAAAAACAAAGTAATGCATGTGGTCTTTAGGATCATCTTTCAAGAGTTTGTTACTTAATCAGTTCACAGGTGGATCTCACATGTTATCACATGACAAGAACCAATAAGCTATGGACCAGAAGGCTTAAAATTTCTTTAAAAATGCTCAAATTCAATGTCTTTGCTAATCAGGAAGAATATTAAATTAAATCTTCTCAGTCTTCTTATTATGTGGCACTGGACTTACAAATTAACAGTTCTGTGAAAAGCAAAATAGCTTCTCACTGGCAGTTGGGAAACAGAGAAAGATATAGTTATCACTTCTTATCTGTTTAAGACTATGGAAACACTTGATGAATAATACAAATTATCTTTGGATGAAATAAGGAAAGACATTTATTTTAAAGCTTATGTCATTAATTTCTTGACCTTTTGCAGTATGGATAGTAGATTCATTATTTTGGTAGTTAATCAGAATACACTTGTAATCAGTAATTTTTGATGCAAAAGTGTAGTAGCATTGTCAATGGTGCAACTGACAGGACTGTTAGTTTTTATTTTTCAGTTGAATTTAATTTAATTTTATTGTATTTTCTTTTGTTTTAATCTTGTTGCATGGAAAAAAACTATGGCCCCAAGTCCTACTGTTCTTGGTGGTGTTTAAATGCAGATGAGAAAGATGATCTCTATTTCAAAAGAACTTACAGTTTTTAATATTATGTGAAATTGGTCCTTCATAAGTCAGAGCTCTCAGAAAAAGTGAGTAGATACTCACCAGGTCAGAGAAGAAAGTAGCCATCTCCTATCAAAGAGACAGTTCCTGTTGCTTACTGGCTGGTACCTGCCAAAAGAACCAACTGCTGGCATTATGCAATGGCTATGCCAGTGAACTAGTCCCATGTTACTAAAGTTAAATTTTACTTAAAAGAGTTTTGAGTTAATTGCACATATTTCATCTGTTGTACAAAGTTTAGAATTGTTGGATTAAATATTTCAACCAATGCTTTTATCCTGCCCGAGTAAACAGTGTGATTCCCTTTGCAGGGAACTTCGTGAACTTTGTCTTGAGGGATAAGGAGGTATCAATTTTAAATAGGATTCCAAGAATCGTAACTTGCTAAGTTTTCAGTATAAGCTGAGAAACATCAAGACAAACTTATCTGTTGGGAATCTTAGATGGGGTGTGGACAATGAACTGCAGGACTTTGACATGTAACAGGAAAGAGCTGTTCTTTCTTCATGTGACAGCCACTGGAGCACATTGTAACTTAATCATTACTTCAAGGAATTGAAATGCTCTGTCATTTTGGGATAGGGTGCAAACATAATGGAGTGGCACAGCAGGCTTGTCCAGCTGAATGTTTAATAATAGCTGATTTTCTTTTGCTGGGAGAGGATAATCCAACATCATGCAAAGTTTTATCTGGCATTTCCATTAGTCAGTTTTTGTGCTTTCCTACTTTGCTGACGCCCCCTTTATTAAATGTACAGATTCATCATTGATGCTAACAACCAATTAGATAAAATCTACACATGTCCTTTAGTCATAATTGTGATCAGTACAGTGAATCTCCCAGTATCAGGCCATTTCAGTAATTTTTCTTGCAATTTTGGAGTCATATGTGTTACCCATATGCAAAGCTGTCTGAGCCTTCCTTAATACAGGCCAACCAGAGCAGTTTTGGTTTGCGTGTCTCACTGATAGCAGTTCCCTGATCCAGCTTTTAAGTGTTTCTGTCTGCCCCAAGTAGGGTCAGTGTTTGAGACATATAGAATCATAGCATAGTTTGGGTTGGAAGAGACCTTAAAGATTATCAAATTCCAACCCCCCTGCCATAGGCGGGGACACCTCCCACTACATCAGGCTGCTCAGTGCCTTGTCCAGCCTGGATAAGAGTCTTATGCTCTTGCTGACTATCACCCTCCAAAAAAACTTATATCTTGCCTGTCAGTTGATTTCTCTGGAACAGAATATTCATATAGTGCTCCTGAAACTTCTGAATGTCTCTCCCCTTTGCCTCTGTCACCTCCCACTTATTGCTGAACCATACTTTTTTGCTGTTTCATCTTGGTCAGATTGTTACAAGAATACATCTCTTGCACCACTGAGCACAGGCCAAGGTTGACCTGTGGTCCAAATAGCTGTTCCACTTCGTTGTCACATTAATGTTCCACAGGGCATCTGCTTGCTTCCTGGTGAGGGAAGTTTTCCTAATAACATCTAATGAATAACTGGCTCACTGGAGAGTCACTCCAGCATTGCTACATGATGCCACTTTGATGATGTTTCCAAAGATTTCAGGTATTGAGATACTGGAATGAAAGTGTTCTCAGGATGGCTGGTTGGGAAAAGAAAAGTTGAGGTTTCCTCTCTGTCTCCAAATGACCTTTAGCTTTTAGTCACAGATAATGATATGGAATACTACATAATTATTGAGTTTTACTGATTTCAAGGATAATTCATGGTGTGTAGATTATCTTTTAGTAAGAAGTCTTTAGTGTTCTTTAATACAAAGGGAGGAGTGATGAGAAACCCCAGCTAGGGAAGAGTACACACACTGGTAACTATTCTTTTAGCCATCTGTCCCTAAGGGGGGGTCCTGATATTGGGGGAGAAACATTTGGGGAGGTCAGAAATTTTGTGTTTAACATTCCCAATTAAAAACAAGCAGCACTTAAGATGAACAATTGAATTAATACTTTTAATAACCTTATTTGTGTTAAAGGACATTACCCAGTCAAAATAATATCAGAGATAAAATGCAATCTAGTGGTTGGATTTTAGCTTGTATATTGTGCTCCACTGTGAGCCTCAGCTTTGTTCCTTCTTAATGTTAGTGCTTTGCAGGACTGTGTGAGCCTCTCATTAATAACTTTGTGAGCCTTTCTAACAAAAAATCCCAAGAGTCTGCATATTTCAAAAAAAGGTTCTGGTGCAATTATTACCCACAGTGTACTTTAAGGCCCACAGACCCTTTTGATCTTCAGCAAGAAGAGTTAGGAATTTGATATCAGATTGCCTTGAAGATCATTCATAATTTGAAAGCCTGCAATGTGTGAACCTGAGCACAGATGCTGATTATAGATCAGTGTAGAAAATTATATTGCATCCATTCCTGCAACAGAGATCACTGGGTGTGATATACCACACCAAAACTGCAAGTTAGAAAACTTGCATATAATCTGTTACAGCATATTCTCTCTCCTTACCTTTATGCATAGTACATGCTTTTTAAAATTGGCAAAAATCCTATGAGAGGCTGTAATTTAATCCATAAATCATTGTTGGAAGAGGCTAAACAAATGCTTTAGAAGTTCCTTACATTAGAGTTATATTTTCCTACTTTTACTGTAAATCTTACCTTGCTATGTGTCTGGCAAAATATTAAAGGCATAAAATATTTACAGTCACCTCTACAGCTGCCAATCAGCATCTACGCTTGGAGTGAACAACAACTGAAGAGTCTGTACTGATTGCACATCCCTGAATCTGAATAGATGTGATCACTTCTTAGCTGTGATAGAGAAATACAGGCTTGGCAGGAGCCCAACATGGATCCAAGAGCTGGAGGTCATGGTAAAACCTTTGCTGAGAGTCTGCTGAGGTACTGCACAGATCTCTTTGAGAGGAACTATAAAGCAATAGCTATTCTGTTACAGTCAGGACTTTCAGTCTGGAGCAGTTCTGCTGGGGTAGATGTGGTCTAGATACATGAAAGTCACAGAAAGGAAAGTGGCAGCTGAATTGCTAAGGGATTACAGCCTGTGAGAAACTCTGATCCCAAAAAGGGAGCAAGAGAGCACAGAGTATTGAAAATAACTCTAGGTGCTTGTGTTTTATAGTGACTGGACTCTGCCTATATGTCATTTAGCTGTATTGCTACTAAAGGTATTATTTTTTGAGAGGAGCTGTAGAGGAGCTCTTTCTCTATAATTTTTCATGAACATATCTGAGATTAGAATCAAGTGGCTGATTTTTTAGCAAAAAATTAAATTCAAGTTGAAGAAAGGTTTGCTGCTAATGTGGAAAACTTCAGTCCAGAAGAGCTGAAGTCTGTCAAACCAGATACAACATGAGAACAATGTGGCATTAAGCATGGGAACCTGGCAAGGCTTGATTATTCAGTGGAGTCTAGAGAAACAAAGAATTACCCTCCTATTCCACTGAATTTTTTCTTTAATCTGTGATGGATTGAACCCTAGCCAGGGACAGCAAGCCAAGAACTTTACTATTCTCATTTCAGGGTTGTAAAAACACACTCAGAAATCACAGAGAGAGAAGAAATCACAGGTCTTGTCTTTCTCTATGGTCATCAGAGTGTTTAGAAATTCTACACGCAGTTTCAGTATGTATTTGTTCCTCTGTTAGCAAGAGATTTACACATCAGTAAGCGAAGCCAAAATGCTCATGATTCACATGAGTTCATCCTGCTAATATCAGCCATCATCCTTTTTCTAAGCTGCACAGAGCGGAGTGCTTGAGAAAGGTGCTTGTTTGTAAAACTGCAGCCTTGTAAGTATCAGATGTGAAAGCTGACAGTGCATTTGGACCGACTTGCTGAGCAGGAGATGATAAATGTCTTTTTTTTCTTCCTTTAAAGAGAGCCTGACTCCCCCTGACGGCCGCTCAGAGCCTGGTGCAGAAGGTGTAATCCTCTGGGGCATGATTTGGAGTTGATGCAATCCGCTTCTTTTTAAAGTTTAGCTTATTGAATTCTTCTGTGATTTCCACAATTGACTTCCCTTTTGTTTCTGGAAGGAACAGATGGATAATGACCCCTGAAGTGAAAAGTACCCCCATAAAGATAAGGAAGCAGAAGTGCTTGAGTCTTTCCTGCAGGGAAGAGCAAAAAAAGAGAGAGCAAGATGAGCATGTCTTTTCTATTGTCTTGTTCTTGGCATGTTTCTTTTTGAATTTGAATCTCAAAGCAGTTTGAATTTTATAAGGAGTTATTTGCATTTTGACTTTTTGACAAATATTTTGGTCTGAATAATTATCTTGGGCAAATCAGGGACCTCCAGTTGCAAAAGTGGACTGGGGAGAGCACGTGCCAAGCCTGCTGTAGCCTAACTTGGCATCTCCTCCTGCTCTTCTTACTGCTGCCATGGCTGACAGGAGCTCAGCACCCCTGGCAGTGTCCTGGAGAGAGTCACTCACCACGATGAAGGGGAAGGTTGTTCCTATCACAAAGACACCCATCCAGTTCAGAACTGCACTGATCACAAAGGCAGGTGGTCTGCAGGAGAGCTTGAAAATTTCAACCCTAGTGGAAACTGTGGCACCAGCTGAAAGGAAAGAAGAATAAGAATTGTTACTTATTGATATGTTTGATTTCAACATTTGGATGGTCAGTGCTACTGTTACACATTTAGGAAGTAGATGGACTGTCATGAACTGGCTTTAAAATGACTTGAATCATAGAATCATTAGAATAGTTCAGGTTGGAAAGGACCTTAAAGATTACCATGTTCCAGTGCCTTGTCCAGCCTGGCCTTAAACACCTCCAGGGATTGAGGGGGCATCCACAACCTCTCTGGGCAACCTCTTCCACTGTTTCACTGCCCTCACCCTAAAGAATTTCTTTCTTACATCCAGCCTGAATCTACCCCCTTCCAATTTACATCCATTATTTCTAGTCTTCCCATCACATATCTTATTAAAAAGTCCTACCCCTGCCTTTCTGTAGCCCCCTTCAGGTACTGAGAATCTACTCTGAGGTCCCCCCTGAGCCTTCTCTTCCCCAAGCTGAACAACCCCAACTCCTTCAGCTTGTCTGCACAGTTTTATGGGTTTTTTTCCAGATCTGGGTGTATTGCTTCTTTCTAGAGAATAAATTATGGCCTCTTAGAAACTGCTAGATATCTGTGGGGTACTAATCAGATACATTTATTGTGGAGATTCAAGAGTTAAGTAGTTAACACTTGAGGAAGCCTGATATCTTCTCATGATAGAAGCTATGTAAGGACAGAATAACAGTTAATATTATTACTAACAAGAAATGGCAGCATGATACTGTTAGATCACCAATGGAAGGTCTTCCCAGATTCACTTCTGGACATTTTAATTACACTTGGAAGTCACAGGACTTCAACAGCTTCAGTTTAGGAAAATAATTAAACCCTGCCATATGGGAAGGTAAATATTTTTAAAATTAATAGACTTTTAAAAAAATAAAGAGGAACAAGTAAAAATAGTAGGAAAATAATTTCTTAAAAAGAATTTCTTAAAAGCTGAACTGCTGTCTATGTGTCTAAGTTGTAATACTCCACAAAACTGAATTTCAAATAAATCTTGGTTTTCTTTTTATTTTTTCTTAGTATTTAAAAAAATCTTCTATCTTCTTTTCTATCTATTTTTTTTCTGTATTTTTAAAATGAGTGCTTTTTGCTGCGTTCCTTTGCTCTTGTTAGCACAACCCAAACCAGATGGCAGTGAAGTTTAAGGCTTATGATTGAACCCAAAATGAATAAATTATTACAAGATTGGTTGAATTAATTTACCTACACTAAATGTTATGCAATATTATGCAGTACTGTCCTATCCATGTTAATAAGATCAGGTGACTCAATTCCTTTATTGCTTTTGAATGAATACTTACCTGGCCCAACTCCAAAGACAACTGCAAACAAGATAATCAGACAAAGGCTGCAGTATGGCATCCAGAAATACCAGTCCTGGGAAAAAAAAACAAACCAAATCAAACAAAAAACATAGCAAACTTCTGGGTGAAATCTGTTCATCACTGTAGGTGAGAAATACTGCTTGTTTTCCAATGGTATCACCTCAAAAAAAAACCCAAAACACATTTTGTGGGAGCTAGCAGAAAATTTTGAGCACTTTTCCCTATGGACAGAGCAGTGAGGGTTTTGTGAGATGAGCAGAGAGTATTAGTCAGACTTGGAAGCCTTTGATGAAAAGAAATCTGAATAGTACTTTTACACCCTGCCTTCCTTTCTTCTTGACCCCACGGTGCTTCCCCCAGCCTTTAGAGATTCAGGGAGGTTAAATAATTCTTTTCATCACTTTTAGGTTCAATAACAGGTACTGAAAAGGAACCTTCCTAGCTTTTAGTCAAGAAGACACTAGATTCAATACTTTAAGGGAAAAGATTTCTAAGGTTTGAGATCCTTCATAAGAGAAGCAAAACTGGAGTCTGCTGCCACCTTGCTTCAAGGTTAGTTTTACATATGCATCTGTTTTGGATGAATGCTGGTTACCCAGAAGACTTCCTTCTGAAAAAGCTACAGCCATGATACAGTGTCATAGAAGTGAACTGGTCGAAAGTCTGTAAACAGATATGTGCATTTCCAGTATCTTCTACAGCAAAGTTAAATTTCAAAGGCTCTAGGATTTTCTTTTTGCTTGTTAAAAATGGTATGAATGAAAAGGGTCATTTTCCTAGGACTGTCTTTTGACCTATGCTGGCCAGTGCTTGGTCCTTGCAGTCTGATGAAATCAGGAATCATTGCTAGTTGCCAGCTGCTTCAGCTCCTTGCAGAATTTGTGGGAATGTGTTGAAAGGAAGGCAGTAGTAATAAGGAGTACTTGTTGAGAGAGGATTTACTCCTAAGCTTTATCTTTAGAGTATTCCCCTCTACCTGTTCCAAAGGGTAAGATGTTAATGCAGAAGTTATTTGAGCAGTTTTGACCCTCCCTTTCCTCTCTCCCTAGCATGGTCCTGCTTGTGAGCAGAGGTTAGAAACAGAATAGATAATGGAAAGAGGTCTTGCCATAAGAAGAGTTTCCTTACCTGTAGGGAGAGAGTCACAGTGATAGCAGCCAGCAGTGAACCCATGATCCAATAACCTCCTCTTAGGAGCACTTTCCGGCCCAGTCTCTCAATGATGGAGCTCTGAAGGACAAAGATCACACTGTTGGCAGTGACAAAAGGACAAACTCAGCCCCATTCCCATTGTATTGTGACTTACACAGACTACAGTAGCTACGAGTTCAGAGAGTCCAAGAGAGAGGGTCATGTAGTATATAATTTTTTCATCAAAGCCAGCTGCCTGGAGGACTTCAAAAGTATAAAAATAGATCTGGAAAAGACCCCATAAAACTGTAAGAGAAGAAAATAGCTGGTTTCTTACCCATGTCTGTGTGACACTGCCCTAGATAGCAGCTGCTGACCAAGGAGAATACAGCTCAACTCTGACGTGAGCTAGAGTTCTGCACTCTTTTGGTACAATCCACTTCATTGTCAGAAAAAAAACCATTGTAAAAATGAGTGAATTAATTACATATAAGATGAAATGTTGGGATAAAATGACTTCCCACTGCTGCAATGTAATTACATTTGCAGAGTCTGGATTTAGGTGCTTTCAGAAACAGATGGGTATTTCATCACTTCCAGAGTGATGAAATACATCCTACATCATTGCAGGATGTATTCTTCTTTCTCAAAAAAGAAGATCATGTATTATATAGTCATGAGGGAGTCAAATAAGCAAGTTGTGGCCTGAGAAGTCTGAGAAAAATGGAGGGCAATCCTGGGAATCATGATGTCTTCTTTAAGGTTGTCAATAAACATTCTGAGACTTGAAGGGGGAAGTACACTCAACTGCATTGATGCCACATAGCTGAACTGTGGCAGTCAGAATAACTATCATGTACAGCTGCCAACGGAAAGCTGGTTCTTTCATTAGCTCCAGGACACTCAAGATCTTGGTGTTTTTCATTGTTGCCTTCTCTTTCATGATGTCATCAATCTCTGCTTGGTGATGGCCTTCACCCCAAAGCTGCCTTATGGCTGTGAAGGAGAAGGAGAGTGAGACCTGCCATGTTAATTCATCTCTTGCTTGTTGCCTGTTTGAGTAGTTTGTTGAGTAGGTGATGCATGTGCCTCTCAGCACAACGTGCATGGGCTGGGACTGTGGTGTGAAGCAGAGATATTCTACAGTGTGTTCCAGAGCTCTGGTCCCCTCCTGCAAAGAGGGCCATGGTGGGGTGCACAGTGATCCCTCCCTAGCCATGGGAAGGATCCTTCTCTCAGGGTACACAGCCAACAGCTAGAGCTGATGGGTGCCTTATGGAGCCCTGCAGTGCAAACAGCCATTTATCAGGTATCAGTTAACATCTGACTGACTGCACAGCTGGTGCACAGCTGGTGTCAGCTTGGTGTCACAAAGTGAAAGGTTTTGCAGTAGAGAAATGGTTTCATGTTCTGTGGGGGACGACAATAAAAGTGCACTTTGTGGGCATTCACAGAGTCATCTTAGAAATCATAGAATCATAGATTCATAGAATAGTTTGGGTTGGAAGGGACCTTAAAGATCATCGAGTTCAAACCCCCCTGCCATAGGCAGGGACACCTTCTACTACATCAGGCTGCTCAGTGCCTTCTCCAGCCTGGCCTTAAACACCTCCAGAGAGGGGGAATCCACAACCTGTCTGGGCAACCTCTTCCAGTGTTTCACTGCCCTCACCCTAAAGAATTTCTTTGTTATGTCCATCCTGAATTTCTTTCTTATGCCTAGCATGAATGAGCAAGGAAAAACTTTTTATTGTTTTTTTGGTTTTTTTTCATATGGAGAGAGTAAACATCACAAAACAATTGAAATTCAAATGAGGAGGAGGAACCTAGAGCCTTCAGTTACCTTTTTTGCAGCCTTCCAGATCTTCTTTATGCATGAGGAGGTATGGTGGAGACTCAGGGAAGAAGGGCAGAGTGACCAGCTGCACCAGTGCTGGAAGTCCACAGGAGGCCATCAGCAAGGGCCAGAGGGACTGGCTTCCCAGCAGTTCCCTAGAGGGGACAAAATTTGTGTAGGATAAAAGTTTATTGCATTGGTTTTGAGGAGAAAAAAGAATGGATGGAAAAGCAGAGAAAGAAGCAGAAAGTAGAGGAGAAGAAAAATTAATTGGGTGGGAAATCAATTGTATTATACCTTTGTCCTGAAATTTGCCCTATGGCTTTTCCCAGAGCCCAAAAGAAAGAGGAAGTAGAGTTTGCAAATCCACGTAGCTTCTTGGGGGAAATTTCCCCAACATACTGATGGTGTAGAGGAACACAGATACCTTGGGGTGAGGAGAGAATTATGGGAGATAAGAAAGAAGACATTCAAAACCAGTGGAAATAAAATTGCATGTAAATAATTAAGCATTGCAGAATACAGCCTCACACACCATATTCCTGCTCACACCTCAAGTCACATATGAGATTTTTTCAGTAATCTTTCTACAGAAGTGTTCTGTTCCTGTCCTCTTTGCACAGTGCAGTTTCCTGATGTGAAGAAATGTAGTTTTCACTTTGAGGTGAAGGTGTAGCCTCATCATAAGGCTTTTTTGTGAGCCTTAGCCTGCTTGAAAGGGTCACAGAGCATGCAAGTGCTGCATAACAAAACACTCTGTAGGAATATTTAGTTTAGCTACATAATCTCAACATTTTCTGACACAATGCCATAGAACAGCTGTATGGTAGACCCAGAAGAGATTAAAATATACAGCACATGCTCAGTGTTGACTCATACATGATTTGAGCAGACACAAGTATTTCTTCTCTGCCATCCAGCAATTATTTTCATGACTTGGGTGTTCTCAGCTGTTGGTGAAGTGCAGACATGCTGAAAACTAGAGCTTTTTCCTGTTATGGTGGTGACAGCCCCTTTTATCTGTTTTGAAAGTTCTTATTCTGGTTTTATGTGATGGCAAAGCAAAGGATATATGCAGTCTCTTTAGTTAAAATAAGGTCTTTTCATGAGTCGTGCTAGAGTTTCTAGATCATAGCATCATCCCTGTGGGTAAGCAGCTTTCAAATTGCAATTGTAGTTCTTGAATATAGCTGTGTGTCAGAAAAGCAAAGTGTAAAACCTGGTTACATGAAAAACAGACATTAATTTCTAATTAAATAAGTTAACATAAGCATGCCTGAGAACATCCAAACTCAATGGAGAAGCATCTTTTTGTGTAGGAGGCAAATACAAGGTACACTGATACTAGCACAGGATGCTTTTGCTGCATGTGATCAACCAGGCAGGAGAGATTACACCCAGCTCTTTGTACTAACACTAAGGAATTCCTGCTTTGAAGCAAGTTGAATCCCCTTGTAAAGTATTCCTGAAAGAAGTTCAGATTAAAAACTAAACTTCCATGAACTTGAAAAGCCTGGTTCTCTGGAACCTTATGAGAATACAAGCTTTAAACTGTATACCTGATGATTTCCAGCATTGTTGACCCAAATTAAGATAAATTATACATATTTTTTGATCAGAAAAATGAAACTTGTTTCATATTGTATCAAAATATTCCTGGTCTGAATATGCATGCCCTTGGCAAAGCTGAATTTCATTTGATATCAGTGAAATTAGTAGTAATTACAGACTTTATTGCTGGTTATTACAGAAGATCTTCTCAAAGAATATTTTATTTCCTAAGAGAAAGGTTATTTTTTACTTTGAATAGTGATTTAAAATCTTGGGAGAACCTACTAATCATGGGGAGAAATCATTTACCTGCACTTACTCCACACATGAAGCGTCCAATTAGAATCATCTCAAAGGACCGGGCTATTTTACTGCATCCCATGATGGATGCTGCCAGGACCATGAGCACGTTGTTGCACAAGAGACATTTCTTTCTGTAAGTGAAAGAAAGTAAAAAGAATTTTTGTTAATCAGAAGGAAGGTGGAATGTAAGTCCCTGATGTGTAGGATGTTTTTGGTGCTATTGTCATGATAAGTTTGTGAAATTATACACATGTAGTCCAAGAGATAATGAACCCTCCAACACAATTAGCACAGGAAACTCTGGCCTCATGGTGTGCTCTGGCACACAGCTAGACCTGGGGTTTGAAACAGGGAAAAGTCTTAAAGCTTTTCTGCATTTGAAAATCCACTATGGAACATATTAATGCAACACTTAGGATCATGTGAATGCTTGCATAGCACCTCCAAGGAACCCATTAGGTCTTCATCTAGGGGGCTGCCTGTCAAGACTACCCCAACCCAATTAACTGTGTCTGGTGTAACAGGCTGGCAATAACCCTGTGCCATGGAACAAGGGCAAGAAGCAGGAAAATCTGTTGACACCACCACTAAATTTCACATATTGCTGCTGTGGTTAAAGCTAAAAGTCAGTCACACTTTCAAAACCTCAACTGGCAGCTAAAATTCAATTGAGAAATAGTCTTTAAATGTACTTACTTGCCATACTTGACAGTCATGTATCTACTTCCTGAAGAACCCAAGACACCTCCTATGCCAAAGATGGACACTGTGATGGACCATAGGAACAAGAGGTTGTCCTGATGGATGGGGTAGCCATAACGCTCCATCCAAGTTTCATTAATGAAAGCCTTAACATGCTGAGGTAGAAATAAGTATTTTCATTATCAACAACTATGATTCCAATACATACATTTTATTCTACTTAGAACATAGGGTTTTTTTTGGTTCAGCTAAAGTCAGTGTTTCATCTAGACACCAAAATTGTCCATAGTGTGATAGAGTATGGTATTTTGCTATGAAAAGGAGTTAATTCTTCTTTTTTTTGCCCTTGGCATCTGAGAAATGAGGCATAGAAATGAAGAATAGCATCAAATGAGACCACTGAAGCAGGCACATGCTGTAGGTTTATAGGCTACTCCTACCAGTGTTTGTCTTTTGAGGCCAGTCCCATAAAAAACAACACTCAGGTCACTCTTTTCTGCTGATTTCAACACTTTGACATGTTCTTCTTCATGTGATAGCATAGTAATGGGTAAGAATTGTGAGAAAATACTGTGATTTAAACCCTGCCCACTGCTGAAGTGGAGCATCCTTGAAGAGAAATATAGACCAACAGCTGCTGTTAACCAGGGTGTCTTGTGCATCTTTGCCTACCTGAGACATGTAGGTGATTGAAGAAATTTGAAAACCAATTTGGAATGTTCCACCAATCCCCAGAACAGTGATCATTTGAAAAAGCCCCTGGTGCTGTACCTGCAGAGGTAAAACAAAAACCTTTTTCAGCTTGTAGCCACATCAGGCTGTTCTTTGAATGTGTCTTTCATTCCCCAGAAACCTCATTTGTTTCAGTGATTTGCAATTAGGCATATTCCCTCTGCTTGCCCTGGTGTGAGATAGATGTACATCCTCCTGTGATTTCCACTCAGGGCTAATAAATGGCAGAATAGTTTAGGGGAGGGCTGGAAGAGAGAGCTCTGATATTGCTTGTAGCATGTATTTCCACTCTGTCATCATAGCAGCCCTTGGAAATCCATGGTTTTTCACCTTGATGGAGAGGATGGAACAGCCAGGCAAAGTCTTGGGGCAGAATTTCCCCACTGCACTGGTTCTGCTCAAGCTGTGCTGCAGGAGGAAAGTGTCTTTTAGAGTCATAGAATCATAGAATAGATTGGATTGGAATGGACCTTAAAGATCATGGAGTTCCAACCCCTCTGCCATAGGCAGGGGCATCTCCCACTACATCAGGCTGCTCAGTGCCTTGTCCAGCCTGGCCTTAAACACCTCCAGAGAGGGGGCATCCACAGCCTCTCTGGGCTACCTCTTCCATTTCTTCACTACCCTCATCAGAAAGAATTTCTTTCTTATGTCAAGCCTGAATCTCCCTCTTCCAATTTACATCCATTATTTCTAGTCCTTCCATCACATATTCTATTAAAAAGTCCTACCCCATATGTCTTATCATTATCATCAGTTCTGAACTCTTGCCTATTTTGAACAGAATAATCGACTTAACTTCTTGAGAGTTTTGAGAACAAGCATACCGCTTGGCATTTGTTCTAGTGGATTATGGATCCAAAAATCGCAACCATCACAATATTTGAGGTTTACACTACAAGAGTCTTTCAAGCAGGACACAATGAATATGCTGTGAATGAATGAAAAACTTCAAGCCTTTCACAGGGGCCCTGCTATATTGCTCTTTTCTGGATGAGAGGTTAAGTGTGGCCACCAGGAGATGAGAGCTCTTCCTCAAAGAGACACTTGTCCCAATTGGAAGTGCCTCACTGATGTGTGAGTTCAAGACTCAGCTATAGCCAGGATACAATGCTGAAGGCTCCCACAGACATTCCTATTAAGACACTAACATCCTATAGCTTCCAACATCCTATTCCCCACTTTTCAAAACCTCTGCCTATCTAAATAATTAGTGATGTATCTAACAAAACTCTATTTTCAGCAGATAAGCAGAGCAATTTATGTTTGAGGGCAAGCAAATATTTTCCAGTAAACACAAAGTTTTAAGAAACAGTAGCATATTGCTAAAAAATATTAGAAAGATGGATGGCAGAGCATATGAAGAGCAAATATCTGTAATACCTCAAAATGGTGGGCAGAATAATTTTTGAGGTGCTTTTAGGTGAATGGGAGCCCTGTTGCTTTTACCGAGATACTGTTTTTCTTTTCTCTGAAACACATGTAGCATACAAAATCATCACAGATGTAAATACCCCACTGCGTACTCACCAGGTCTGATAGGAAGCCTGTCATCTCTGCCTAGGGGCTGGTGTGATGTTATTTGTCATCAAAGGCTTCAGTGTCTCTGTCTCCTGCTTGCCGGTGTGGCAGTGGGCATTTGGCTTCAAGGACTAGAGTTAAATTTTTACTATTTCATCTTCATTCACTTATGTTTACTTCAACTGGCCAAAGTTAACACTGCCTGATTAAATATTTCAGGAAATAATTGCATCTAGTCCAGTCTGGAGGGGGGAAAGTTTCCAAGCAGTGGAAGTTTGCACCTTAGGGGTAGTGTGAGCTTTGGAAGGGGGGAAAGAGAGTAGTTCAGGCAAAAAATTGTCAGCGGTTTGCTAGAAAGAGTAAAGTACTTTAATTCTGTGATAAAGACTGAAGAGTACCTCTCCTGTAACTTGCACAGACCAAAAAGCAGCTGGTACTATGTTTAGATGCTGTTATTTATTTGTAAGCAAAATATATGGTCTTTTGTTTCAGATGAATCAGTACTGTAAGCATTGTTTATTTAGATGAAAAGCAGACAAATTGTGAGGCACACAATTTGGCTTGAAGAAGATGTAGTGAATTTCAAAGTCTAATCTTGCTGTTCTGGCTTTATCTGTCAGTTGAACTGTACAGAGGATGTGTATTTCTTGTCTGGTGGCTCTGCAGACAGATGTTTGTCAGCTAGTTGTGGTAAAAAGGCAGTATGGGATATTGTGTCCTTGCTTTTGGGATAGAGCATCTGGTCCTGAAGGCTATTCTTGAAACAGCCAGTACCTATAAGACACACTTACTCATTAGAGTAACCAAAGTAGGTAAATCATAGAATCATAAAATAGTTTGGGTTGGAAGGGACCTTAAAGATCATCGAGTTCCACCCCCCCTGCCATAGGCAGGGACACCTTCCACTACATCAGGCTGCTCAGTGCCTTGTCCAGCCTGGCCTTAAACACCTCCAGAGAGGGAGCATCCACAACCTCTCTGGGCAACCTGTTCCAGTGTTTCACCACCCTCACTGTAAAGAATTTCTTTCTTATGTCAAGTCTAAATCTACCCCCCCCTCCAATTTACATCTGTTGTTTCTAGTCCTCCCATCTGATATCATATTAAAAATTCCTTCCCCTGCCTTTCTGTAGGACCCCCTGAGGTACTGATAATATTCCCTAATGGGTTTGGATGGTTTCAGCTTTGAGTGTTATGGACAAAGAGCAACTCCAAAATCAGTGTTGTGGCCACTGAAAACTCTGGTTTTCAGAGGCTCCTCTCATGCGAGGAGGAGCTTGAACTGCACCTCCACATGGCTTCTGCTAGAGACAGCACTGGGAAGAAAGAGTTTTGCCTGGGGCTCTCATGTCATTCCTGCTTTCAAAGATTTTTTGCTTGCTCTTACTCATGCCAAGGGACTTTCTCCCGCCTCAGGGTGGGGGTGGATGGGGCAAAGGGGCTGTGCTGAAGCCCTCAGTAAATGCCCAAGCTCACTCTTGGGACTTCTGCTTTCAATTTAAAACACTGAATTATTTACAGAGGGGTTTACTGTAAATACTAAGAGTCTAAAGAAATGAGAAAAAATGCAAGTTAATAATAAAACCCTGGTTACTTGGGTAGTTCCAACTATTGCCTATATGACTGCATAGCAGATGCTGTTTACTTTGGCTTGCAATGGCATTTAGAATGATTTGGCAGTTTTTAGAGTTTTTCCTCTCTAACTCCAACAGCTGTAACATTCTGAATGTACAAAAATGCAGTGGAGATTTTGGCCCTGATGTGGGGACCTACACTGAAATGACTAAGGCTGGATGGCAGCAATGACTATGGATGCAGCAGCAATAACACTCAAACAGTAGTATGAAGATGAAAAACCTAAGAGAAAAAAGACTAACCTACTTGGTTTATCTCTCCTTTTGAGTAAAAGATAGACAGGATGAGTAGTAAAAGTATTTTGAGATGTTGCTTGCAGGTGAATTAGAGAGAGGCCTTGTCACGGGGTTAAAACAACATGCAAACATTAATATTGGTGGGTTAATCATATACTGTCTGGTTTATCAGTAACAGCAGGAGATGCAGCACTTGGGAGAACAGACCACCTGAGGTTTGGCACCTTGGAAGTAGTGAAGATGCCCAAAAAGAGCACCTGTGAAGTTCTGACTTCTTTCAGAAGCCATGGGTATTAAATCTGAGTGAACCTGTCTGGTCTTTGCACAGTGAGGGACACCCTTTTAAACTTGGAGAGGGATAATAGTTCCTCTACAACATGCCACCTCTGCTTCTGCTGACATTGGTTCTTGCCAAAGGGTCAGCAAAGTGACAACAGCCAAAATGACAACAGATAATTCTCTCTTCCAAAGAAGGCTTTGGATTGCAGAAAAGAAGATATGAAGAAGAGTAAAACTAGACAGGGAACTGACAAGTGAAATTAGAAGCTACCACAGCAGAACACACTACTGATTTGGTATGATATCAGTAATGAACACTGACCCAAGCTTATATTTTTTCCTGTCTCTCTAGTCAGCTGCTCCATGTCTGTTCAGTGCAGTTCAGAAGTAGCATCATTTGTAACTGCACCACATTGTGAAACCTGTGCAAACAGGCATGTGAGAAAATAGATGTTGTATTTGTGTTCCCTTCGACCTCACTCTGTTCTTACTTTCAAACAGGAAACATGGGTGTTAGAAATACTCCCTTTCAACGTTGTTGGGAAGCTGAAAGTTGTATAGAAGCACTGTCACAGAGGGGATGAGAGAAGAGGGCATGGTGGCAAAAAAATACAAGATTTCATCCTCTTTAGGGGCAGCGGATTAGTCTATTATGGGGCCACAGGAGCTGTTGTGGGCTGCTTAGCACACACAAGCCAGTCTGTAGTTTAAGTGTTCCCTATTTTGCTAAAGGAAGTGCAAACAGATTGAATATAAAATCTAACCCAGGTCTCAGCTGCTGGAACACACACTGATGTTTTAATATTGGAGCTTCTGTGCCTATTTGAAGTTTTGAAATAGAAAACTCCCCAAAACTCAACAGCAGTTCAGTGCTCCAGCCCAATGATAATCAATGTGAGTGGTTAAACTGCATAAAGGGATGGCTCGTGGTCCTCCTAAACAGGGGGCATGGAATGGCATTGGTAACTGACAGGAAATGGAAAAGTAATTCATTGCCCTATGCAAAGATAGAAGAGTCTGGGGAGAGAAGTGATTAAATGTTGAGTAAATCTGTCAGGATTAACAGCAGCAGTACATGGTGCTGTGGAGCCCAGTGGTGGGTGAGTATGGTATTGTAAGCTGATGTGCACTAGTAGAGAGCACTGTGTCCTAGACCACTATGCAGGTGGCAGACGTTTGCTGCCACTGCCTCTACTTTTGCTTTTTTGGAGCAGTTAATTATTTATGAAATGGGCTGAATTTTCAAAGTACTTCCTCTCTCAGTACTCTCTCAAAGTGTCTTACTCCCTGTGTCACAGCAGAGACCTGGTCATCTTCCTCTCAACACTGCCTGTATGTTTGTTAACCCTTGTGCCATCCAGGAAGCACCCAGAATAAGGCCAAGAGTGTTACTTACACCACAAAAACGTGCTCCAGATTTTTCTACTAGTGATATCCATGGTGGGTGCAGTTGGTTTGTTCCGGAGGATGCAGGTGTCTGTTCTCCCACACCAACTGCCCTGGGTTCAGGGCCGATCTCCAACAGTTATTACACAGACAACCAGGACATATGATGTCAGCTTAATAAAACAGAATGAAATTGACTTTTCTTTGTTATTATACTGGTATTTGTTCATGTGCACTGTTTATATTCAATACTAGATCCTTCTCAGTGTGATATCACGAGATTACACAAAAATAGTTTGGAAGAACTGTGTTTATGTTTCACACACTCTTCATCCTGCTCTAAATCTTGAGCAGAACTTTTTTACAGCACAAGAAACACTGGGACAATTCTGCTTCTTTAACATTATAGCAAAGGAGAAAGATTTGAAATGAAATTGATGCGTTATGCTGGAAAATATTTTCCATGTGCCAATCCTGAGAAGTATCTGTAGTTAATGTCACTGTCTAGCACCATGAAAAGTAAAGATGAATAGAAGATGGGACAACTTGAATTAATGAAAAGCTATGTGTGGATTATTTATTGGGTTACATTTTACTGAGAAAAGTCCATGTTAGAGGCTTAGGTTTCAGTTCAATTTTGAGACAGGGATTTTTGTCAGTTGAAAAGTTGCTTATGGTCTCCTATCAGAGCCTGGTGCAGAATGTCTTTTCTTCAGGAGCATTCTTCACCACAGTCTGATGATGTTTCTTCTTAAATTTATGTGTTTTGAATTCTTCTGTGATTTCTGAGATTGACTTCCCTTTCGTTTCTGGGACGAACACGTAGATAAGAACTGCTGAAATGACCAGGACAGCAATAAAGATGAGGAAGCAAAAAGGACCAAGGAGCATCTGGAGATAAAAATAGAATAAGATGAGTGATTTCACTGACAAGACTAGATTGTTGCAAATTGTTGCTTTGTCTCTGTGAGTTGAGGAATAAGTTCAATTTACAGAAGCAATATTTATTTATCTTTTCTATTTATTCTTAAGACAGCAGAGGATGTCTGAAATTTAGGGAAATGTTTTACATAAATAGTTTCCATGTGCCAGTAACAATAAGGGATTCCAGGTTTGATTGTAGAATCATAGAATAGTTCAGGTTGGAAGGCACCTTAAAGATTATCAAGTTCCAACCCCCCTGCCATATGCAGGGACACCTCCCACTACATCAGGCTGCTCAGTGCCTTGTCCAGCCTGGCCTTAAACACCTCCAGAGAGGGGGCATCCAC